>WBMY01017626.1:423226-487993 GCA_013397315.1 Donacobius atricapilla
CGTCATGCCACTCAGTTTTAAGACAAAGAGTTTTTTTTTTTTTTTTTAAAAAAAAGCCATCCAGAGAGAGAGCAGCCTTTTACCCACTGTTTTTTCATTATGGACCATTCAGCAATGTGACCTTCTATTCCTGTGATATTAATGGTGATTATGGTTATTATTTTATTATAATAAATAATATTTATTACATTTTTCTTCCTGGTCATCTTCTGTGGTATAACTGTTATAACTCAACCTTTTATTAAATTTTGATTTATTAATGTTCAGTATATGAACAAATGAATGAAATAGTGTTGGTAGCTTAAATTAAACTAGTAAGATCAGAATAAATTCTTTATCTTAGCATGTTAGAAACTTTGTCTAGGTTTCATTTTTAAGGGTAAGAGCTTTAAGCAGTGGGTACATATTAATAACGTGGCACAATACCATCCTCACTGCCTGTGTAATACTGGAAAAGTAAATGTCAAAAAAGCATTTGAAATAAATACAACATTTTTCACTTTGAAATGTTTTTGTTAATCCACCTGATTTCTGGAACTTCTTCTGGACACTTAGTTATTTTTCACTCTTCTCCTTTTTAAGAGGTATTTTCCATAATAGCTCTGATTATACTAACTGGTTAGTACAAATCCATATGAATCTATTGATGAGATCATTATATGAACTGGGAGTTATAGATGTGCCCTATGTGTTTTTGGCAGATGTGGAGAAAAAGCTGATGATACTTATTTAGAAAATAATACATTTTTTTACTGACCTAGATGCCAAAAAACTCAGAAGGAAAAATGACAAGATTGATGTCATAAAGTGTCCTGCAAGGATCTGTTTTGAGTATAGTTAGGAATTTTTGTTGGAAAGTTTTATGAGCTGTAAGTATTTTTGCAATTCCAAACTTGTTCACACAATTTAGCACTTATATCTTTCGACCTAGAAAAGCCTTTGTGTCACATGAAGCTCTGCCTGTACAGATTTTTGGCAAAAAGGATCTTTCATGTGGCATTGCAAGAATAGTATTGTCTATTTTGAGGAAGAAAACTCTTAGAAAGCAAGTTAAATGATGCAGTATCACAGAAGTGATATAATCATCTTCCTAANTCCTGTTCTTTTTTTTTTTTTTTTTTTAATTTTTGCCTTACAAATCACTTTTTTCAGTGTTTCAGGTAAAATAACCTGAGATACATTATTTCCATTTTAGGGAGGTGAATACCAGCCTTTAAACCAGTCAAGGAACCCTATCCAGTGGTAGGGAAAACCCTCAGTAAATGGACTAAAAAACTCAGGAACAACTCAAATTCAATGTAAATGTATAATATGCCGAGGTATTTCAATACACTTTATATCCTAGAAGATTGACACAGTATTTTTTATGTTATTCAAGAGCTTTATCAAAGACTGATTTTTAAGACCCCAGTGAGATCCTGGTCAGATTACTTACACTGTCCGTGAAGGCTGTAACAAGAGACTTGAATATAGATGTGATTTAGGTGTAAATATATTTTGACTGTTTAGAAGTCAAGAACTATGATCTCTATTGAGAGTAAAAAATAGTCATGTGGATATGTGCATGAATATTCTCATAGAGGACAGTAAAACAGGCCTGAATTCAGTGCTAATAACTCCTTAGGGGGACTCTCAAAAAGCAAGGAGTGAAAAGTACAGGGAGTGAGATACTGTTTGCTTTCATAATTTAAAAGCTCACTTTCATTCCTATGGGTAAGCAGTCAATATTTCAGCACCTGGTCATGCAGAGAGTACATGACCAGATCTTAGGATAAGTGCTGCAGAACTGGAGAGGATCTTTTCATTTTGCCTTTGGAAACATTTTCCTCAAAGCAAAATTGAAATTACATGGATTATAAAACACAAAACAACAACTGGTGCTAATAACCTTAATACTATGTAGCTTGTTGATGTGTTATGCAGTTTGTTGATGGTGTTGACATCATGAAATAAGGCCCAACAGAATATAGCAAGTAATGCTTCAAAATCAGACTGGAGAGATTAACCAAGCATATGTTCTACAACATAAACTGTGGACAATATACATTTCTATTCTGAACACAGAATGTACAGGAAAAGCAGCAATTTTAAAATTGAGCATTAGGGCAGAAATAGCTGTTCTCTCCAGTATAAGATGTGTAAAGATGCAGACATGAAATATAAATGAAAACTAAAATACCTTAATTACAATTAAGCAATACCTGGACCATCTGTTGGCCATAATCAACTCCAGAACCAAACTTCATTCAGGAAGACTCTGCTGGCTAAGCCCAAATACCTTGGTTTTTTAAAAAGACATATTGAAGTATTTAAAAGGAATTGAATTTTTTTATTTACCAAACCTAAAATCCTGAGAGAAATTTGTAATAATATCATTTCCTGAGTGTTTTGCCACACTGACATATTGCTCATTGTTATAACTCAAAAGAAATTTTTCATTCTTACTTAAACTGCCATCACACAAACAGATGTTTGTATGATCAACCAGCTGCAAAAAATTGTACTTATTTGAATGCTTATAAACCCAACCAGGGAACTTTTCCCTCAGGAAAAATAATTGCAGAGGTAGAGGCGCTGAAAAAGAGATCTGTCAAAAGATGTGGATTGTATGACCGAGAAGTTAAAACAACATAAAGTTCACTGCAAAAAACGTGGAGATTCAAGGGTTGATTTCTTTATTAGATTATTTCCACAGATCCCTGTAGCACAATCAGGCTGATAAGGATTTAACTAGAGTTTCTACCTGTGTTGTTTATAGAGAGCTACTCTATATACTGTCTATAGAATATATTTTTATGTATATTTTAAAAAGATGTTTTATTGTCCATATATTTATCATATAATTAATGAAGAAATGGTCAAAACTGATTTACTCTGATTCAGCTGATTGCTGTCTAGTTGTCTTGGGTTCATCTGATATGTCTTTGATGTGTACAACCTATCAGTGACCCAAGATGAAAAAATATGGCATTACCAACACATTGGAAAAAAAAAAATAAGGTCTTCTCAGTAGTACAGTTTGTTGTTTGGGACTGAGGTTGAGTTATTTTTACCTTAGTACCTTGTGTAGTGCTGTGTTTTGGATTTTTGCTGGAAAAAGTGCTTGAGTAGGGGTGTTTTTGTTGTTGATGATGTCAGGAAAATTAATCCACAAACACCAGAGGTTTATGTCCAAAGAGAAGACAGAGGAGTCCTGTAACTTTATTTGAATAAAGGGAGAGGCCATGGGGCATTTCCTCTAGGGTCTCTCGAATTTTAGGAGGATGCAGCCTCCTTTTTATCCTAATTTCCCGACTGCATTTTCCTCTCTCTTTCCCCATTGGCTGAGGTACAGACTCCCCTGAATACCTAAGATTCCCCTTTAATGTATAACCCCCGTTTTAATTTTTAATTATTGTGGAATTTATGGGTTTTCCCCATTGTTTCTTTCATCTTGCAATATCTAATTTCATTTATCATCAAACCTACTGTTTGTTAGTAAAGGCAAATACCTTCTTTTCCATTCATCAATCAGTGGAATCCTTCCCATTGTTTCTTTTTATCTCTCAGTGCTAGTTTGATCTACCAGCCGACCCATGGCTTGTTTGTAAAGACAAATCTGTCATTCCTCTCACCGAGCAGAACTTGCACTGAGCCAAGGCCTTTTCTGCCCCTCACCCCACCCCACGAGAGAGGGATTGAGAGTGCACAAGGAACTGGGACCCAGCTGGGACAGCTGACCCCAGCCAACCCAAGGGACGTCCCACACCACGTGGCCTCACGCTCGGTCTGTAGAGCTGCAGGGAGCAGGAGGAAGAGGGGGGTGTTGGGAGTGGGGGTGTTTGTCTCCCCACATCCCTGTTAGGTGGGATGGAGCCCGGCTTCCCTGGGGATGGCTGAGCACCTGCCCGCGTGGGGAAGGGGGAATGAATTCCTTGCTTTGCTTTGCTTGTGTGGGTTGCTTTGGCTTTCCCTATTGAACTGTCTTTGGAGTTTTCTCACTTTGCCAGTTCTCTCCCCCATCCAAGTGTGGTGGGAGTGAGCGAGTGGATGCCTGGCCCTCCGCACTGCCAGCTGGGGTTAAAACTTGACACATGGAAAGAGCTGAAGTGTTTGTGCTGCTCTTCAAGCCCAGTAACATTGTCTACAGCTCTCCAGTTCGTATGGATTACCAAGTTCTCAACACTCTCTTCTTGCTTGTAGCTGACCACAGGCATGTCCTGGCAGCTGCAAGAAGTTCAAACAACCTGCTTCAAGTACTGCACACAAATGACTTTAAAAAAACTTTGCTGAAGGGATTAATTATGCAATGCAGAAAGAGAATGAAGAATAATGCACTATATGTATTAAGTGAAACATATGTAGGCTTATTTTGCAATAAATCTAATTTTTTCCTAGAGTAATGATGCAGCCCTGTTTCCTGGAATCCACGGTAAAATGAACTATACAGACTGTAAGGTACAGATTGTGAAGTCTGTTTTGGTTTCCCAAAACTCCCTTGGCCAATATACTTTTTCCAGGGTCATTCTATTTGCATCACTGTGTCTAATACTATGTTGCTGCTTTCTTGCTCAGTTTTACAGCAGCTTTCTGTTCTCCCTCATCCTTTCATTAAGTTATTTCCAGCAAAATTTCTCCTCATAGCTGAAATTGGTCCTATTTGCAAAGATATGCTTGTTAAGTGGGGGTCTTCTAGGATATCTGATTCTACAAAGGATATTAATATTTTTTATATATGACTTAAATATAAAAATACTGTATCCCAGGGCTTGTGTCTTTCCATCCTGTTTCAGAGACTTTTCAGTCAAAGTGTAACAGCGTATTCATATTTATTTTTATTGTTGTAAAAAGTCTTTTTTTATATATCTGCTGAAATATATTAAAAGTTAAAGGAGACCCTTTAGTAGCAAGATCATATTTTAAATAGTTAAAACATTTAAACATTTTCTGATTATTTTATATTATAGGCAGGATTCATCCACATGATGCATAAAATAGGACTGTGATAAATTGAAGTTGCTTGCTACAAGTAAATAAAATAAACCAAACAGTTGAATTCTTTTTGCACCTGGTAGATGAGATCCAGGTACAGTTCTGAACTGCTGGTGGATTCCAGGTTGTGTTAGAAAATGAGTGTGACTTAGCTGGCTGAGGCTGCAGGATAAATCTATCCTGGACCATCAGATTGTGCTGTGTCCAATGAAGTGGAACGAGTATTTGTAGCACTGGGCCTCCCTTGTAAATCAGGGGAATTCACAAGTTTGTCATCTTTTCTGGTATTTTGACAACCTCTATCTTTTACATTGCCTTATTGTTAAACTTCTTTTTTTGAGGGATTTTGAAGGAAAATGCCACCTCCCTCGTAGTGGTGTAATCATTTCAAAACATAAGAAAAGTGTAGCAGCAAAGATCAATTGTTTGTGTGAGCATCAGAATGAAGTATCACCTTTGATTTTGGCTGAGCTATTGGAGCTCTTAATGCAAAGATCTAGGCCTGGGCCATGAGGTCACCCACGTTGTCAGGAATCACAAATAGCTGTTCTTGAAATCACTGCTGTGCTGTGCTATGCTCTAGCGCTATACACCAGGATTTTTTTTTTTTTTAATTTATAGTACTTAGAGATTTTTAGTTAAGGCTCTATTTTAAATTGCCGTAGCAGAACACACAATGATTAACTTGATATGTTCTTTATTTTAACTGCTGCCTAACTGCCCCTTTCAGCCCAGTGTGCAAGAGCCTGCTAACCCAACCAGGAGGAAGTTCACAAGTCCTGGGATGAGACAGAGACCAGCACAGTTCTGTTGGCTTCTTCAGGAAAACTGTTCATGAGCAGAGAAGGTAATGAATCAGAAATACCCCACAAAAATTGAACAGGTTGCCAACTCTTGCCAGATAGCCCATGCCTGTTATTGAGAAATAATGGATGTAGCTGTACACTGTGGGTAAAATCCAAACTCCTCTGAAGCCAGGATTTCAGTGAAATTTAAAATATCTGTAAGATTTTCATATAAAACTCTATTCTTTTAACAAACTCAGTTTTAAGTGATAATTTGTCTCATGTCAATGAACTCCCTGGTTTTAGAGCCAGATTTTCTGTTCTCCTTTAAAATTTATTTCTGAGATTATTGACATCTGCAGGATGAAATATCCTTACTGTAAGCAATTAATCAGTTTGGTTGTTGGTTTCTAAACTCCTACATTTATATTGTCATCAATTGAATTGAGCATCTGATAAGACTAAGATTATATATGGGGGAAGCTGCTTATTCTATGGCTCTTTAGCTTTTAAAATGTAAAGCAATACCATTTTTCATCAATTTGGATATTCTTGAATTATATTGCAATTTGACTTAATGGAGAAATAATGAGAAATTGAGTGCGAGCAGAGGATGAATGCTCATCCTCTGAAATAAAAAATAAACAGCACAGGAATTAAATAGCAAGAGACACAGAAATTACAGCAGATTCCATTGATGTCTTCTTCTGTAATAAAATGAAATATATTCTGTTCAGCCAGTATGCCTGTGGTAATTGGCATCACCAATCATATTTCAAAGAAGCACTTTGAATGAGATTTGCCAGAAAAGAACGGTGAATTAAGTGACTGCATGTGAGGAGCACAGACAGACTTTCCCCCTCATTTATTCAAGATTGAATGTAATAACCAAGGAAAACTGATATAACTAACCACTTCTGACTTCTGTAAATTGATATGGGATGGAGCTGTCATCTCCTAATCAGATTAAGTCCTTTCTTTAGGCCATTTTTAATCTGAGTTCTACCATGAGGTTTTACTTCAGGGGAAAATAAACTGCTTGGTGTTCAGATACTAAACATTATTGATTTAATAAGATGACCAAAAGATATTCCACTGGTAACCAAACATTTCAGTTCTAGTGTGTATACTGTGAGTCCCTTTTCACTCATCCTTTACAATATTTTGGGTCTTGTGAGTAAAATAGAAGCTGGTATTTGATTGCCTTAAACCTGAATTTCATATTATAGCATGTTTGTTCTTTTGAGTAACTGTGATACAGGAAAACTTTTAATATAGCTATTACTATAAAAATACATGCACATAGGCAGAAATGTAATTTTTATGAGGAATCTCATAATGCCTCTGATTGCATACAAAACCAAAAGAATACCAGGAAACACAGGCAATTCAGTAGCAACAGATAGAAACAGTTAAGGAAATAGACCAACCTTTACTGTAGTTTAAAGCTTCACACAGCTCCACATTGTGCTTCAGGCACAATTTAAAAATTTTCAGACATCCTAAATTATCAGTGAGAGTTCTCAATTATCATTTATCTTACAATGAATTCATTTACATTCCTGATGCATTACAGATGTCAGCATTTTTCTGGGTTTACTGCTTCATGCCGAAACTGGAGGCTTACAGTTTTATATCTCCTTGGTTTTTCAACCTCTATAGCTTATGGTATTACAATTCCCCTTATGCTAACTTAAATCTACCTAATATCCCAATAATGCTTGAATTCTAAAACCTGATTATCCCTTCCACTTCTGCAAGGGATGAAATGATGATCCTCTTTTGAAGGTGATGAAGGAGCAATACCAATAATCCTAGCTTTCTTTGGATTCCGCTGGAGCTCTGCACCATCAGAGGTCCCCAAGATTTTGGAAAAAAAAAAAATAGAACAAAATACGTGAAAGGGATTTCATGCAGTCTCAAATGTTTGAACAGCAAATCAAGTTTTTTTCTATGTGGATCTCCTTTTGTTACTATTGCTCAGGAATGATTAGTGTTTGGGAATGGTGTGAGTGATGCTTTAGGAAAGAGATGTTCCACTGAGTGGTTAGGGTGGGGCCAAACACCACTGAATGCCTTCCCTCCCAATCTGGGACTAATTTCTAATTATATTTGGGACCAAGAGCCATATCTCCCTTTCCTCCTTTTCCAAGAACCTTACATGTGAGAATACAACAACCTAGAAATTCCAAAAGACAATCTAATCTGCTTTTTTAGTCTTCTTTTCTGTTGTGATTTATTTCTCCTTACATATTAGCTTCTTTCTGGTTGTGGGCAGCTGTGGGCTCACCATTTTCTGAGTCTGAATTTTTAGCTTGCTAACTATTGCTAGCTCCTTTCCCAAGAGAAAGCTGTCAACAGTTTTCTCTCTTCAAAACATCTCTCTCTGTTTCTCAAACCAGGTGAAGTACACAGTGTTCCTTTTCCCATAACAACTGTCCCCAGGTGTTATTTCCTATTACTTAACCAATGGAGAGCAGTGTCAGTCCAATGGACCAATAATAGAGCTTTTTAGCACAGCATGTTATAAAAGAAACTGTTGGAATTATAAATAAAGCCTTCTTTCTCTCCTAACAACTATATGGAGTCAATCTATTTTCATGTCCTACCTTGACAGGCAGTTGTCAAAAAATATAATTTTTTTTAATAGTAAATTGAGCAATAGACACACTACCACCCTGAGATTCTGATTTATTCCCTTTAAGTTCTATAGCAGCTTTTAGTCTGCAATGTGTGGGTTAAAGCCAGATTGTGATAATATGTCCACTTGGTATTTTCCTTCATCTGGTTATATTTTTATTTAGTTAGTTCTGCAGCGTTTTTTTGACAGAATACAAGTTAACTCCATAAAATAAATGTAAGTCTTTATGCATCTCTATTTATGTATTAACTTTAATTGATATTTCAGCATCCAAACCCAGCAAGATCCAGCTGCCACAGATACTGTTCTTTCTCCTCCAGAGAAATGTAACAGCCAGGTGTTCTGATATAGATATTGTACATACAGCCTAGAAAAGGTGTGTGGCCACAATTTTCTTTTTTCCAATTAGGTATTACTAATTCCATCACAGTGACCCATCAATAGTAGGACCACACAGTTCATTGTTATACCTTCTGAATTCAAAGTTATGTAGAATTGAGTCCTACAGGAATTCAGAAGCAGGAATTTAACATATTTAAAGTTCCCACTAAAACAAACACACAGTACTCCTGATAATAAAAGATTTTTATTTGACTTTATTAAGAATACATTTTCCATTCTGTAAGAGCCACAGATGCCTTAAAATCGGTCAATGCATGTTAACATCCATTTTTTTAACATTCATTTTTTCAACAGATTCAAGTGAATCTAAAAGAAATTTCTGTGACACTATTTTTGAATCAAATTAATTGTGTCCATGTCCGAGGAAGCTTTGTCATCAAATTTATGGCTGTAACTTCCAGGGTCTGTTGTCACTTGTAATATTTTCCTCTTAGTGTGGCATAGGCTGCTTTCTCTTCAGTAGAAAACAAGCAATAAAACTGTCAAAACAAACAGAACAAAAAACCCAAAGAAGTTCTCCAAATGAGTGAATTAAAAAGTCTGTTATCTAGTTTTTCAGAAAGTCAAAATGCATGAGGAACCTGCTTTTAATGTTCTAGTCCACTTTAAAAACATGCAACTAAGAAGTCGTATTGAGTTAGGATTAATAATCAAAACATGACTGTTACTAGTTCGTTACTCTTCCCTTCTCTCATTGTTCCATCTCATCTGCAAGCAAATTGCAGGCCTCGTGAAAGGGTCTCATTCTGCCAGAACACTCACAAATCTCACCTACATTCCTTACACACATTTTTCCATAATGCTATTTTCCAATGTGGGTGAACTAGACTAACATTTTGAGTGGAAATGAAATCCCAAAGTTCTCTCTTGCTCCCCATAATATAAGCAGTGGCAATTCCTCTGGAATGGCATCTCTCATTTTTAAATCTCTTATTTCTAAAGTCACAAAAATCACCCCAGCTATAGGAAATAATTCTTCCTTTTCTCTAGCGTGGTGATAAAGATATCACAGCTGGCAAGGAAATATCAATTGGTTCTCCTCATTGAGTTTCTCCAATTTGAGTTTCATTTAATTTCCTATTAATACTCTGAAATGAACGAACAAAAAGACGTAGAAACCTTTGTTGTGTCCAGTTCTACACCCATTGGTTAAGGGAAAGGTAACTGCCTAAAACTCCAGGATATTATTGGCTACATATAAAAACAAGTGTTATCATAGTTTAAATTAAGTCTGAACAATGAGATTTCTGTAACAAAATAAATAAATTTGAAGGTATGTTTGTAAATTTGAAGGCATGTTTGTCTTCAGTATTAAGTGGAAATTTGTCAAGTAAATTACATATTTTTCCATCAAAAAGACTTCATTTTCTGAGTGAAATATTCCCTGTGATTAAATCTTATAGAGATTGTTTGGTTAAATCATGACTTGTTAACAAACCCAGTCATTCCTAAAAGGCTTTTGAAAATTTGCATCAGGTATTTGAAAGCCACAAATCAGAATCCAGTATTTTCAGATGAACGAGAAGCCACACTGTTATTAAACTTGAAAGGTACCAACATCTCTGAGCTTGACAGCATCACATGGAAGATATATTTCCTGCTGCTCCAGGAACATTAAGGTGATCCAAAGGTAAATCAGCAGTGACAGGTCAGTGACCATAGTGCACACTCAGCATCCTCAAGAGAGTTGTGTTTGTCTGCACATCTCGAGCTTTTCTTGTCTAAAGAGTTTTCCTATCCATAATTAACATGAGTATTTGAGAACCATAAAGCATTTTTTGAAAGGTGGTTTCAAGCAAAATAAAGAATAACTCATGCTGTGACTGAATAGCTCCCTTTCTGTGACTGGACTGTGGGTTTGGGCAGAACGGTATATAAATTGAAGTCTCTGACACTTTAATGCTGCTGTAGCAGCTTTGAATCAATTATAGAAGAAGCAGAGATATACATTGTAAGATTGCAAAATATGCAAATCCAGACCAGGAGTTTGTTTCTCTTATCTCTATAGAATTTATGTGCTTATAGTTCTACTGACAGAATAACGTCATATTTATACACATAAATACATATATAATACATTATGGATAGCCTCATTCCATGGCCTTCCTTCTCTGGATTGTTTTATGAAGAATATTTGATTTCTTATGTAGGGACAGAGTCTGTTCAGTTTCCTTAATAGATCATTAAGGTTTTGGGATGGTTTTCTAATAATAAAATGTTAGCATTTAGATATATGCTGAAAGAAGTTAAGACAAAAATGTTGTTCCAAACTGCTGATTTCTTAAACAATGTCTAATTTAAGAATAAAAAAGGAGTTAATATTATGACACAGTAATGATCATTGTAATTTACTATTAGTGCCAAAACTCCTGGTTTACTTCTTAGCCTTCCTAGCAGTGCCCATCTCCGCTTGAAGAACAGATTGCTCAGTATGTCATTAGCCAAGCTATCAATGTCCTCCTGAGCCAGTGCATAAAGTCTTCAGTAATGTTACCCAGCTTAGTACCAGATTGGAGGCCATATTTCTGGGAAAAGTTTGGCCAGAAACAGAAATGCTGTTTCTCATCACATATTTAACAGCTATGACACTGTCCACAGCATGTAAGTGACAGCAACATGAAAGATCCTATATTCTCAAGGGTTTGGTTCTCAGAAAATTTCTCTGTAAACATGAAGCAAGTTCAAACTTGAGGAGAATTTCCTCATGCTGAGTGCCTTATCTAGCAAAGTTATGTATGTACAGCTCACCACAGTGAAGTCATGCTCATACACTTGGCTAAACTGAAGCCTAAATCTAAACCAGCAACTCAGCAAGGAAAAAAACACATGGCAGAAAAAAATGGCAACTATAATGGATGTTTTTATACCCAGGAAAAAGAGAAAATACCAAAACCAGTACTCTTAAGTAGCTGTAGAGGAAAAGAGGTTTGTATATAGTTTATAGAACAGACCTTTGGAGAAATGCTGCCCTCCATAGAATATATCCTAGAACTGCCCATGATTCCACAGGACTTCCTCAGAAAATATTTTGCATTGAGGGATGTGTAAGTCTTTAACTGTTTGGTTTTTTTTTTCTTGTTTATGAGAGGGTACCTGTACACTACCACAGGATCAAAAAGTTGTTACAATGGAAGTAAAAGTGGCAAGCAGTGTGAATACCACACAAACGCTGAATCTCTTAAAATTCCTGTTTTCTAGCTAAAACAATTTGGCATGCTCAGGATCAAAGTGTGATGCAACCATTAAGAGCCTCTGTACCTTTAGCCAACTTGAAATGCCAGCTGTCTTCACTGGGACCCTTTTCTGCTTAAAATTAAGGACATCTTCAAATCTTAGAGAATAAAAAGCTAACCTTAACTGCTTATGTGATTTTTCTGTATCACGATGGTTAAGCAGTTCACAGTTGTTGATGTTGTTAGCATTTGACTGAAGACAGATCACTGACTACATGAGGCTTACTAATTCAGTTAGAAACCCACCTTGTCACAATGAGATCCTGCCTCTCAGAGGTAGTTTTAGATTAACAGCTCAGTCCCCACTGGAACATTAGGCTGGCAGTTCTGGACTCATGAAAAACTTTTTGAGGATTTTGTTATTTTTCCAAGGTACAGTGCTGTAGAAAATCAACAAATAGTAGAGCAACTAATATTAGAGCAGGCTTAGTTTGAGCATCATATTTAATTAAAATTCCAACCCTAGCAATGTATTCTTTTGTAAAGGAAACACTGATTCCAATGAACATTCTATTTTCAGAAGTCAGACAGGAAAAAAGAAAACCTGACATTATTCCATTTAAAGATTCATCTTGCTCTTATTCATTATTATTAGATCCTGAAAAAAGTAAAGGTACTACATTAGGTGGCTTTAAAGGACCTAAAATACATCAGTAGTATTTTCTTCAAAGGTAGGATTGAAAAAGTTACCATGATCATACCCACAAGAAAAAATGGTTTAACACTAAAAAGTTACCAGTTAGAATTTTTACTTGTCTTTCTTCCTTTGATGTAAAAAAATCTTTTGAGATACAAATGTAGACTTAAAACCAGCAAAACTGCTTAAAAAATATAGTAGAAGACTTAACCTTTTGACTTCTGGCAAATATCCCAAAACCCACTGAAAATGTTCAAGGTGATTCAGTGAAATGAGTTCAAAGAAATTGTGTCTCATCTGCAGCTGAGAGTTCAGCTGAAACAGCCCTTTAATTTGAAAGGCTTTCTCCATGCATTTCCATAGTCCTCCTCTTTCATCCTGCGATATTCCCTTCTTTCTCTTAAACTCAGTTATTTCTCCCATCTTTGCCACCTTTCAATGGTGCAATTCCTGATGGCCCTGTTAGATCACTCCTTTCATTCCAAGCTGAGTCAATCTTTCCTCAGCTGAAAGTCCCAACGTTGAGCAGAGAAATTCTGCTTGCAGAAATGCTGTGTCAGCAGAGGCTGAACCTACTGCTGGAACCTTGGAAATAATGAAAGAATATATGAAAAAGATGAAAGTAAATCACTGTCAACACCTCACACAAAAAGGGGCCATTTTTATATCAATTGCGGCTACTGATTTGCATATGAAATACTCAAACTGTGCAAAAATGAAACATTGAGTAATTCTTAGAAGATTTTTGGAAGTGATTTTTGATCAAGAATCTGGCATTTGAAAAAAAACAAAGTAAGCAGCTCTACTGAATATTGGACCTTGTATTTGCTTAACAGTAGTGAACTTATTTAGGCTATCAAAATCACAAGTGGTATCATAAAAATCTGCTCAAAACCTCAAAAAATAATATAAAGGGAAATTAAACTCACTTGTGTCTATTCTAATTATTAAAGTATCACAGTTATTGAAGCCAGACTAGTGTTTTATGATGTTGTTTTGCCTAAAATTGGAACTCTCCGGTGTTAGTTACTATCCTGGGTTTACTGCTTTAAAAGACAAAAAAGAAACCCAAACCAAAAACCACTAGCCAAATAAAAAAAAAGCCAACACATTTGTCCCAGTACAAGTGCATAAGAGCTTTTTACACTGAATTCAGTGGCTGGAATATGCTAAGGAAATACAGCTCATAAAGCAACTCTACAGAATTTATGAACATTAAGAAACCACAGATTAAAGAAGAGGTTATTTAACAATAATCAAACACTAATAGCAGAGTTGATGATATTTCTTACACTGTCAGCTACAAATGCACTGAATCAGTTGTCATAAGCTCTAAGATGTATTAATAGATTCAACTATAATTGCTCAAGTTACCACTCCTACAGCTTTCATTTGGAGGTGCTTCAAGCTGATCAGCTCCACATAAAAGTGTTCTAGCATATAACCAATCCATCTGGCCTTTGCTGGGATGGACAGAAGAGATTTTAACTCCACCAGCAAAATAATGAAAGAAAAATATCTGAAGGAAAAGTATTTTAGAGGACATGGAGGAACAAAAATCAAGACTTCTCATGAAAGTAGAATGAGCTAACTTTGTAGTTTAGGTGGATCCAGACCTGTTCTGCATTTCCCTATCTATGGAGCACGTCATGAAGCCCCTTCCAGACATGCTGTGTAGGAAACATCTGCAGGGAACAGGGGCATTCCTGGAAGCACAGCCACGGTTCTTTGCTGTGTGCAGACTGCAAAGAGTTTCCAATTAGAATTACAGCTCATCAAGGCAGTGCCAGCAGGCGTCTGGCTGGTTAAGCCTCCAATTTTAATTGAAGTGCCTTTAGCAGGTGATAAAATCTGTCTTTTTAAACAGGCAAACTGCATAGTTCCTGTAGCAAGTTAAATTCAGGTTGAGTTTGCATTCAGGATAATTACATGGAGTAGGATCTAATTGATTTAGTTCTACAAAGTGTAATTATGTTTTCTTCCATTTCCTATTTCTCCTTCTTTTTTTTTTTTTTTTTTTTTGCCATCATGTTGCTCCTTTCAGAATAATTAATTTCTAAGGAATGAGGCATGAGAAGAGTTTTTTGGTTGAAAATCGAGGTTCCTTCCATATATATGGAAAATTAGTTTAAAGACTAAACTTAATTCACATTATGCATTTTATGCTACCAAAACCATTCAGCAGTGGGTGAAATTTTGAGAAATATATCAAAGTATGTTTTCCAAAGATATTCACTAATTGAAACATAGTTTTGAAACAAGTTGTCACCAAGAAAGTCATGACAGACTTTAGAATTGTGGAATAATCTCATTATAATACACATAGCAGTCATGTATAAATAGAAGTACAAGAAAATTTTTGTGGGGGAGTGAAAATAGAGTCTAGGCATTCTTTAAATCTCATCATATAAAGAAATTACAAGTATTAATGCAATAGCATTCTTAATTAAAGAGGTAGAAGAATAACAGTTCCAGGCTGTTTTTTAATACTCCCATGGTGTGACTGGGACAATATGACAACATGACAATATGCCAGTATGGTGAGAAAACAATTATTGATCTGCAGTTGCAAAAGCAATATTCAGGGTGAAAAACGGATTTTTGAGATGTTCAGCAACAAAAGCTAACAAACGCGGCAAAAAAAATTGTTCTCTAAGGTGTGTATGTTATTCAAAATAATTATTCTCTACACTGTGTATGTTATCAAAAACATTTTAAAATCAGGTTTTTCTACCCAAAATAATCATCAGTTGAAAGTATGACAAACGCTCCATCTTCCAGCAGTGTATTGTAATCTTTTCAGGGCAGAGGTGTTTGGGGAAGTACTCAGGCACCATTCTGAGTGCTCCTGCCAGAGCACTGCACATGAGTCTATTTTCTTAGAAACACAGGATCCTTTCCAAGTTTGTATGGCAGGTGACATCAGACCTTGCACTTGGGATTAGCCTGCCATAAGGATGGTCAGTGCTTTCACAACCCGATTTTTTTGTGCTGCTGGTGGCAGCCCAGAGCTACACTGTTTATTGCAATGGTAAGCAATGAGCACAGCAGAGTACATTGCAAAGCTGGAATGTAATATATCAATGATTGCAAAGCTTTTTTCTTGACTATTTCCCCCACTTTCTTTTATGTTTGCCTTTTCTTTTACTAGCAGTTAACTTAGATGTTACTGGAAAACCCATTAAAAAACCTACTATGCTACGAAGGAAAAAAATAAATGCAGTTCTATGGAAAAGGAAGATTTACCAATCAATTTTTCAGGGAAAACTTCTTCCCTGACACTTAGTGACACAGGAATGCAATTGTATTACTTGGCCAGATAGTTCAGATTTCTGTTCACACTTAGTAAACCCCCTTTTTTTAAATAACATTTATAAAACTTTATTACAGAGTTATGAGAATAAAATTGGATTTCATAACTCACATGAGATCTTGAGGGACTGGTATCTATAAGCTTTAAAATCATTATTAAACTTAATGCATCTATTCTACTAAAATGTGTTTTTCTTCTAATTTCTCTGAAAACTTTAACCATATTATTTCATTCCTTGGGCAGGTGAGATTGTCTTTAGCAATAATTTAAAAAGGTATTTCATTTTTTAAAAATCCTATCATTAGTTGATAGGTTAGTTGGAATTTACAGACATATTTTTTGTGCACAAATCAGATTTGCAAGTAAGTATCTAAATCTAGTTGGTACAAATACCTCCTCACAAGGAATTTCTGGAGAGTGTTCTTGCAAATTCTGTCTCCTGTGTTATGAAGTTTAATACAAAGAATTAAACTGTATTTTTTAAAACACTTCTATAAAAGACAAGACTTATTGTAGTTCAAGATTTGAAAAGTGGAAGCAAATTAGCATGAATGATGTAATTTGCCTGAGACTAAAAAGCTTTACTTGTTAAAGACAATGTTCTTTGAAAAGTTAAGAAATGTTACAACATTATCTACATCTTATCCAAATTAATTTTAAATTGGAGATACTAGGTAAGATCCTCACCAGAGTTAAATTAGAAATGTTCCAGTTAAGTCAACCTCACTATGACTTTAAACTCTGTAATTGAAAATAAATCTGTTTCTTTTTGGGGCAGTTTTTTATGATACAGACATTTCTGTATCATACATATGCTGGGATCCATTAACTACATTATTCTGGAAATTCCCTTCTCTTCAGTTCATCTCTGGGTTCTGTTAAGTAAGGCTGCACAAAACTGGTTATCCAGAGGGGAATATATAGATTTTATCTCTAGAATCCACAGCTGAAATAACTCACTCCCCTGTTCTAACCAGAAATTTAAAATTCAGAGTCATGGATAGGCCACACTCATCCATTTCAGGTTTCCTGAAGAAAATACTGAAACAGCAAAAAATTCTGGGTAGAAATTACTCAGATTAAAAAAAAAAAAAATTAAAAAAAAGAAAAATTAAAAAAGAAAAAAGTATTTTTAAAAAGACAAACTAAGGAATCAGGAAGAATATTCTTTAACTTTTACTTACTGTGTGAAAATACATACTGAAGGAGAATATATCCGAAGGTCATACTAAACACAAGAACTTGGAACACTGAGACACACCCTCCTTAGAGTTGTGGATGTCTGGATACACCTGCCTGCAATTAGTTTCAGGAAACATCCCTTTTCCCAGCTGCAGTCCAGCAGTCTTATTTAATTTTTTTAGCACAATTGGCTACTCTTGTATTTCCTTCTTTGATTGTGAGTTCTCTCAAACTCATCCATTATCATGAGAAAACAATTTTTGACCCGTGACACGATATATCCTTACACTAAAGACTGAAGACCCAGGACATACTGAGATGGCAAATTTCACCTCTGGGGATAGCACACACAGATATCCAAACCAGGATGAAATCGGGCAAGGTTATAGATGAAATGGTGTCACACACATTAGGAATAAAACTTTCATGTAGTTTAATGCAGTTTTTAACTTAGGCTTGATAAAGCTTTTCCAAATACACAAAAGACCTGGCTGGAAGCTATGGCTCTCTAGCTTGTATTATTAGTACAACTGAAGGAGGCATAACTCAATAGTCTAGACATGTATTTTAATTTAAATAGTTTTGATCTCATTATTTGAGATTTTGGTTAAAGTTTTTAGGGTATATTAGGAAGAAAAAAATTATCAAAAAGGAACAAATAGGATGTTCCTAAAAGTCACTTTGATTCTACGTTAGATCTTATTATTGAAAGTATAAAAGAGAAATCATTTTCCACAGAAAAAAGCTAAATCTGATGCCCACAGTGTTCTATTACAGAGACAGCAGCAAGTGGACAATGATAAATCTCTGATCTTCATATTATTTTAAGATAATTGAAGTTGATGGGGTTATTCTAATGTAACTGAGAGTGAGGCCCAGACTTTTGAAATATCTATTTAAAAATCATGAGAGTAATCTTAAGAGGAGTTTCTGTAATGACACATAATTTTGATTATTCCAGAATTGGAACCCCCTGACAGTCAAGAGATGTACTGACATGTCCCAGGTATAGACCTGTAACCGTTGTATAGATGTGGCAGGAGGAAATGTAGCTCCTCATTGTGCTGCAATCTTTTTAAAACACGTGACTTCGAGGCAGTTATGGTGTGGAGATTTGTACTCACTGCAGCGTCATTTCCCTGGACATAAATATTTACACCAAGCTATATAAAAGTGATTCCTGTACAGAAAATAGGAGCCCCCCACAGATATACAACAACCTTCCAACAAAAGGATGTGCAAATATTAGAGTCAGTCACTGCCCACCCTGAGGTGTGGGCAGGGAGGACCTTGGCACAGTCATGGGGCATCCTCCATGCGTTTTATTTACATGGGTTAACTGAATGTGCTTGAGAGAAGGACTCCCCCAGACAGAAAATGTGAGTATATGACTTGCTGTCAGTGAAGTTAAGTTACAAAGCTGCCTAAAAGCTTTCTGAATCACAGTCTTATAACTTTAATTTTCCTGAGGTGTATTAATTGAAAAATATTGTTGTCTAGCAATTTGTTTTTCCAAATAACTGTAAATAATAGTGCTGCTTAATGGCAAAGAACAATGAAATCCATCCTTTGTAGAGCTTCTTCACGGATTTGACTTTTCTTTATAGAAGTAGATGTATTTAAATCAAGAGCAGCACTAGTGCACTTTCTCCTATGAGCAAGGCTTTCAAGAATAAAGCAATTATCAATAACAACATGCTTTTTGGATTGGGAAATAATTCAGTATCTTCAAATGTGCTATTTTTGTATGTCTACCATCTGACATCTAGAATGACTGCAGGATATATAAATAGTAACTTCTTGTTTTTAGAAGTGTTAAACAAAAAAGACTATATGTAGTGGGTGTCTTTGGCACAAAATTCAATTCTCTCTTTTTCTGTCTCGATTACATGATTATTAATTCCAGCAATAACTTAATCTGGCATGCATGTAGCGTGTATGTCTGTACTATTGTTGGTTTATGTATTCTTTACTACATAAACTTCTTTGTTTGGAAGAATCTCCCCTGGAGTTTTATTTGTAATTCTTGACTCCTTTGGATGCACTGGATTCATGCACCATCTCAAATGGAAAGAAATAACCCATGCCATAAAACACCATGGCTTTTTCTCTTGCTTAAATCATAAAAATGATTAATTTACCAGGTTTAAGCAGAAATAGAGCTTTTCTTCATAGTTCCAGCTACTCTGGTGGAGTGTCTGATCCCATACAGCCTTATTAAAAACCCCTTAACATATTGTCATATTTAGTACATCTATACATAACAGATTCTAACTGTTCTTTGGTTCATACAGTAGCTTTTATTATTTGGTTCATGCAGTAGCTTTTTAGTAGTTTCATTAATGGAAAACAATTGCTTTAAAGTTTATATTAAAACTTGTTTCTGATAATAAATGTAGCTTTCTCTGTGGGAAGAAGGGAATGCTCTCAGTCCTAGGTACCAACAGGAAGTAGGGGAATTGTACCAATTCCTTCCGAGATTTTTGTTACTTCTTTTATGGTAATGATGCGTGAATAAACAGAGATTATTTCCTATCCTTTCCATTGCAAACTTCAGAGATTCTATCATTCAGCAGCTTGCTGGAGTGGGCTGAGGAGGAAGACTCCAAGATATGAAAGGTTAAGAAATTCTTTTTTTTAAAGAAAAATAATGGACTGGTAGGATTCAAGCTGGTTTTATATTGTTCATAACACTTGCAAGATTTGCCATAGCATAAATAAAAGCTACAACTGTTATGCACTATTGCATTTCTGAAATACATATCAAAGGAAAGTACAACAGAATACAAGCATGTGTACATATTCTAAAATATAAGTGTCAGGAAATGGTATTTGCTATTCTAATATTTCATCTCTGTAACAACACATACAAAACACCAAGAATACTTAGGGCCCCTAAGCCGAACAATGTGACTCTTTTTGTTCAGAGTCCTTGAAGTACAGAATAATGATCATTATAGATTTTTGCTTTATCCTGACATCTAAAACCTTCATGGAAAACACACCAGAGCAGCCTATAATGATAGCACAGAGAATGGACACTTTTAAAAACAAAAAGAAGGTACTGTTAGGAGCCAACACATTATTTTTTTTTTTCTTAATTGCCATGTGGTGAATAGGGAGGCTGTGCCGTGTGTCTCCATCACCACAAGGTTGATGCACTTCAGACTTAATGATTCGTTTTTTTACTATTGTAGTAAGCGTGTTCCAACTGATATCACAGTCCAAGAGCACCGAGTGCTGGGACACATAAAACACAACTCTGCAGAGCCCCTCTTCGGAAGTCTAGAAGTTGGGAGCGAGCTGTAACGCTGCTAGCGGAGGTGATCACATTAACTGTGGTCTGTAAGCCCTGTCCTGTCCCCGTCCCTTCTCCCTGGCCCTGCCTCACACCCGCCCTCGTTCCGGAGCTGGATCCTCTCCGCAGCCCCCATGCCACGACCGCCGGGCAGCTCAGGACTTTCTCCTCTTTCGATCACGTTTTTATCGCCACATCTCTTCTCTTCGGTGCCGGTCTATGAACAGCTAGAGCAATTGGGCAGATGTGGGCCAGGAAGCAGGGTCACGTTTAGCAAAATGACACAGTCTTTCATCGCCCCCAAATCTGCCCTCGCACGATGTTCTGTTGGACCGCCCGGCGATGGGAAGACTCCGTTAATTCAGAGCACGACTCAGTAATTTCAGGACCCCCTCCCCTCTGGAAAGGTCTGGAAACGCTCTCCGTTCCTCGGGACCCTTACTTGCCGCCCGCTTTACCCATTTTAATCACCGGGCACGGCCCACCCCTCATGAGGGACGAGTCGCCCCAGCGCCGCCAGGTGGCGCCTGAGCGCCGCCCCCTCCGGGCCCGCGCGCGCTGGGCGGGGCGACCCCGTGGGCCCGGNGGCGTTCGTTTCCAGTTTATGCTCAGGGCCACTCAGTTTACTTTTTCCAAAGTCCTACAACTTTTGGGTGGGTCGTGGTAAAGATGAACCAGGGGATCTGGATTCGCTGCGTTTGTCTGAAGAAAGGCTTGGCGTTCAGGTGCTGGCGAACACCCCGCCGTGCTTGCTCGGATCCTGCCCTTCAACTGCTCCAGTTTCGAGTTCATATATCTTAATGGCCTCTTCCTGACTTGTTAGTTGTGTTTTGGAGGTCTCCGCCAGTCTTACCCCAGTTGTACCCAAGGGCACAAATACAGGTCGTCTCCTAGGCGGGCACGTTTAAAATGATAGATATTCTTTGGCAAGAGGCGGGCCCGGTGAGCTGTTTCATTCCCTTGGCAGCTACAGGAGCGCTTCCCTGGGCTGTGGAAGTGCAGGGAGCGCCATGGACACGGGCAGGCACGCAGCAGCTCTGCTGGCCGGGTAGTAAAGGTTTTATGGTTTAATGTCTCCTGTGTTAAGTCTTCTTGGACAGAGAACAATATACTCGTATCTTAATATATGGCTGCACTAAAGCTTCAATGACTCTGGTGTATTTCAATTGTGAGTTCATTAGCCCCTTTGAATACAGCGAAATAGACAACAATTGCATTTATTTCTCAGGTATTGCTTTCGGGGTAGCAAGGCTACAGGGCACAGATGGGCTGAGGCATTGGCTGTGGGTTGGAATATTCATGCAGCAAATATTACTGAAATACTGTTTTTCAGAGGAAGTGGCCTCCTTCCAAGTGGCTGTGCCTCTTGGTGTGATGCTTTTTTTTTTTTGTTGTTGTTTTTTTGTCTGGAAAGAAACCAAACCCACCTACTTTTGATGTGAGCCTTTTCTAAAAATGATGCATTGAGGGTAGAGTATGGCTCTGTCATAGTCAGCAAATACAGGACAAGTTTATGCCTTTGGGGCTTAAGAACTGATTGCAAGGCAGGTTGCTCTGGCAGACATTCTCTATTTACAAGATATTCAAGCACTCCCTTTTCTTAATATGTTTTCTTTTTTCTCTGCCTGTTATAGGGAGCAGTCTGCAATTTGTGTCCAAGGAGTGCTCTCCATTGAGTCAAGCATGATCTGGGCTTCGACATAGAGTTTCTAGTGAACTGAACATACGTGAATATATATGGCTAAATTGTTTTGACTTGCTGAAGTTGACAGTAGGTATTCTCAAATTGCTCTTTATTTGGTGTAATGAGATATTTCTTTGCTCTCTTTGCCTCTCAGGCACACCAAAGTTATTAACCAGGGGAAATTATATCACCACCATGTGATTTCTTTAAAAATCATCCAGCCAAGGAAGTCACTCTTCTTCTGGTAATAAGAAATGAGTACGTCATCTGATGTTCTTTTCATAAGCCTAATTTAACTGCTTGAGGGGAGATAGGCTGCTTTAAAAACAACTACTTTAATTAGCATTAAATGGTTTGAATTTAAGTGTTTTGGAGGGAGAACTTCATTGGTAATGAGATAAAATTTAGATTGACCGTATAAACACACCTTGCATGTGTTTAAGTTTTCTGTTTCTCATGTGTTTAGTCAGTCTTCACGTACACAAACTCTGGATCAGATGAGCTAATGAATCGGAGCACAGCTGTGCTGACAAGAGAAGAGCTGTGCCCAGTTGTGGCAGCTGAACATGTGTCGCCTCTATGGTCACATGTACATGTGATTTGGGACGGCTTCTTGGTCAGATCCAGGACTTATTGTCAGAAACTGAAACTTTTACTTCTGCCCTGGTCCTGACTTCTCGTGAAACCTGGAGCAAGCACATAGTTCCCTTACTCTTTGTCTATAAATTCAGTATTATTAAGTTTAATTCAGTGATGCATAGAATGGGATAAATACTTCGATTAGTCAGCCTGTGGTGTCAGTCAGAATATGAAAATAAATACCTTTTAAAGCTGTGAGCCAGTTCCTCAGCCAGGTTAAGATGAAATGGTTTCCCTAAACCCCTGGAGGTGTCAGGGTAGGTTCTTATGATCTGAAGGCCTGATCCATGTGCCTCTTGGGAGGTCTTCTGGAGTTCAACCTTTACAAAAATATCAGAATTTGCATCTCGGAGATGCTCTAAAGATTGGAAGGAATCTGTAAATGTTACTTATTAATGGTCTCTATTATTAGAAGGAAAAAAGCTTGTGTTAAATTTTTCAAATTGGCAATGCATTTAATGCTGAAGCAAATTTGATTCTGCTGGCTACACAAAAGTGAAATAGGTCATCATCACTGCTATGGTGGGCATTTTTCGTCCTTTGCTTTGACAACATTTGCAAAGTTTGAGAAGAAAAATTAAACACAGCTGTAGTATACTTAGTTTAATTAAAGAAAAATCTATGTATAGTATAAGGGAAGGAAATAAAGCTGAGGAAACATGAAAATATCTGCAGGCTACTTGGCTTTGGTAAAATGACTTTGCAGTGAAAATATATACTGTACTTGACCAATAGAATGTAAAATATTATTTATTTATCCTGTGATGAGGATTGACCCACTTATTTCTGTCCCACATTAAATGGTAAGGGACATGAACACTATCTCCAGGTTAATATTTCACTGTTCTCCAAGTCTTTTTGTCCTTGTCAAATATTACACAGCTTCTGTGTATGGCTGAGCTTTTCTTGCTAATTGTGGTTAGGAGAGAAAATTAGTTTTGGCCCACACCATGTAGACCTCCAAAAGAAAAGGCCTGAGGGGAAGATTTTATTTAGTGACCCTTTACAGCCCTGCATAACAATCAAGTGCTTCAGCACAGCCCCAGATGCCTTTGTGCAGCTGTGAAAGGCACTGGTTGGTGTGCAAGGGACAGCTCAGCTCCCACGGTGGCCACAGCAGCTCATCCCTCTGGCCCTGGAGTGGCAGGGCTTGCTGGAGAGCCTGTGCAGCACTTCTGCTCTGGGGCTGTGCTGTAATCACACACTGCAGGTGTCTGCACAGCCCCTTGGGGCCCTGCCTGTCACACGTTTATCCAGCTCAGAGTAACCAGCTGCTGTTTTATAATCCATATCAAAATGGATGGGTGCAGAGTATGGCCAATCAGCAGAGCATTCCATGTTCAGCTTCAAGCTCTGTATGTGCACAGAGGACTTGTCGTCTACTTCCTAGGTTACTTACCTCCTCTGCTAATTCTTTATGTTTCTTTTCAGTCCCTGTGCCCAACAAAGGGTGTCTGGGTGACAGAATAGAGCAGTTCATTTGTTTCACAGAAATGTGTTGCCTCTTACCAATACAGGCTCCTGCTGCTGCAAACGTCAGGATATTAAGAGTGAATAATAAAAGAGAATGAGTGCACTCCATTTTCATGCAGACTGGTGGGTTGTGCAGGCAGGGGGCACTCGGCAGTCCTTAGCTTTAGGATATATGTGTTGGGATGCACGTAGGAAGATGTTGTTCCCAGACATCTTGTCTCTAGGCAGATATCCACATTAAATAAGAAAAGATCAGGAGGGAGAATAAGATGGAAACTGCAAGTCTATGCCAGGCAATAAAAGCGTGTAAACTATGCTATTTTATACTTGGAGAGAATCCAATTTGGTTTTCCCCCATTGTACTGAAGGTGAAGAGAAATGGTGAACCTGGTTCTGTTCCTCCACCACCAAGTTTTAGATAAATATCTCCACACAGCTTGACTCCAGGGGCAGGTTTTCTTTCCCTACTTTGTTCTTTATGTGTAGGCAATTTGCAACTATCTCTGACATTTTGCTAGAACTTCTATGGCTTTTCTTTCATCAGTATATATTTTTTAATTTACAGTATTCTCCTTTTCCTCTTCTACATCTTCCTGAAATATAAGCATTTGTGTTTTGCTTGATCTTTTGCTGTATGTTGGTTCCCTTCTGTCACAGGAGGATGTTGGGTGAAAACTACTACTTTGTCCCTGTGCTTTCTCCTATGTTGTGTCATTTTGTTCTGCTAGGCAAACTATCTTTGATTTAGTGGGGTTGAAGTATGAGTTCATAATAGATTATCTGTCACTGGACCAAATCAGTCATGGTTAACGGTGTATTGACAGGGCATATAGCAACTATCCTTGACCTGAGGTGTAAAGGACCTTTTGTCAACATCATGTGGTTCTTGCCCCTGCTTGGCATGAACTTTGAGGCAGAATATTCTTTATCAGCTTTTTTATTTTAATATATGTACTAGTTTTGTTTCTGACCTTTTTTTTTTCCTAACTAATATAGGCCTCCCTTTTCATTTGTGTAGCACACAAGAACCTGGTCAGGTGGCGCTCAAGAGTTTTAAAAAGGAAAGAGAGAGAACCTCTTTTGATTTAAATAGAAGCCAGCCTTTGAACACTGAGATAATGCTGAGATTTTCATGGTAGTTTGGCTGCCATTTAGTTGCCCAGGCCAGGATGTTTTACATATTCATTTCTGGTACCTGTTTTTTTTTTTTTTTTTGGGAAAGTATGGAATTATTTTTGTCCATTATGGCAGTTCCTTTGCTCCTTTACTCTAAGCATTTATGCTTCAGCATTTCTTTCCCACAAGCTAGGCACTTGTAACAGCATCATTTAATGTTATAACCAAATGTTCCTGCTATTTGCTATGTAGCATCAGAGCTGCAGTAGTTTCTGTTGGAGAGGGAGTTGTTTTCCTCCCCAGTGAGGGTGTTTTGGTATTTGCCCCATGCTCCTGGTGATGGGGACCAGACAGAATTGTTCCTCTGGGCTGTGATGGACAGGTGAGGTCGTGCTCTTGTTCCCAGTCATAATGGTGCTTGTCTGAATTCAGAGATCCCAAGAGTGATCTGAGCATGTGAACATCCCTGCTGAACTTACTGGTACTTAAGTTCAATATATGCTTAAATGCTGTGCTAAAGTAGGAGCTTATTTTGTGTTGCCATGCATCTTTACAAAGATGAAATTGTGGTGTGGAATAAATAATTACTGTCAAGTGAAAAACAAAAGACGTGGAGGAATACTATTGATGTACTTTACTACTTCAGGAGCAATGTATTTGATCAGCTTCCAGGTAGGCAGGGGTCTTTGCTATCGTTTGGCTTGTGGTTTATGGACAAATGAAAATATATTTTCTACGACCAGTGCTACTAAACCTTCATCTTATCATACCAGAACATCCATATATTCACACAAGAACGACCCAGCTTTTACCAGAATGGATTTTTCCTCATTGTTCTCTATTTTGTTTTATGGAAATAGGGGCTGTTTAGCCTGGAGAAAAGGAGGCTGAAAGGAGACCTTGTCATCCTCTACAACTGCCTGAAAGGAGGTTGTGATGATGTGGGTGTTGGTCCCTTCTCACAGATAACAAATGACAAGATGAGAAGAAGTGGCCTCAAGTTGTACCTGGGAAGGCGTAGATTGGGTAGTAGGAAAAATTTCTTCACAGAAAGGGATGTAGAGTATTGGAATAGACTTCCCAGGGAAGTGGAGGAGTCACCATCCCTGGAGGTGTTTAAAAATCATGTGGGTATGTCACTGGAGGGCATGGTTTAATGGTGAACAGGATGGTGCTACTGGGTTGATGGTTTCTCTTGGTGATCTTAAAGGTCTTTTCCAATGTGAGGGATTCCATGATTCTATCCAAAGGCTTTCTTGCATTGTCTTCTAATCCAGACACCCGAATGCCTTCTGTTTGCATAAATAATGATATGCTAATATCTTGTCTGCTCCTTATCTCCCAAACAGGTTTTTTTTTGAGGGGGAAGGAGAAATGTTTTCCTCTGTGGACCAACCTGTAAATACTTGCTGTTGGCAGGATTGAGGTGGTAGCTTGCTTCCTGTTTGGGTCAGAAGTGAAGAGGTTTAATGGTGAATCTTGGCTTCTGCTCTTCTGTATTTGTTCCTTCTTCCTGTTTGACCTATGCAAAAAGCTCAAAGTAGGATCATGGTGCTTATTGCAAGCTGCCTGGGTATCGTTGTAGGACATGAAAAAATGAATGACTCCAAATACTTTTTCTGAAGGCAAAAGAAGGCTTTATTGTCTAATTCTTATTACCTTTTATAAAATGTTCCAATACAGACTTAACATGATTAGTGAATAGAAACTACACCTCTCTAATCCTATTGGTTAAACTAAAGAAACAAAACTAGAAAAGTAAACATCACATAGAGAAAAGATTGTTTTGAAAATTAATCAGTTGTTAACTAAGACTGTTTTAAGAAAGAGCTTTCTTGAAATATTTTTCCCTTGGGAAAAGGTTAGCAGCTGCTAGCAGGCTAAAATCTCTCAGACTCAGAAATACGAGGCCCACACCTGGGAGGACATAAAGTTGTGTTCCTAAGTTGCTAATCAGTTTAATCCTCACACCAAAGGCACAGCCAGGCACTGGAGGGTCGATCTCCGCTGTTTCTGCTGCTCCTGTTGGCAGTCATGTTCCTGCTCCATTGCCTGGCAGAAGGTGACACTGTGCCCAGTTGGCTGTGTGCCCTGTGGGACACTGACCTGGCTGCTGAGTGACCACATCATGGTTTGCATCTGGAGCCCCACAGGATGTCTCCGATGACCAGGGCCTGCCTTCCTACTGATGTGAAAACAGGTGGAGACTCTGAGCTTTTCTCACAGCTTGAAAATGTGGAGATGTGAAATACTTTTTGTACCCACAGGTATTGCTGATTTACTGTTTTTTGTGGGAATTCTTGCATGCATGCAAAAGAGTAATTATGTGAACCATATTCCTAGAAAAGCTTCAGACATAATTCTTAGGGGAAACAATATCAGGCACTATCAGTTGATTTGTATGTAGACATCTAAACAGTAGATCATGCTTTAAGAGGATCATGTATTGCAAAACTGCAGGGTTCCAGCAGATTTATTTCTTGGGACAAAGATGTGGAATTAAGTAATTCTGTGCCCTCCTGTGTTTTTCATTATATAAGTGCTTAGCTTCTGCAGACAAAACTTTAAGGAACTTTGAGCATCATCATACAAAGACTTTAGATTATCCTTTTGCCAAAAACTCCTAGTGAATGAATGAGTTCAAAAGAAAATACCATTTATCACAATAACCTGTAGTCAAGCATAGAGAAGTTGAACTGAAAACATAGGCAGAGAAACTGCATTTTACACACTTTATATGCTTCTCATGGTGAGAATTTGAAGACACCCATCTGTTTGATTTCTTTTCCCCTTAGCTAGATTGTGATATCCATATATTCCTCATGTCCAGTCCAGCAGAACTGAAATATAGACCTGGCTCTGTGTGAGAGTCGTGATGGCTTTTATAACTGTGTTGGAAAGTTTCACATTTCTATGTGCCAGACCAGGGAACTACATCTCCATTTCAGAAAAAAATGAGCTCACAGTGTGCCTACCGTGTGATTTGTGTGCCAGTCACAGCTCTCATCACCATGTTCAGCACTCTTGCAATGCACTCTTGTATTTTGCTTGGCTCAAGTCTGAGGAAAGCGAGGACACAAGAAAGTGTTTAAAGTTTTTATTAATGCATTTATTATGGTGCAGTATTGGATTATCACCTGCAGGAGCCCAAATGTGAAAACAGTTTTGAGACATCCAAGTAGTACTGCAACAACATAGAGATGGAGCTCAAGAGGAGAGCCCTGACTGTTGTTTATAGTAAATATGAAACAAATAAACAGCTACTGGGGGACAAAGAGGTGTCAGGAATGGTACTGACCTTTGTTTTGCTTTGGACAAAGTAATGAAGTCCTTATTTCCTTATATCTGTATAAAACAAAGAACTGGTATAAAATATGCAGGTCTGACCTCACTACTTCTTTATAGTGACATAACCTGATACTTTTTATCCTCTTTTCCTTTAGCTGAGATGGTTATGGTATTGATACAAGTGAGGTAGATGCAGGATGTTTTAAATTTTCAGAGAAAATGTTTTTAATGTTATTTTTTAATGTAACAGTCAAACAGCTGCTTCTTCTCATTGCTATGAAGGTAAATGAGAGCCTGGTGGAGGTTTCAGGAGAGAGAAAGAAGTGGATGTTTTGTGTAGGTAATGACATTGGCTGGGTTGAGGACAGAGGTGGTGGAAGTGCGCACAGAGTCACAGAAAGGCATGAGTAGAAGACAAAAAGCAAATGTTTCAAGAAATCACAACTTTTTGTTATGGGATTTTTTTTAGATGCTGTCAAAGGTTTTAGCACCAGTTGCTGTTGTAAAGAGCATGGTATGTTAGGTCACAGATTTAGCCCAGAATTTATCTATTTCTTTTAACACTGGAGATATCCAAGATCTGAAGTATAGGCTGGTTTTTTTCAGTTATTTGCTGTCGTTGTTTGACACACAAACACACACACACACACACACACACACTCACCTTGGTGAGAAGGCATGAACTGTTTATTAAAAAAATCTGACTCCACTTTATATAGTATTTCTACAAAGGCCAGGGATTGGGGAAGAAGGTTGACACCTCTCCCCATTCCACTGGTCAGGACAGCTGTCCATCAGCTATTCATACCTCTAATACAAAGAATGTAAACTCCTTTGATTTAAGGAAAACCTTGCTTCTGTTTATAACACCCGTGTGTGAGAAACAACCTAAACTACAAAAACTGTGAGACACAAGAGAAGGCTAAAAAATCAGGACGACAATTTGCTTTTCAGCATTTCCTTGTCATGTGTCACTGATGACGTGTTCTACTGTTGGTTCCCTTGTTGTCCATTTACTAATCTCACAAAAGACCTCAACCTCATTTTCTTAGTGAATTCCATGACTGCTGAACTTTATCTATGTATGAAATGCTAATGCATCTCCTTCCCTGCACTCCAGCTCTTCAGACATCTATCTGCTTGTTCCTTCAATGACATTCATTGTCACACCACATATTCCAGCCACCAGCATTTCTACTTTCAAGAATTCAGAGCACCCTCACCAGCTCATATCTCAGGACTTGAGTGTGACCATGTACTCCTCTCCCAATAGTTTCCCTGCAGGGTTCTGTTGCCATACAGTCCCTTTTGGTTATTCCAGATGTTTGACAATGGTGCCATTGCTGAAAGAAAATGTTTAGCAGGATCAAAGTCAGTTAAACTTTGCTCAGTTGAAATGCTTGTTGAGCACAAAAGAAGTGAGATGGCCGAGGACATGAACAAATGCTGATCCTTCTCAGACTTAGGGTGGTACTGAAATGCTGCTTCTTTATCATCCTTGGGGTTTGTGGGGGAGAGGTTTGGATTGTTGGGAGATTTTAAGGTTTGGTTGGGCTTCGGGGGTACAGTGATACTTTGTTGGTCCTGAAGAAGCAACCTGTCACCCTGATTTTTTCAGCCTTCTCTTTTGTTTCACGGTTTCATGGTTTGGGTTCTTTCTCACGCTCTGATCTGTAAACACAGCCAATGTTATTGTAGTTCCAAGGAAAGTTTTCATTCCTGTTCTTAGAGATATGAACAGCTGAAGGACAGTTGTCCTGACCAATGGGATGGGGAGAGGTGTCAACCTTCTCCCCCAATCCCTGGCCTTTGTAGAAATACTTTATATTGGAGTCAGACTTTTAAATAAATGTAGTTTTAGTTCATGCCTTCTGATCAAAGTGTGAGTGCGTGTTTGTGTGTGCGTGACGAACTGCGTCAGCAACCAGCCGATGTTCCCAGATTTTATTTCTGGTTTATGACCTAGAAAGGTGACTCCTTAATTGGGTAGATGTGCATGGGACAGGAAGGACTGTAATGAACATGGTGAGCAAAAGGAGCTGAAGCACCATAAGTGAAAAGTCAGAGGAACTGAGCTGGGAGGACCTCGCTGTACATCTGGGAGTGCATGGCCTCACTGCCTGCTCAGGCCCTGCCTCAGAGGCCAGGGAAGCTCCTGGGAGACCATCATTGCCTCTACATGCTCAGCTGCTCAGCTGGGCACATTGTTTCAAGGACCTGTGGTGGGCTTGGGGGTTTTTATTTCGTGTTACTTAATGCTGCTCTTCTGCTGTGGTTGAGCATTCTTCATGATTGACACCTGCCGAAGTTTTCCAAGCATGGTGGTCTTCCAAGCTGGTTACATAGAAGCAATCTGGGCCGCTGTGCTTCCTGGCATAAGGTCGGCTAGTGGAGAGATGAGAAAAGATGAGAGGCGGCTTTGGGACCTTTCCTTTTCCTGTGGTGGTTAAATGCCAAGGCTTTCAATAACTTCAGTTCCAGCTGGGTCATTGGGATTCTGAACTATGTACTTCAGCATAGCTTATGGATTTTAAACCTGTCACATTGTACTTTTATTATAGACATGGTCTTGCACTTGCAAGCTGTTTTCTTGATCTTTTGCCAGCAAGGCTTTTCTAGCAGTCCTTGGAAGATATACTGTAGCAGCTCCCTTTTATAATATCTATCATTAACACCTCTTTGGCATCTTGAAGCATTTCTTCTTTGCTGGAGATTGGAACAGTTGATTAAGCAGCCTTTTGCTGTCCTCAGGCAATTTCTCTGTTTTCCACCTTGTTTCACATCTACCTTTCTAGCAAAGGTCCTGGAAAAAGGTTGTGGTAGGGCAACTGCAGCCCTTACCTTCATGGTAATAATAAACTGTTTGAAAAATTTCAATCAGGCCAAAGCAGAGAGACAGCTTTAATGAGGATTTGTAGTGACCTTCTGTTTCATAGTAGGTGGATTCTGGCACATTGTCAATTTTAATTCTTACTGATCTTCCTGTGGCTTTTGATACCAGAGATCATAAGTTTCTCTTAAAATACCTGTAGAAGCTCCTGAGCCCTGTGAGCTCCATTCTGACATTGCTTCATTAGTATTTGCCTCAGTGGTGCCAGTTTGTCACTGTAAATATCTCATCTTCTGATACTGCCCCTGTGAACTGCCAGGTTCCCCAGGGCTATGAATTGGGCGGGTCCCTGGGATTCCTCTATGTATATGTGAACTACAGCTTGCATTCTCAAAACTTGTACACATTATAATGGCCTGCAGGAAGGGCTTGAACATGTTTATTTCTTACAACTATTTCTGTGTATATGACAACAGAACTTGCCTGCCAGCGTGCAGACTGTTAAGTGTTGTGAAAAGTATGCAACAAAAATAGGGTTCTGGTTGTCTATTATCTCATTTTGATTGAACCACACTGCTTAGGTTTTGATTTGGTTTTTTTTAAATTACAAAAGTATTCTAGGTATGGGGATGAGATTTAGTCTGTTTCTGGTTAGTCATGTAATGCTAGGGAGTATTTCTGGGTGTCAACAGGCAGCAGAGGCTGGTTGCTGTTACTGGTTTGTATAATAAAAAGACTTGCTGATGGAAAATCAGCAACTTACTACTAAATCATCAACTTTTCTAGTCTAGCAGAGCTTTACTTATGGACCATGTGTTAGAGTCATCTGCCCAATCCTTTAGAAAAATTAAAAATTGAAGATGTGACACCTTTATTTCATATATAGATGGAACTTTTAAAATAGCTAATCTGATGTTCTTATTCATTTCTTTTTCTTGACTCATAGTTATTTTTCTAGTGACTTGAGGTAGAGTTAATCTTGTATTGAATGTATCAATAAATAAATAGCCACCACTGGGCTAGATATCGTGACTATGGAGTTTTATTAGTGGAGGCAAAAATATACCTGTGACATGATTAATTTTACTAAAAGAAGGCTTCTACAGATTGAAATCCTTAGCTTTAGTGAAGGAACTATAGTTTGGAGGGTGGGAATCCATACAAGATTATGGTCTAAAGAGATGGGGGCTTGGGAAGAGAAAGTACAAAAAAAGCAAAATGTCAAGGAACCCACAGCCTGTGTGTGCAATGCTTGGTGTCACAGACCTTTGAGCAGCATTATTGGTGGTGATCTTGCTCAGCCAGAGGCTGCAGCACATCTGTGGGAGGCTGTTTTGAGGGCTGGGTTAATAAAGTGCTTGGATTCACTTCATTTGGCAAGATACTTTTGAGGGTGAGGGAAGAGACATGGGAGAATTGGTCCCTGAAGGGCAGCTGTGTTGCACTGCAGAGTGTCCAGAACGTGGGAGGAGCTCTGCCACGACTTCTTTTTGCCTGTGCCACACAGGCAGTGCTTTCATAACAGGACGTGTCTGAGCTCCTGGTTCATGGTATCCATTCAATTAAACTGTCCCTCTTCGGAGCAGAGCTAGTTAGTAATTTGCCCTCTGATTCAGTGTATATATCCTCAAACTGTACTTGCCTGTTTGGATCATATCTCACTTTGAAATGATTTCTAAGTTCTCTTATTCACAAACCCTGTGGATCTAGCTGTGGGAGCTAAATCTGACAGGGATTATGAATTGGAGTCCACCACCACCACCACAGTTCACAGTCCAGGGTATTAAAGTGAACTGAAATCAATAGTGGTTTATATTATAATGTGCCTGCCTCTGAACTGGAAACTGAAGAATGGACACATCACCTGGATGTGCCTCTGCAGCTTTCAGCAGAGGCTGAGGTGGCAATTAACAGGAAAGTTGAACTTTGCCTAAAAGGATTTGGAACATCTCATAGGGAAAGGCTCTTTTTTTGACAGCCTGCGTGATTGTTCTCTTTTCTATGTGCTTTGATTTACATTTTGTTTGCATGTATTTCTAATCTCTGTAGTTTCTTCAAATTTTGTAATTTCATATGTTTTTGCCACTTATCTCAAATTATGATCAGCTGTGATTATCACACTGTTTTCCTAAGTACAAATGAAAATGCAAACTAAAAGCAAGACAACAACCCTCCTATTCCATGAGACAATTTCTGTGTTTAATACCCTGCTTCTAGTCAGTTATTATTCAGCTCTTATCTGTGTAATTCACTGTTCTGTCTCCACCAGCGGTCAAAAAGGACAAGGCAGCAGTTTACTTAAGTACACATCTAGAAATTGTTGAATGATTTCAAATTACTTTGACTGTTTCTAGTTTTATCTAGCTGGCTTTTTATTCCTTATTGTCTAATTAAATCCAAAGAAATTGTAGTATCTGATGCTTTTGTTAAAAAAAAGAAGTTATATTTGATAGTAGAACATTATCAGATAAAAAGAATGGATTAGTAATTTCATTAGATTTGAAATAGTCTCTGTAAACCAGTGCTGCTTCTTCTCTGAGTTCACCTAAAGTGTGATTATCTGTAAATGTTGTTCCTGCATAACAACATTTTCATAACATAAATTATTAGAAATGTGCCAGTGTTTCTAGTTCTGCCAAACAATGCTGTGAGTGTTTGCTTTGGGTTTTTTTTTAGTTTCTCAGCCTCCCCCAGCTGGCCATGAGTTTCCAAAATCCCCTGTTACATGTGGCAGGGAATTCCCTCTCAGCCCTACAATGTGGATGCCTGAACCAACAGGTATGCTCTGTTTTCAAGGCCTGCCTTACTGTCTTTTCTGTTGTTATTTTTGATGAATCTGAGGCACTGTGACCATCAGATAGCATTATTGAGCTGTAATGTTTAGGTCCTGTTTGTTTCCATGAACCAGAAAGACAGCATCAAACCTTATCACCCGAGCTACATATTCCCAGCACAGCTCCCTCCCCCTTCAGGGGCTGCACTGGCTTTGTGTTAAATAGCATATTGATTACAAGATTACAGCATTTTGTATATAGAAAGTGAACGGTCATGGGCTTTTACGTTTCAATTGCCTATTTATCTCTGTGGAAAATTGTACACATTCACAGAGGAGCTGCTTGGGGGGATTCAGCACAACGTGGGGGGAAATGACTGGCACAGAGAAGCAGATCTGTGCCCTTCTGGGGACTGTTTTTTGGGATCCTTGTACCTCTGTGTATGAACATCAGTGGCAGCAGAAAAGGTGTCAAGGCTTTGCCTGTGTTGTCATTGATGCAAAAGGTGGAGTGTCTTCTTTCTTTCCTCTTGTGTTCCAGCCGCTGAGGATGATGTGGAAAACATGAAGGATTTCTTAATCCAGAATGCAGCACATGCAGTTGTCAAGCATTGCTACTGTCCTGTGTAGGGAAAGTGGCACTGTCTCTCCAGTGGCTATGGCCATTTCATATAAGGAATGAAGTGGGGAGTTAAAGTAGCATGTTTTATCATTAACTTCATAAAACAATTTCCCCTGCACAGGTTGATTGTTGGGTGGATCACTCACTCCTGGATGTATGGTGGGTGTCTGCTCAGGATTGCTGCAGAGCCCTTTTGAGTACAGCTCCAAACTGCAGTATCAAAATAGGAAGGGAAATTACTGGTCAGATGGTGTCCAGTGTTGCTCACCTTTTGAAAGCCCCAGTGTGTTAGTTCCTTCAAATGAAATTTAGGATTTCAACTATGTGTGTAATTAGTCTGCAGAATTGATTTCTAGCATTTTGATGTCCCGGTATCAACACCAGGGATTATTAAAAAACAATTGCTGGTTTTTGATGCAGCTCTAGAGTTTTATTTGCATTATAGTAGCAATACCTCTTTAGAGAAGGCAATGAAGTCACTAGCATTGACATACTAGAAGGAAAAGCATCATTAAAGTATTTTATGAGTGGGAGAAATTCAAAGAATGTCCCAATATCATCAATCTCACCATTACTGTGTTGCCACAGCTAGAAATCTGGAGAATGTAGAATTAATTAAGTCTGAGCTAGGACTTTGGGCAAAGTCACAAAGAAACCTCGGCACATTAAAATCCTTATGCTGCCCTTACTCAGGAACTCAGTCTCAACTTGCTCAGTCCACACTGCCTCTGCACTGAAAAACTGAGCTTCTTCACTATGCAAAATTTCTTTTAACTCTCCTAAAATTTTACATACAGAGTGATTATATAACACAAAACAGTGAGATGTGCACCTCCTAGTTATGCTCAAAATAAAAAGATCTGTTTAAAATATTTTTAAATATCTGAAATTCATAACACTACATGTCTCCAGACATCATCTGCTGATTTACACAGCAGTATTAGTAACAGAATATTTTTAAATATTTAAGATTACCAATCCAAGTCAGACTAAATATGAAATAGGTACTTCACAAGATTATATCAAGAGTCAGCTGTGAAGTTATCAAAGTAAGGAAATTTGAATTTCCTTGACAGATGCTGTCCTAAAATCTTGATTGTTTTTCATGCACCTAATGCAAAAAAAAAAAAAAAAGGCTGATTAAAAAACAAAGTAGCTGAAAGATATACAATTATTATTGTGGTTTTGCATGCATAATCCATGTCATTGGGTAACTTGTACAAAAATCAAGGCAGAGGCAAAGGAGGTTTTAGAGAACCATTGAGAGAAAGAGCTGTGTTCTGATTGCACTGAATTACCTGGATGCCAACATGCATTTGAGGTGTTTTTAAATATAGTATGTTAAACCAGGTGGAATCCTTTTTCTGCTGCAAGGTGGCTAAGGGTATTTTATTTTGGAAGGACTCCACAAAGTAATTATTACCCAGTTCTGTAACTGCTGTAGAATGTAGGAAACTCAGAGAAAATAATAATTAAAATTTTAAATGTGTGGGTTTTGGGAGGGTTATTTTTCTTCCCTCAGAGAAAATCCAGTTGTTCAAATGCCTGCTAATTAGACTAGGGATGGTCTATATTAGATTACCTTCTCCCCCTTTCCTATGTATTTGGAGAGTATGTTTCAAATTATTTACAGTCTTGAATTGGTGAGATATTCCCAAATGTTTCTCTGACTATTTTTTTCTTGCTGATGCCTCAGATTTAATATAATTAGTTCTCTCATTTTCATTAGGTCACTCTAATGTATACCCTGAATGAAATCTTATTTCATATTTAACTATAACTTAACCCAGCAAGATCTGATATTTATTTTGGTGTTTAAAATCCCCATCTTACGCATTTCAAAAATGTGGAGTTAGATTTGTAATGATACCTTAATTATTTGGTTTTCTTTTTATCATATACATTGCTTTGTGGCATTATACAGCATTTTATTATCCTTTTTTAACTGTTGTTGGGCTTTTTTTGCCATCTGATCATATTCTTTTGGACTTATTCTGAATATACTCCCAAGCAGTGCACAGCATGTTGAATCTGTTCTGTTTTCCTGATATGCATGAAGCTCTGATTCTGTATTTCTTTGTGTTTTTCCTGAGGATTCCCTCTCCTCCTCTGTCCTTTGTCAGTCTGGTCCCTTCTGGGGAGTAGGAAGTAATCCTACCAATGAGATGAGTATATTCAATCTATTATTTTTCCTGCCATGATCATAGCAGTCTCCCTTAGTAGCTAAATGCTTTGTCCTGTCAACTCTTTTGCAGATCAGGTTATTAAGGAGTAGAATATTGATTATTTAGGATGAGATTTTTAAAGCTTGCCTAGAGGGTTGCGGTGTCCAATTAGAAATTAATGACTTAGAGGCAGCTTTGAAAATCCCACCTGTAGAGCTGAAGCTTTCAAATGAGTCTGAAGTTAAGAGCCATAATGAGTGCACAAATGGTGTGATTTTTTCCTGTGACTGGAAGAAATGTTAAATAGCAGCTCTCTATCTTCATGTCAAATAATTAAGGAAGTTAGCAGAAGTAGACTTCAGGTGAGTAAACTGATCCTATTTTCCTTGGAGCAGGTTAACAGGCAGTTATTTAAAAATACTAAGGCACAGTGCAGCTCTGGTTATGACAAGTTTTGTCTAGAAAGTTATGTTATATTTGTTTGCCAGGATAGTTAATCACAAACTTTGACATAAGCCTAGAGCAAGAATAAAAGCAGGGAACATAGATGTAGATTTTTTTTTTTCCAATGGAGAAAGTGAAGAAATAATTTTAAGTTCTTTTTAGGATGTAAAAGTAATAGTACATCAGCCATAAGAATGAAACTAAAGTACAGTTCTGTGTGCCAAAGATTTTTTCTTTCTTTTTTAATGATTCCAAGGGTATGGCAGGTGAATCCATTTAGCAGGTCTAATGACTGGAAAGTGGAATGTTTTTCAAATAGCATGGATGAAACGATCTGTAGCCCATCAGCATACAGCTGGAATGATGTCATACATGGTTATGCTTTAATTCTTCCTGCATTGCTAAAGGGGGAACGGGGTCTGCAATATCCTCTGACTGCCTTGTTGAATGCAAATCCTTGAGCTGGAAATGGAGAGTGTTCTCTTTCTCCACATGACTAATGTTAATTTCTTTAGCAGAAAAAAATTTAATAAGTCTCTCTAATGGTAAATTACCATTTATTGTAAATGTGCCACATAAAGGAAGTAATAAGTCATTATTATTGACCTATTACTGGTCTTTCTGTTTTATCTCTAATTAAATAAAAATGTGCACTTTGAGTTAATATGCTTTTTGTTTGAATATCCTTTCTTTAGTCCAGAACTAGTACCGATACCCTAACACACTGTAGTAATCACAACTTCCTCTTAGATTTTGTTTAAGCTGCAGATGAAGCTATCTCCTTAGTTGTTCTTTAATTGGACCTCCTTCACCCATTTCTCTCTTTTGAAGACTTCTACTCTCAATATTTTATTGGAATCTTCTAATTACTTGTTTGCTTCTCAAGCACAAATGTGGGAGCTTTTCCTGTGGGGAGATAGTGCCCTGCTGAGCTTCAAACTTCAAATTGGTAACTTTGAATATGTTAGTGCTTGAAAGAACGGATTAGAATATAGAAAAATGAGAGGAATTATAAAGGAAGGCCAGGAATTTGCAGGGTGTGAGTGATGTTACGGTGGTGGAGTAGTGTGTGTGTGTCATGCAGTGTTAGAAATGAGCCTCAGTTCTCTGGGTTTGGGGTACCTGTGCATGTGTAGAGAACTGCCAGTGGGGTAGGAGCTATCCCAGAATAGGCTCAGGAGCTGAGATCAACATCTGGGAACCTAGAGGCAAGGTATTCTTAAAATGTCATTAAAACCAGCTAGGATCCTTTCTCATGTTTGGGTTGTTTTGTTTTTTTCCCCCTCAGGTCAGAATTTCTTTCTGCACAGCAGGACAGGGCTAGCAGGAAGAATCGCAGGAACTACTGTGTCATTTGATACATAGCCGGGGGGAAAGGCTTTACTTGGAGTTGGAAAACATGGACTTGAACCTTGCTAGGTAAGGATGGCATTGAACATGACCTCTTACACCCTAGGCAAGGCATGAGAGCTGTGATAATGTATGAAGGTGAACAGTGTAATCACCACATCAGTCACATTTAGGAAACCCTGTGTCAGAGCGCACAAGTCTGCCTGAAGAAGGTCTAGTACTCTAGTGTGCTAGAACTTGTCTGCAGCTCTGAGTAAATGTTTTCATTCCAGCATTTAAGATTGCTCTGTGTGCTCAGTTTTTTCTCTGGACTTCAAGTACATTACTTGTTTTGAATCCCACTCTGAAATGTCGAGTTCCTCTGTGCATCAGACTCTGAAATCTGAATTCCCTCCTTGGGATCAGACGCCAAGAAGTTAAATGTCATTGCCTGTTCTTTATAGAGCCCTGTGTCTTTTACTACACTAATCCTAAGTGTGTAGTCAGAGTGCAAAGGCTATATGTCGCTCGTGTCTCTTTAGTGATCCTGTTGCAGTAATTTTTACTAGGGATACTCCAGGGTCACCCTTGTTCAACCAAATGTTGGCAACAATACCACAACGATAGTGGGGGCAAATCTTTGCTTTTCCGTTCTGGTAACTCCAATTTAAATATGTTAATGTGAAAGTAACTGCACCAAATTTATTGTAGTATGATGGAAATGTAACCACTGAAAATTTATCTTCAGCTAATGATAATGAATATGTTAATAAATGTTCATACTTTTTAAGTAAAAAATTTAAAAGTGAGGCCAGTCTTTATTCTTCAATGTACATGACTAATTCCACTAAATTTACTCAGTAGTAGCTCTCTAGCTCATTGGCCTTTTTAAAAGAACAGATATTAAGTTGAGGAAGTCAAAAACCACTACTTTTACTTGAAAGAGCATTGCTAAAGGGTGTTGCTACCTGAGGCCTGAAAGTCCTCCTAGGCTGTTGTGATGTAGCTAGGGATGGCAGGCTGGGGCTGTTGCTGAAGGAATAACAAACCCTGTTGTATCACCTGTCATTAGGGATTTCTCCTGCCATATACATATTTTTCTGAGCTAAGTGCAGAACTTGTTTAAATTTTGTTTCCTGTAGCCATAATTCCCTTTGTTGCTTCTCCCAAACACCTCTGACCTTGACCTCTTTTTCCAGAGTTCAGTCTCTTCCTTCCACCAGTCTACTGGTACCCTTCATTCTATGCTTCTGTTCTTACCTCCCCTCATGATCCCTTCACTCTACCTGAACTTCATGTGAGGAATACAGGTAGCTGAGGCCAGATGGAATGATGCAATTTAGCTAATTGCCTCTATCCAAGGAACAAAAACCACAAACCTATCCATTCTGGCAGGAGTGGCATTGTCCCATAGCAGGAATTCTAAGAACAGAAAAAAAAAAATTCTAGAATTCCTAAACGGCTGATCCATTTAGCTCAAACTTTTAAATCCCTGGTGACTCTATTGCTAATCTTCAACAATGGTCCTTAATAAGATGGAGAAAAAATAGGAAGTCTAATTTCTCTTTTAATACTCTTTGTAGAAGAGTTCTGATGTAGAAAATCAATATTTCTATTCAAAGGAAAGCTATTGAAACAAACATTACTGGTTGGCAGGCTCAGCAGCCTTTTTGCTTTGATTACATTCTTGCTGACAGTACTGCACTGGTGTTTAGAAAATCCAAAAAATAACTTTCAAGTGCTTTTGCTATGAAACAATTTAAGAGTTTAGTGTTTGGGATATAATTGAAATAAACTTCAAGAGCAAAGTAAAATACATTCTTATTTGTGCTAAAAAATATTTGTGTTAATGAGCGAATAGATTTTGTATGTCAACTCAAGGACAGCTGCAGTCCCACGAATCCCTTGTTTAGGTTGATCATGTTTGGAATTTTTTTTAAAAGTTTGTACTTTACTGATTTCTTTAGAGAAAATATAATACTTGGAATTTTTCAAAGTTACCTGTTAGCCCATACTTAATGAGAAGCATTTTCCTTGTTACATCTGAAACACAGATTACTCAATGGTCTTTCCTTGTCTGTGCCAGCTCATATAATTCACATTTTTATTACCCTGATCAATTGAAACATTTTATTAAAGGTCAAAAGAAAAGAAAAATTGTAAAATTAGAAATGCAAATGGATTTGATTAATGATTGAAAGGAAATACGGAAGCAAATGATCCAATTTATTACCTTTTTCTATTTGATAAGTATCTTTGATTCTAGCTCTATGTTTTACTCCAGCTGCTTTGACTATACAACAATCTGTTCCTTTTCTCCCCAGCCATGTAAAAACATGGGAGAAATCAGCATCAAGATGGGTAAAATGGATGGTAACAGCAGCACATGTCATAGTATTAAACTTGGGCAAGTAAACTCTGTATGTAAGAATTTTTCCCAAGGCCTAAACTGTAGTGCTCAGCATTAATTCCTACTGGAGGCCTGTTCTGGAAGTAGGCTCTGTGTGTGTGCACTGTGCCCAGAGCAGCAGTCACGGTGGCTGGGGCTGCAGTGTCTGCTGAAGCCGGCGAGGCCTGACGGAGCAGCCACCATCTCCCAGTGCCCTGCTTTCCTCTCAGATGGGACCAGGGTGGTTGTGTGAGAAGGGAGCCAGGGTACAGAGATCAACAGATTGTGGAGGCCTAGGCCTGCCACCAGGGCAGCTATGCTTCAGCCCTGGAGAGGCAGATGCAAACAGATAGAAATACCCCTCTTGGTTAGGGTAAGAAAAGCCTTCCTCCCATGGGCCTTTGCAGTCACATGTTAATATCTCTTAGGTTTCATTGCTCTTTTGGTTTGTTAAGTTTATGTCACCCTGTTCAGCCCCTGTTCCCCATATATGCACCCCTCCTAGAATGTTCCTCCTTCCCTTGAACCCCACTGGGTTATTTTTGCCACAGTACCCCAGTGATCCTATTAGACCCACCCCCAGTTCCTAGCCACCCCTCTGCCCCGTTTTTCCCTATCCCTATTGGGCCTTGACCCTCAGATCCACCCCTTTTGTCGCACTTATAACCCTGTGCCCTCGGCCCACTCCTGGTTCTCATCCCTGATTCTATTCAAAGCTGGTCTTGTCCCTGAACCTCTATTCTGCATCCCTGGACTCCTTCACTATTCCTGCCTGTGTTCCTGGATAAACAATCTTTGGATATTCAAACGAGAACCCATCTCTTTGCACTTTGTCGGTGCCATTGCAGTCACACCCTTACAATCCTGCCATCAGGGCTTAGGTTTTGGGTGCCACAATATAAAAAAGACATTTGGCCATTTGAGAACATGCAAAGGAGGCCACGAGGAAGGTGAAGGGGCCTTAAGGGGAAGCCGTGTGAGGAGTGGCTGAGGGCTGGCTTGTTCAGCCTGGAGGAGACTGAGGTCAGACCTCATTGTGGTCTTCAATATCCTCATGAGGGGCAGTGGAGGGTCAGGTACTGATCTCTTCACTCTCTTGGCCAGGAACAGGACTCCAGGAAATGGCATGAAGCTGAGTTGGGAGGCTTAGGCTGGGTATCAGGAAAAGGTTTTTCACCCAGACTGTGACTGGGCACTGGAACAGGCTCCTCAGGTAAGTGGTCAAAGCACCAAGCCTCTGTGAGTTCAAGAAGCATTGACAACACAGTGGGATTCTTGGGGTGTCCTATACAGGGCCAGGAGTTGACCTTGATGATCTTGATGGGTCGCTTTTAACTCAGTGTATTCTATAATTCTATCTGAGGGCAAAAAAAATTATTCAAATATGATGTCATGTAGCATCCATGGCAGCTGACGAGGTTGTAGATCAGCTTATCTACTAACATGTGCTTCATATTGTGTCATCCTGCTCTCTTACAAACAAAACCCTTTTTTTCCCCCAGCAGCCAGGGTGGGTGTTCCTTTAGTTACAGCTCATTTCCCACCCCCCAAGGGCTCCCCCATATACTGTGAATGAGGCAGGGGATTTGTTAAAATATCATTGCAGTCTGTTTTGTATGTGTTGCATCATTCCACACAAGGGAGTGAATGGAACTGTATGGTCAGCCCTAGTTTGATATATCTCAGGTTTGGAATTCTGGATTTTTGATAACTCCATTGTAACAGACCATACTGTTGGAACACAAGGCGGGGTTTTTGTGTACAATTATACAACACTCAGATATGTTAACATGCAGTGGTTGAGAAGATTGATGGCTTCTAAATATATCAGCAGGGAATTGTTGAGGGTGTCTCAAGGGGTTATTTTAGAGACAAACAAGACAGCTATTTTGAGCAACAGTCATATAATTCTTTTACATGGACAACTCTTCAAGAGATGTCTGATTCACTGATAATTAAAATTATAAATGAGTCTTGTTTGGCCTGAGTGATTATGTTCATGCTCCAGTGACCATGGCCTCTAAGTACTAAGGCATATAATTAGACCCTTCTTTGACCTTTCAATATCATGTTGACCATATCTAGGCTTAAACAGATCCATAGCCCAGATAGTTCTTTAGGGCCAGATGGTGTTTTCATGCAAAATTAGTGCAAGAGTTTGCTTCAAAGCTTGCTCCGTGCACAGCAGAATAGATGATTGAAACAGGGGCTCTGGTGTGATATGATAAACTGTAACTTAACTTACTGAGGGTGGGCTCCTCATGTGCATCATCCTCCTTCCTGTCCAGCATGCTCCATGTCATTCTAGGTTCATTAACTTGTAATTTTTGTAACATTTTCCTCTCAGTTCAGCAGCAAGATGAAGGTTGTAATCTGACTGTAGGAATAATTAATATATTTTACCAGTAACGAACTTTAATGTGTTTAGCTAAGTAAGACAACTCTACTTATGGAAAGGTACATATTTAGCATGAAGCATCTATGTACTTCATTCATCCACAGAAATCATTACCTTCCCAAACTGCAAGAAGAACAAAAGTTTTTCATTCAAATGCAATTGTATAGTATGGGAGACTTTCATATATAAAATCCAATTATTAATTCCTTTTCATGAAATTTTAGTTTGGTTGTTTCCAGTTTAAACACTTTAAGTTATAAATTTTGATGATTTTTGTAGGATAAAGGGTCACACTAAGGAAGATGACAAAGGACAGATGACAACAAGTCTGTCAGAAACTGATGAGAATTTCATCAAGGTTGAAGAAGTCAGTCAAGGTAACCATTCCCTTGAAATATCCTGATGAGCCTGAACTTTCAGAAAGTAGTAAACGTTCAGTGTATGAATGCATCATTTCTTTCAGGTACCCATGAATACAAATACTCATTATGTGAATTATAATAATTATGTAAATTATATCATCATTATGGAAATAAAATGAATAAATAGAATCTAGGGAAAAGTACCTATCAGCTCCACATTTTGACTGCAGCTGCTACTTAACCTTACCTACTTAGTAATTCATCAAGAAATAATTAAACAATCTCTAATATTCCATGCAGTCTTTAAATCTGTGCCTAGGAAGGCATGAGACACACAAGTTCTATATATTCATTCATTTCATGCTAACAAGTTGACAAGATACCAGACTAAAGTGTACCCTACTATAGCTTTAGTACCGCTTTACAGAGAATTGATATTGCCTGACTTTTTTCCATAGTTATTGCAAGAATTTCTCTGCATTTTCTGTTTAATGTACTCAGGCAGGCTTTGGAAATGAAGTCCAGCAGTAACATTTTTTGGCAGTGCCTCCATTTTCCATATGTTCATTTAAATGATTTAAATCATCTTCCACTCAGAGTCCAGACAAAGTCTGCATTCTGTACCTACTGCTGCAGGTAATAGGCCCAAGAGGTATTTGGAAGCCCAGGGGAGTAATTGTTGAATTGACATACTTTGTGTATGAGGAATGCAAAACTCATATAAAATAATTAACTGATGTTGACAATATAAAGGAGTATAATACTTTTCTGTTAACGATTTTAAACTATTTTTTTGGTGAACGTCTTCTGAAGTTTCTGACTTTTAACTTTGAAAGAAATTGATGTAGATTTTAGGTTGGGTTTTTTGTCTTTATAGTTGGTTTAAACTGGGGTGCTGCACATGATATTACACAGTGACAAGTTAAAGGTTTTCTCTGTCCTTTTTTGTTGGTTTTACATTTAAGTGGAAAAAACCACTAACTTAATAGATTTGTAATAGCTCTCTGTGGTTATAAAACAGATGAAGATTTGTGCTCTGTGTTAAGTGTCATTCAGTTTTGTGGAGTATAATTTCCTTCATAAATACTTATTATGAGGTCTGACTTAAAATGATGTGCCTGTTCATGCCATGGAATTGTTTCATGAGTCCTGTTTCTCATGTACTGTGATGATTCTTCTTCCAGAAAAGTGCTCATAGGATAAGGAAGTGCTAAAATGGGCCAAATAAACTGTAAATTTTCATTTGTGGGGTTTCTGGCAATGGAAAGTATGATCTGATTTTAAATCCTATTTTAATTACTAAGGAAGATTGCTCCCTGTTGTTGCTTAATGACCTTTCATTCTAGACCAATGACAGGTTGTGTCATCCATTGCTGAAATGGATTTAATGCTCGTGTTTAAACCATGTCAGCAACAAGAAAAGGAAGTTGGTAGGAGAGCAGCAGAGAGTTGACCCTTAATGTACCTGGATCATCTTGTTTTGGAGATCAGCTTTTCTAGGAAAGATGTGACGGGCAAAGGATGGAAGCATGGATGGATGGGGAAGGTCTTCCTCATTGCGCTTTGGAATACCAGAGTGTGTTACTTGTGTGTGCCTGAGGAGCCATGGCGCACTGGGTGCTGGTGGAGTTGCAGGTTCAGGGAGCAGAGTGTTAGAGATGGGGGCTAGAGTGGCTCAGAGAACACTGAACCTCTGGCAGTGAGCACTCGGTAAATCATTCAGGGTTTGGGGTCTGACCCCATTCCTAAAGGATGGATTTAATCCTCATATGTTTCTGGTTCCCTTTCCGTCAACTGTCATGACTCCAGTCAGCTTGCCTGACTTTTACTTTGAAAGGGACAATTCCCATTTATTCTGCCGTTCCTCAGGGAAAAGAAGAGGGTGGTTCAACATCCATACTATGGTACAACATAGTAGCCCAGGAAATTTTCAAGCTGCTCTGAGAAACAGAAGATCCAATACAGGAGTCCATAGAAAACCTGAGTAGGACTATTTACAATTGCAAAATCTTGTTCTAAGATTTTTCTTTTTAACCAATGAAGAACCTGCTTTAATTATTATGTAGTTTTTGTTATTCTATATCATCCAGTTGTACTGTTATTCAGTTTTTCCAAGTATGAATATTCCCTTTTTGTTACAAAAAGAGGATTATAAAAAGATGCTGCCCAAGTAGAGAGTGCACACCAGCTGAGTTAAGGCTTTGCTGTCTTTGTGGTTACTTGGGAGAAACAACCCCTCTTCCAAGGCAAGCATATCATGAGTATCTCCTTTCTATTGGTTGTATTTTAACTATTAACTATGAAATCCTGATTTAAATATGAATAGATTTTTTTTTTTTGCTGAAGTTAAATTTTTCTATTTGATTTTAGGTCTTTGCTCATTTTCTAAGGCAGCTGGTTAGGCTTATGCAATACTAGATAATGCTGACTGAACCTCCTGTGTTTGTTTGCATTATGCTTTTGTTTCATTCTGCAGCTCCAACGGATAGGTTGCAGTAAGTGTTCAATTTCCTGATGAGGCTTAAAAGAACTTTGGCTCTCCAATGCATCAGCACACAACTCCTGTTTTACCATGATAAGAAAGTATTTGCCTTTAGGGAAAAGGAAAATGATTGAATGCATGTGTTTTACATTACTTGAACCATGATCATTTTACTAAAACAGGCCAAGACATTAACAAGGGTTTGGCCACAAGGGAATTAAGAGTCAGTCGTGTATCTTATATCCTAGTCAGATGCACTTTATTTTAGCAAAATGAATTCAGAGACGAAAATACCACTTTAGCATTTACGTTGCGGTCAGAAGTAATGAAGAATGAGATGCGGTTATACCAAATTCAGTGCCATTATTCATATAGATTTGAATTTAAATCAAAGGCATGTAAAATTTATATGTAAAACTCTCTTCTTTGTAATATATTTATTGTGTTGTAGTTCCTGGGTAATTATTTTAGCCTCCATTTAGACTCTGTGCCATTTTCAGACCTTAGATCCACACCCCTTCAGTAGCTGTCTGGCCACACTCCTTATTCTAAAATTTTGGGGTTTATGTCTGAGGTGTCCCCTGGGCTGTGTTGCTTATCAGTCTTTGAGAATCCATGCGTCACTCTGCTCCCTGAAAGGTTGGGAAGCCACTTGGTTGGCAGTTCAGATGTTAATCTTGGTGTTGTAGGATGATCCTCTGTGCTGTATCAGAGACAGGGTCATCCATCCACTTCCTTTCAAACAGCAGCTTGCAGTGGTGTCCTCTTCTACAGCATGACGTAAGGGGCAGGCGCTGGACCATTTGCTGATATTTTGTAAGAAGTGATTCTGTGAAAGGATGAGAATTGTTTGCAGCAGTACTTCATAACCAAGCTGCTTCCATAGACTAAAGCACACTCATGAACAGGACATGGAAAATTCTGAAGTCTTCCTACCAAAAGAAGAATGGCACAATTCACAGTGCCTTATTATTTAAAACAGTATGATAAAAATGAATCTTGAGGAGATGCAATTCAGTCTTTGTCTTGAAGCTGGTAGGGCACTAGTGGTTTATCACAGAATCATTTAGGTTGAAAAAGACCCTGAAGATCATTGAGCCCAACGGTTAACCCAGCACTGCCAAGTCTGCTGTTAATTGGAAATGGTTGCCTCATTGTTTAGAGAATGGTCCCACAGACACTTGGAGGTACTGGGTTTCCCTGGGAGTCTCCATGCAGAACACAACCACTGCAGCTTGAGCCAGCTCTGTGCTCCTGGGCATCTCTCGGCTTAAGCCCTTGGCTAAGCCCTATTTCTTCATGGATGCTTGTGAGACACATGGAGACAATGTGTTTTAAAAGCTGAAATGCTTGCAGTCTGTGTGTTTATATTTATTAACTGGAGAGAGCAGAGCCTTTGGCTTTTTATATCAGTCTGTAGTGATATTTGCATGTCTGTATGGGTCTGTTGGTAGCTTTCCTGTAAAATTTGTGTAGTTCTAATGAGAGACCTTATGAGACCACAGCTCTTCGGATGTATCCTCATACATGCCCAGAGTTCTACACTTACCTAAAGGAGAAACTGTTTAAAGCCTCAGTCAGGCTTTCTGGTGGTAGATTTTGGGAGTTTCTAAGGCTTGTCATTTTCCCTGTGCTGTCAGGGTTTCCTGGTGGGGATGCAGGAACTTTAGGCCTCATGAAACATGAGGCATTAACCTGTGAAATCAAGATTTTCACTGCAACATAAGCTGTCACCCAGGAAAACAGTGTACAATGCATTTGTGAAATGTATGAAAAGAAGTTCAGGAATTCAGTTAATTAACCACATCAGTTTCTTAACGTGATCAATTTTAATTAAACTGAATTTTAATAGAGATCTGTGTAGTCTGTAGAGAGCAATTGCTAATTCTACAAAGCATGTGCTGCTTTTCACTTCAGATTTGCTCCCATCTAATTAATATGGATAGGGCATTAAGCCTTTTTGGACTCTGGTGGTTTTCATTTCATGACTATTAATGATTTTAATGAACTAGACTAATTCAGTAGTTTTCATCCTAGTGTTTCAGAGCTTTGTTCATCACAAATTTCAGGTTTATAATTGGTTTCCAGGTCTTAACAGTGGTCATTGATCAGCTTCAGCAGTTTCTTTTACAACCCACTAGGAACCTAAGAAAAGGTTTTAACCCTTTGTTAGCAGAAGGGCACATCAAAACTTCCTCACTCTCAGAGAAAGAAGATGGGATCTGGGAGTTCACTGAACATTTTGTGTCTGAAAGGAAGTTGTGTAGAAATGATGCCATTTGAGATGTGAAATGAATCTGAACATATCATTATGTCACACAGTTTACAAGATTGAGGACCCAATTCTGGACTGTTCCTTGTGGCCGACATTATACCAATACAGAACCATCTTAGAGCACGCCTATTCTAACCAATGTGATATATTTGCTGTGAAAAGTGCGGAGACTGCCTGTTCATTCAAAACCTAATCAAAAGACCTTTTTAACTTTTTTGGTACCTTATTTATTTAGCTCAGAAACCCGTCAGAGGTTCATCTCTCTGACTGGCACTGAATTGTCCTTCTCTCAGTAAATGCCTTTCATGTGCTGTGTATTATTACTATATAGCAAACACCTTCTTTCTGTAGGACTTAAGTCTGCTGTTGACAGAAATAAAAATGCATGTATGTTACTTCTGCCTTTAAAAATAAAATTTTCAGTAGAGTTTGAGTAAAATAGCTTGTACTTGTTAAAAAAGTTCTATTGATTCCAGCACAAAACATTTCTGCTGGGAGTTCTCATTCAACAAGCAAAGCCCCTGTTTTTATTCATTCTTTTGGCTACCTGCACTGCCTTTGTTGCCCTTGGGAACTTCAGGACAACCAGTTCTGAGGAAGCAAATAATATCAAGGCTCAGTTTTGAGGTAGCTGGTCATCTTAGACTTAGGAATTTTTTTTTTTTTAAATTGCAATTTTGTTTTAGCTTAAACACTTTACCAGTGACATGGAATGTTTTGCTGTTTCTGCAGAGACTGTGCTGAGCCATGGAAATAAGAAGCAGCCACGTGTCCTGGTGTCATGGTGATGGTATTGATGTTTTGTTTTTTGAACATCTTGATCCCTGCCCAAGACTGAGTGTAGAAGGCAGGAGAATGTGGTCAGATTGCTAGAGTGTGTTCAGCAGTCACCTGGCCATGTGCAGGGCACTGACTTCCCTCAAATGAGTCAGGCAGAAATTGTGCTCTACAAGTCCCTTGTGCATTTGCATGCCAGCATTTTAATTTCTCTTTCTTATGGGCCATGCACGTTTGGAGTCAGTGAAGATGAAACATTTCACATCAGCAATTTCCTAAGGTTTTTATACATTTCTAGTCTTTAATTATGTGATTTCTATGTGTTAATGACAGCTTGGAATAACTGGAAGAGAAAAATACTGGCAATGTGGGGAAAAAAAAAAAAAAAGGGTACATCTTTTCCAGAGGCAGATCAGACACCCTAAATATGACTCTGCAGTAAAGCCTCCACCCAGAAGGCCATGAATTACAGCTGGTAAGTACTGTGTGATGGGGTTTTTGAAGTCTCATTCAAATTCTACCAAAAGAAATAATAGCAACATTGATGTAATACTAGAGGTATATTTCGTATGCTTAGTGCAGAATGGAACTGCATTTGTGCTGCTTCATCATTCTGGGTTGGTACCATTTGCCCATCGTTCACCACTGCACATTGGATAATTGTGTTCAAGTTCTGAATGGATAAGAGCAAGTTACAAGAGAGAAAGGCTTATTATATTCAGAAGATTAAACAATGATCGTAACTATTCCTACTGGTCCTATAATCTCTGCAGGCATTAGCATAGGGTTCCCATTTCTTCAGAAAGTCACTTTGCTCTCTGACAGAAGGATCTCTTTCCTACTGCTGCCAGCTGTAATCTCCATGCTTGTACCTCAGATGAGAAGATTCTTATCCAACTGCACTGGGGTTTGGAAATGTCTGTTTCAGCACTGATGTGTGCGACTCTATCAGCTGCAGTAAAGATCAATTATGCTTTCCAACTGTTAACCCTGCTTCAGTCTTTGACAGGATTTGGTTTTTAGCTGCCCTCAGACTGTGTCACTTTTTAAAAATATGACAAGAATATAATGTATGGATGTATAAGACCAAATTGTTGGATTGTTAAGCAATAATGGTGAAAAAATGCTAATGACTTTCATTATTCTCTGAAACAATGCTCTTTTTTACTTGTTTTATTCATTCACCCAGCACTCTGAGCATTTTTAACATTTCTAAAACAGTGCTGTCACAATTAGAGGCAAAAAACTTGCAAGTAGTAAGCTCTAGTGAGTAAGGTAATGAAAGATGGTGAATGGCATTTGACATTTAATGGCTCAGTATTTTCACTGAAAAGTGAACAGAAACTCTCATTTTATTTACTTGTTCTTTGTGAGATTTGAGCTTATCTGAAGCCCAGCAATATTCTGTTATAAAATGCTGAGATGATTTCTTGAAGGTGAGGGTGAGTTTTGCCCATAGGCTTATTAAATTTCAAGAAAGTGGAGTTATCCTTGAGTTTCTACTGTGTCTTGAATAGATTTGAAGACCACTGTAAAAATATATAAGGAAATCCTTCTGCACGAAATTAGCAAAGTGGAATGCTTCCAGCTCTTGGTCTCTTTCCCTGTCTCTCTCTCTGCCTTCCAGGACAGACTTCTGAGAGGTGAGGAGCATTCTGACTTTATGATGACCTGCAGCAAGATTTGCACGACACTATCTGTGTGTGTGTGTGCCTCAGGCAGGATTTATTCATTCCATGTGATTTTCAATGTGCTGCAATGGTTCTGTGAAGTCAGGAATCATTTTAAATGGAAGGATTAAGACCTGGGTTTAGAGCTGTAAGAAATACAGACATGAAACCATGGTTTATAATCTATTAATTCCCTTTCAGTGATGAGTGTAAATGTTAATGTGCTGACATAAAACACATTGACACTGAGATACCACTGTTAAAGATATTATAGGCAAATTATCAATCTTATAGTGTGGTCCACAAGAATTGACAGAAAGGTGTTTCAGGGAGAGTGTAAATAAGGACAGGTATAGTCTCATTAGAAAGAGTTTTAACCATTATGATTGGTTGGCTGTTACCAAGTCAGTAGACCAAAATTTTGTTAAAAAACCATATTCCATTTTTTTTTTTCAATTAAGTCAGAAATGTCTCCTTCAGTTTGCAGGTTCTCCCTTTGATATAATGGAAGTGCTACTGAACACGGTGGAACAAAAGGAACAGCATGATGGGGACATACAGAAAATATTTTATTAAAATTCAACAAACTGCAATGTGATATATTTAAGGACTTGGCATTGAGATCTGAGGGGACGAAAAACGTTAAAAATTATACCAGAAATGGACAGAACTATGTTATATCTAATATCTATATATAGATATAAAATATATGGTATATAGCTAATACAGTTCTGAATATGGTGTTGCTGCAACAGAAAAAGACCTGTGATTTAGAAAATGGTCACGTTTGAAATGTCTAGATCCCAGTTTTCCTTTTTCTTTTATCATTGCAGTCAGCATAGTCACAAAAAGTAGCTCTCATGATGTCATAAACTTTACTGAAGAAAGCAATGTCTTTCTTGAATTATTTATTTTACATAAAACATTTATAAAGTGCTACTAGACAACATGGAAGAGCAGTATAGTAAAATCAATAAGCATTGAGATCAGAATGAATTTGGGCACTTCTGTGGGATTATTCTTCAACTGTGCCTTATATGTGATTTCAAACCACCTTTGTTGCAACCCTTGATCCCATGACCACTCTGGGGAGGCTCCCAATATTTGAACAATGCTGCTGGACTGTCCTCAGTTAGCTCCCAGCTATTGCCAAGGGACTGTTTCCCATTTGGGAGCTGCATGCCATGGTTTGTGCTGGCTTTCCTTGCTCCCCTCTCCACCTCCACGGTCTTTCCCATGCTATTGAGCACTGGTATTCTTGCAGAAGCTGGAAGTGTAGCACAGGGTTGGCTGACCTGGCCCATGGAGCTGGGTCCCCATGGCTGGGGATCTCCCAGCTGCTGCTATAGCAGAGCTGTAGGTCCCATAAACTCCCTCGGAGCAGCAGAACAGGGACCAAGGGAATGACCTATTGCAATGCACACTGATTGCTGATGTCAAGCTTGGAAAGAAGATAAAGTCCTCAATGTAAGAAATAAACAGCAGCTAAAGAGTTCAAATAATGTGGAAATGAGATTACATAGTTTTTGTTCTTACAGGATAAATCAAATACCTCTGCAGTTATCTGAACTAATGACATCACACAAATATATCAAATAACATGGTGCATATAGTGCTCATAAATGACATCACTGTTGAAAAGCTGAGAATCTGCCTGTACAAGACAGAGGCACTGGATGTGAAATACACAATTTGGCAAGTGAAATGAGATCACTGTGTTACACACACAAAAGCTCTGCAGTGTCCACTCTTTTGTCACAGTTCTGTCATTTTTTTACATTGCTGGGTGGTAGTTTTGCTACAGGGTGGTGCCAGTGCAGCCAAATACCTCTTAGAGAGTGCTTGTTTTATCCCTTCATACAATTCTCAGGTGCATCTCTTCAGTTCACCCTCTGGTGAGATTCATGCCCTGGTGAGGTTTTGGTGCTACCAGCTTTTGGCGTGTGCAGTATCCTCATCTGCTCTGTCACTGGTTTGTTTCAGGGTGATGTCTCTGCATTTCCTCACCCAGTGCAGCAGAGTTCCCCAGAGGCAGTATTGGGGAATGTCTGCTGATACGCTGTCAATAGGCTTCCCAATAATAACCTGGCCCAAATAATAACCTTTCCCAGTAATACCCTGACAGATGCTGCGTGCTCTGGTGTGATTTCTTAGAATGTGATTTGTTGGTGGGATATAATAGTTCCCTTCTAGTTTCTAGACTATCAGCCAGCAGATGGACTTCATACTTGTACCTCTTCTTCTTGGTAATCCTGTTGGCTCCAGATTGCAATCACAATTAAGCATCTGACAATAACTTTTTTATTAGAGTCTTCAGGTCACCTGCCAAGGGCAAAAAATGCTAGTAAAAAACTTACTTTCATTTGGAACAAATCTAAACTATTTATTGTCTCAATGAAAAGGGAAATTTGAGCAAATCATATGAGCACAAAAAGGATACTGAGGCTTCACTACTTTCCCCATATAAATTTGAACTTGGATCTCTCAGAAAATTGACTGTAAGACTAGGCAACAGACTAATTTTCTTTCTGATGATGGAGGTTTTATTTTGTTTTGGTTTTGTCTTACTAAATATATATATATATTGTTCTAACTGAAGGAGTATCAACAGCAGAAACTGAGAGCATATAGGCAGAGGCTGGGTGTGAATTTGGTTTGTGGAGTGAGAAATGAAGGTTCAGATTTCCCTAAGCAGAGAAATATATTGAATCTGGCCTTGCACTGCTGTTACTGGAAAATGCTGTTTATAACTGACAAGTAAGAATATTCACCTTCAAAAATGGGTTTTCCCTCTCTAAGACTATTTTGGTGGGTTTGTCACAAATCTCCTATTAGTTTTGGCCATGAAGTCTTGGATGACCCAAATAAAACCTTCTGGTAAATTACTTCCATAATGATTTTGATTTTGCATGTGTGTCGTTGCTTGGGTTTTGTTGGTATGATGTTGGTTTTCAAAGAGCATTGTCTGCATGAAAGTCCTCTTCAGCAAAAGGCAAAAATATGGGATTAAAGTAATGTTTTGCCAAATTTTGCAGTTTGTATTGAAGACTCAACAGATAAAAATTTTTAATTGTACAGGAGGTGTTTGCTTTTAGAATTGCGAGAGTTTATCTCCCTTCTTGGAAAGTCATCGGTATCACTGGTTTGTGTCAAGCATTCTGGGCTACGTGAGACCCAAAACTGGTATCTGCGTTTGTGAAGAAAAAAAAAAGATTAAAAAGAAACCCAACCCTGCAAAAACCAAACCAAAAAACATAACCCAAGCTCCAGATTTCCTCATTTTTTTAAAAATAGCTATTTTCTTTTTAGAGTTTCTGTCTTGTATTTTGATTGCTGTGATATTTCTAAACACATTATCCTGTCGTGTGAGGGTGAAAAGTGGTATTAATTTTTAGAGCTAACTGAACAGCTATTTTTTATTTTAGAATATTTGCTCTAAATAATGGCTTTTTATTTTTAGAAATTTGTTCTTTCCCAAGTTCCCTGGTTTAGTTATAGCCCGCTAACTGGTAGCAAGGAAAATACTTAGAAATTTACAGAAATAATAACTAGAATTAGAAAATCAATTTGTGGACTCTGCAGAATTTATTGTCTGAGTTTAGTTTGAGTTTTGTTGACTTTTTAAATTGTTATTTTTAAATTAAGCATGTCTGTTCTCTGAATACACAGTATAGCATTATTATCCAATTAAAAGAACCATCTGGCTAAATGTTAAATATAAATAAAGTGCTTGTTAATCAGTGGAGCTGGTGTTCTCCTGGAAGCCCCAGCATGTTTCATATACCACTGCTCCCTGCCACACATTGGTCACTTTTGCTCACAGTGCTCAGACCAAGATGCAGGAATGGTTTTTGTCCAGGCTTTAACACAGCATCTGTGATGCCTCCTCACTGCTAGTTGCTCTTTACCACTGCTGAGCAAAGTGTGGGAGTGCCAAAGGGGATAACAAGACAGTGACACCAGGCAAGGTCACCTGGAGCCTACCTTTCACTGCTGAGCAGGCTACTGCTCTTCACTAAATTCTGATGAGTTCATTCCTTCGAGAGTGGGTGGCCATGGAGAAGACCAGATTCGCTAGCTTACTTTTGGTAGCAGAATAAAGGTGATGCTTGGTGCCTGAAAATACACAGAAGAAGTGAATTCTGTCTTGGAAAGCATTTTATGCTTATTCTCAAGGTGGCAAAATCTGTTTTTGCATGTGCTGTGTGGATTCCAACCACATGATGATGCTTTAGATTTAAATTTAGTGACTTACAGGGAATGTGGAGGTGATAACTTGGAAAGAAGTGATCACAAGTGATTCAGTTTAAATTAATGGAAGAAGGTGCATGAACATCAAAGTAATGTCAGAAGGGAAGAATTTAGAAATGTATCGGTTAAGGATGGATCAATGAAATGAAGTGCTCTGAAGAGTTTAGGGAATTGAGTTCATGGAATGGAAAAGCTCTGGAACTTCAGTTTAAAAAAATCCAACGAAATGGGCAATCAAGTACCTAATTACAAAGCATCAGACAGAGTTACAACAGAGATAATTTAGGGCCAAAATTAAGGGATGCAACCCATAAACAATCATGTTCCTTGCATACCCCAAAACAATAATTAAGCTAATGCAGATCTGGTGGGAGAACAAATGGGCATCATTTTGCATTGAATAAACTCAGGTTGAAAACTAGTTATTGAGAATCTGGCACAGCTCTCAAAAAGAAGCATCAGGAGACAGAAGAAGTAAGTGGAGCCACAGTGGAGCCCAATGTTCTCACCTAAAAAAGGGTGTAAGCTGAGGGTATAAATCAGATATAAACTGTAAGCTGCCTCTGATATTTTTCTGCACAGTTCTGTATCATGCAGTGTAGGTTTGCCCTCAAAAAGTGTTTGCTCCAAACCTGCTGTACTTTTTCAAGACTCCCATTGACTATAGCTAGGCTTTGAATTCTGTCCCAAAGCAGCAAGTGGGGTTTAATTTGCATGGCTTCTGTTACCTCAGCTGAAGGTGTTCCTTATTTTCCACTTTGTGGATGATAAAGCCTAAGAGAAAGCAAAGCCTGATTACCAATATTTTACATGTATCAGCTGAAGCTAGGAACACAATGTGACAACCAGTATTAAACTTGACAGCTCAGCCCTAGCTGGAGGCTGTGTGTGCGTGTAGGAGTGACAGGGAATGGGGGACCGGGAGTCCTGCCTTCCCTGGCGCCTCACTTGGTTCCCCTCAGAGGTAAAGAAACTCTATACCTCTGACTTTTGTTCCACTTCTCTAGGAACTTACATGAAATGAATAGTATTTTAAAACCGTGCAGGTTATTTTATGTGAAAATAGGATAGGTCTACAAGGCCTATGTTGGGGGCATTTTTATTTTAAAACCTGCTTCATGCTAAAAAAAAAAAAATCCATTATAATAAGCAGGAAGAGACATTGGTTTAAATTAAATAATTTGTTTAGTTGATGCATACCCAGAGTCCTCAGTACCTAGAAAATCAACATAATAGCTCCAACACCCCTTCATGTTTTATATTTTGGGAACCCAAGGGGTGTATATTTTTCAAACATTTGAAATCAATAGTAGCAAAGCTACTATAGAGTATATAACACAGAAAACAGAAAGAAAATATTGTCTACTGTAGTACCCAAAATATTTTAGCTAGGTATATGAGAACTTTGAAATTTGCTTTAAGGGCTGTGTAGTCAAACACTTTTTAAATGTGCTGCTTAATTTTTCCTCGCACAGTAATTCATTGTTGGCCTTTTCTACAATGAATTGTTGGGATTAACTAATAAATCATCAGAAAAGACATGCCAATTTCCTCAACAGTTGACAAATTACAATGTGAGCAAAGTACTGTATGTATTATTTGTGGTTTTTAAAAAATTAATTTCATGAGGAAGGCTAACATTCAGATGCCCTAAAATCATGCTGGTTTTATTTGTTAATATTGCATTTAATTATGTTCCACTTTTTCTCAAGTAGCATTTGTAAATGTGTTACTAATAGTCATTATCAATAATAAAATAATACAAGTAATACATTTGTAGATATTTATTTAAAATTAGTATTATTTGGGAATAGGAGATTTGTAATTAAAACATTTTTCTTCCTAGAACTTCATTTTACTAGAAGATCTTTGAATTGGGTGTATTTTTTCAGAATATATAAAGCAAAATTTTGGGTTTGGATACTGTAGTTCTGACTTATTTAAATATTTGCATTCTGGTTTTCACATATTCAGTATTTCCTGATGCTTTGAGATTGTAGCTTTGCAGTCAAACTAGGCAAGGTATCTGCTGTGCACAAATCCTGTCTCTGTATTTACAAATAGGCATTTAGCAGGCCGTTTGTAAGTAGCACTTGATATGTGTGAGAAATAGTGATAAATAACCATGCAAATTAGCCCCTTAATTGTGCATTACCTTGGATTTCTCCATTCTTAACTCTCATTGCCTGCAAAGGTTAAAACAATAAATACAATCCTGTTGCTCCTCAAGATTGTGGGCAGTTTTGTCTTTATCATAACAAACCTATTGTTTACGGCAGGCTTTTGTTAAGTGCTCAAAAAGTGCGAGTGCAGAGAAAATGTTCCTGACCTTGGCCATGTAGTACAGCTCCTGGAATTGTATTAGCTTTTATACTGCATGATGTATGAGCAGCCTTCTGAGGAGTCTGGAGTACGATGCTGAAAAATAACCCTTCGTGCCACCCATTCCATGTTTGAGCTTAGGCACGTCAAAAAGGTGGCAATGCTGGAGTGCATTGCAACATTTTGGGACCTCTCACAGCTCCAAAGTTGCAGGCTCTACCTGGTGAGCTTCTCTGCGGCAGCCAAGTTCCTTGTAGGTGCCATGGAGATTCTCCTTCTCGGAGCAATGCCCGCAGTGGGAAGGGGGCTCATGAGAGCTGAGGTGTGCCCGGTCTGTAGAAATGAGTCAGAGCAGAGAAAATGCCCCAGAGCCACAGTCCTGATCCCAGCTGCTCCTTGTGCACGGCCTGCAGCTGCCCCCTGGGTGGGCACAATTCTGAGCGTGGCAGTCAGGTCCTGTCACGGGAAAAAAGCGATGTCGCAGGCCAGGGATGCTGCAGTGACTCCAAGCCAAGTGACAAGAGTGGCTCAGCCGTGGCCGAGCAGGATCAGTCACTGGAATGGAGTTTGCCCGGTGTGATGACTGGCGGGGAAGCGGCGCGGGCTCCCGGTGCCTGTGGAGGGACCGGCACAGTCGGACGAGGAGGAACACGGCTGCGTCTTCCTCCCTGTTGCTGTGCATAGTGAGGCTGACTCTGACTCGTCTGTTTTTCAGTCAGCAAATCCTTTTGCCTGGGTGGGGGACAGCAATTTTCTAAGGCTCTGTGGAAATGGAGGGAGCTCATCTTTTCCAGGGCCAGAGTACTGGTCCCGCCCTGCCATCAGGGCAGCCCTCCCCCATCACTCCTCGCTGGTTTAGCACACCTGGGGAGGGATGAGGCAGTGCTTTGGGAACACTGTGCCTCTTTTAGATGTGTTTTCTTAAAAATTATTTGAACTTCAAGTCTGATTTCAGTCAAAAATAGTGTAATTTCTCTGTGCGGTGTGTTCAAGTCTCTTCCGAACAGGGAATGTTCTGGGAAGAGGAAAGGCCCTGTGGGAGCCAAAATGGAGATGGAGCCATGGGGAACTACTTACAGCAGCCTTTTACACGCTAAAACCTAATTTCTGTTTACTCATTTATAACCCTTTAGAGAATATGGCTAGGTATATATTATTTTGAAACTGTATACTTATCTGTGACAAATATGCTCTGGATTTAAAACCAAACTGCACTTCCTCCTACTTAGAGGGGTATTTTTACTTGGTGCCTAAAAAAGCTGGCTTCAAGTAAAAATATACCCCCTATGTAGGAGAAAGTGTAGCTAATGAAAGCCTTATTGGTGTTAGAGTGTGTAAGAAGGTGACTGGTTTGCTTCTGAAGCTACAAGACTTGGCAGCAGGATGTCTGTGGACACGCTCATGTGGATACCAAACAAATTCTTGGGGTATGAAGATATCTGCCATGCTGACGTTAATTATAGCTATGGGTAGGATAGTGTGAATTAACAGCACTTTGGCTTTGGCGCGTCAGAAAAAATGATCAGCTAAACTCTGTTGTAAGGAGCTTGAGCTTTATTTCTCTATCAACATCATGATGTTTGAAACTTGTCTGGGTATGTCTGCGACAACTTTTAAAAGGTGACTTTCATACATAGTCTGAGAAGCAGGAGAACACCAGTCAAGCTTTATATTATAACCTATGCAACTAAACCCTGTAAGGCTCAGGGATGCAGTTTTACAGTTCATAGCTGTTGGAAGTTGGGCGGCCTCGAGTGGCTGCCAGGCTGGACCGCTCACGCGCATCCCCTTGTGCTCACTGAATTTTGGTGGTGCTGCTCATCCAGGGAGCGTGGCACTGGTTACCCTCCGCCTCCAGGCAGCCAAGCAGACAACGACCCTGCTCTTTGGGGTGGAGAGAGGGGAGACTGCTCTGCCAGCCCTGCCAGCACAGCCTTAAGGCTTGGGAAACTTCCTCCGCCCCTTCTGCCCTGGCTTGCGTGTTTGCCATTGAATTCAAGGCTTATAAAAATGTTTTAGTTGTTGTAAAATGACAGTATTTCAGCTAACGGCTTCTTTTTGGTTTTCCCCAATGTTGCGCGTCAGAAAACTGTTAGAGAGGGAAAAGGAAGGTTTCCTTTCTGTATGTATTTGTTTCTGTAGGCATGCTACCTCCTTCGAAACAGAAATATTATTTACCTGTCTTAAGGAGATTTTGAGGGAGAGCCTGAAAAATGAGTATTTAAATATATATTGTGAAAAAATGCTTCTTTTACTTTTTTGGTGGCAATTTACAGCTGTTTCTGAAATCACTATTTTGCCAACACTTCTGTAAAAAAAAAAAAGCATCACCCCAAGAAAATACGGCAATGTGCAATAGATATCTTTCTCTTTTGCACCACTGGTAATATATGATGAGGAATGCATGTTGTATAAACAGTCACAGATGGAGCTTCAGTTTTATTATTAGGGTCTCTCATAAAGCACTAATTACTTGGCTTAAAGGAAAGCACCAGGGGAAAAAAATGGTCTTTGTGGATCAGAAAGGTGGAATCTGATTTAAAATTTCTGTTTCATAATTACCTACACCTTTATTTTGGTTTGGGTCATGCCATGACCCAAAAACCCGTGAAAATAAAGGGTTCAATTTACAGACTTCAAAAACTGTATCTGACTTTATCTAAATTTACAGGCGGCAATAATTTAAATAACTTGCCAATCTTAAGGCAGCATTTGAATTTTTTTTTTCTTACTGCGAATATTACTGTCAGAAAAGAGATTATTTTTTTACCCCTTCCTTCCCAACAGGCCCATGTCAGAAATGAGCTCCTGACCAAAATAAAGCAGAGGACTGTCTCCCCAAAAGTGCGTATGTTAGGACAGGACCCATGTTTGTGGTCATGATGGGTGAACTCAAAGATACAGCTGCATTTACTGTGCTTTTTGAAGTCATTAGCCTTTATGAATGTGGGTAATTTAGAACTAAGGTGATAAAAATTTATTTTCCAAATATGGAAGTTTTTTCTTTAATAAATTTGTCCGTTGATGGTATCAGTACTCTTTTCAGTGTCTGAAAAATAACACAAAAAGCCTGCAAGTCATTGCTGTGATTAAATCTTCTTACTGAGTGAGCCACCCTAAAACACCTCAAACATTTTGCATTTCAATTTTACAGTTAGGCATCCTTACTTGCAGATGGCAGAAACAAGTTTCATATGTATATCAAGGCTTAGTTGGGTTTTCTGTGCCTGATGAAGTTTTGATACAAAGCCTTAGAGTTTCAAAAATTCAACCTACTTCTGGTATTTGTCCTTTTCTGCTTTCAATTCTCAAGTGCGTGACTCTCTCGGTTAGAAGGAATACATACATGTGTGTGCTAATAATTTATCTAGGGATTAATAATTGCTATGGAGATTCATCTAGGAATAATGATGATTGGAAAAATATTAATTAAGCAGTCGGGTTGAGAGCACTGGCTAGCAGCATTAGATTTCCAAGCCTTCGATTTCACGTACTTTACTTCTGTGAGTGTACGTTTTTCTGTATCTGTCTTTAATCAGATTTCCTCTAATTTCTAACCCTTTGGTTTTAGAATTCTATGGTCTTGTTCAGTGTATTAAATAAAGGTTGCTTCCCATATACAAATGTATACTGAAGAAAATTTAAGATAGTGCTTAGAATTAAATGAACGTTGCAATTTTAGAGTATTAAATTAATACTAGAACACTTGAAACAATATTCTGAATTGAATGGGGCTTGCTGATGAGTTAGTTTATTTTTTTAATATTATTATTATATCCTTCCTCTCCTAAGAGGAAAAAGGCTTTTTGTTCTTAGACCAACATTTGTCTGTAGAATAAGAGTAATGAGCATCTGAGAGTTGAATGTGGGTGAAATAATGTGACATACCAATGACATTTTCATTTAAAAATATTTTAATGAGAACAGGAAACAAAAGAGGGAGAAAAAGCCTGTAGGCTCTGATGCACTGTTCGTTACCAGAAAGTACAAATATTTACTTTGGATTGTGGCAGTCTCTATCTATCTATCTATCTATCTATCTATCTATCTATCTATCTGTTTCCCCAAAACAATCTTTAAAGAGGTGCATAAGTTTTTTGTAATGAGATATAAGCAGAACAGAACATAAAGTTAAAGTAAGCCTTTGACCTAAGTGAGATGAGCTACTCCTATTCTTTATTCTGCTGGAAACAGGAGACTCAGTAGTAGCAGTTTTTAGCCATTTTGACATTTTGTTGAAATACTGTGCTATTGAAAGGTGCTGGGAAATTTAATGTGCTGCATTTTAATATACATTTGTATCACATTTTTGTTTATAGCAGCAAAAGCTATGTTACTAGAATGGAAATAAAAAGACAAAAAAAAAATCAGAAAGTAACAGGCATTCGTTGATCTATAGGAGGGGGACTGTTGGCTGGAGCATATGGACCCTACATTTTTGTTTGAAATCAGTCAAAATGTTCTTTAAGCTTCCGCAAAGTCATTTTGGCTGACAAGAGCCTAAGAGGGTCATTCAAATAAGTGAATATTTGTTGTACATCTCAGAATACTTATGCAATTAATCATTCCCTGAAAAATGTTTTGAATTTTTGCCAGTGCTTATATTGGTACAGAGCCAGTGCAGAAATAATCTAAGGGTCCTGATGTGTAAAAATTGTAGTATGTAAGAGAATTTGGGAGTCAGGGAAAGGTCTGGGTTTACATTCAAGCCATATCATCCCAGAGCCAGATACCATGTAAGAAGGGGGTCTGCAGGCTGGAACAAGACTGGAAAAAAATCTCTATTCCCTCTTCTCTGAGCTATCACCATGATGGCTCAAACTCTTCTTTTCCTTCACACTATAACTGANATCCTGACTGAGCAATATATTGCCTGCTTATTTTGAAAGAAAGCCCAAGTTACATTTTATCTACAGAGAGAGACAGAAGGGAATAGAAAGGTTTGCCTGGGTTTTAATGTCCTTAGTCCAATTCAGACTTCTGTTGGTTTTAATATTTTTTTAACTCGGGAGTGTATTTAAATGAAAATCCATCGTCTAGACCAATTTTCCTAACCGAAATAATGACATGTTTTCTTCTGTGTCTGACCATACAAGTTGTGCCACAGGGAGAATTTACCTTTTTAAATTAACCAAGCATTTCTGTGAAGTGAACTAGCTGTGAAGAGCTGAAATTCATAAAACATAATGGCAGTGGAAGAGTTAAAGGCAACTTATTTTTGTATCTTCTAAGCAATTAAATACCAGACTTTATTAAACATATGTGGTGCAGGGACAATGCTCCACACATAGAGGAAATGACATTTATCCTGCAGATGCAGAAGATGCATCCTGCACCTTCCTCAAACTCTGAAGTTTGCTGGTTAGCAGTTAAAACTGTAAAACCAGAAACTGTAGGATGAGATGTCGTGGCACTAATCAAAATAGGGGGAAAAGACAAAAAAAAGAAAGTAAAAATAGAAAATTTACTCTCTGCATGTAGAGGGGGAAAAAAAACCAACAAAGGAAAAGCAAATCAAACCTTATATATAGAGGGGTTTATATGTTATGTGGTGTTAGGGAAAGGTTCACAGTACTAAAGAATTGGAGTTTCTTGATGCTTAAGTCTTGGACATGTCAGGACAGTCTTGGCTTATGTCAGGACAATCAGTTTGTTCCCCCTTTGACATTCAAGTTGGCTGAAATCTTCAGTGCCCAAAGGCTACATTTCAGACTTATTGATGTTCAAAGCATCTCTGCTTGTGCTTGAATTTGGGGTGATTTTCTGCTTTACTATTGCTTTGATTGTATGGAGTTGATATTTTCTCTAGTGATCATTCCAAAAAGTTCTTACAGTTGAGGAAGGGGGAGCTTTGTTTGTTATGATTGACAGCTGTTTCTGCATCATGGCTGATTAAATTAATTAGGGTATTTTAGAACTAATGCTTCTAGAATCAGAGTATTTTACTGACAGCATTTACCAGTCACACATATCAGTTGAGTTTTCATTTGCAATATCAGTTTGATATTGCAGTATTGATAGTTCTGCAGTGATGAGCTTTTAGCAGACAAGGAAATCACTCCAGTGGAAATCAAAACACCTTTGAGCTTACAGGCCTAGGCACCAAAAGTGTCACTGGCAGGAAACAAGACTCTTCATATGTCAGACTGCTGATGCTTTCCAGCATGAGGCTNACATCTCAGAATACTTATGCAATTAATCATTCCCTGAAAAATGTTTTGAATTTTTGCCAGTGCTTATATTGGTACAGAGCCAGTGCAGAAATAATCTAAGGGTCCTGATGTGTAAAAATTGTAGTATGTAAGAGAATTTGGGAGTCAGGGAAAGGTCTGGGTTTACATTCAAGCCATATCATCCCAGAGCCAGATACCATGTAAGAAGGGGGTCTGCAGGCTGGAACAAGACTGGAAAAAAATCTCTATTCCCTCTTCTCTGAGCTATCACCATGATGGCTCAAACTCTTCTTTTCCTTCACACTATAACTGAAATCTGAAGCCATTCATGTTCCAGTCTGTAAATGCAACAATGAATGAGATGTGGAAGTGTCTTGTGTGGGCCTGTATTTAAACCAAAATAGTACTTGATTTTTGCCTTGCATTCTAATAGTCTAGATGAGTAAAGACATCTTCTGTCACTGACATCCTTTCCACTGTCAGAGTGCAGGGATCCTGAGCTTCTAGCAAATATCAAAAAACCCACTGGAATCTGTCCCTGACAGTAACAAACAATTTAAAATAAGCAAGACCTTCATAACTTTCTTGAAGCACTCACAAAGGCAAGTTTCAAACATCTCTCTGTGTGCTGCCTCAGCTTCGTCTGCCAGCTCAGTGTCTTGGTTGTCCTTCTGACATCTCTCAGACTTTTACTGTAAAGTCCCCTAAAATGGAGCCCAGCAGCAACATGCCCAACTATGTTAGGCAAAAAAATAGGATATGAATAATTTCAGCCCAGACGATTTTTTATTTCTGACTTTGGGTGATGTGTGTGTATATATATATATATGATTTATATAATAT
>WBMY01017626.1:488083-533646 GCA_013397315.1 Donacobius atricapilla
AAAAAAACCAACAAAGGAAAAGCAAATCAAACCTTATATATAGAGGGGTTTATATGTTATGTGGTGTTAGGGAAAGGTTCACAGTACTAAAGAATTGGAGTTTCTTGATGCTTAAGTCTTGGACATGTCAGGACAGTCTTGGCTTATGTCAGGACAATCAGTTTGTTCCCCCTTTGACATTCAAGTTGGCTGAAATCTTCAGTGCCCAAAGGCTACATTTCAGACTTACTGATGTTCAAAGCATCTCTGCTTGTGCTTGAATTTGGGGTGATTTTCTGCTTTACTATTGCTTTGATTGTATGGAGTTGATATTTTCTCTAGTGATCATTCCAAAAAGTTCTTACAGTTGAGGAAGGGGGAGCTTTGTTTGTTATGATTGACAGCTGTTTCTGCATCATGGCTGATTAAATTAGGGTATTTTAGAACTAATGCTTCTAGAATCAGAGTATTTTACTGACAGCATTTACCAGTAACACATATCAGTTGAGTTTTCATTTGCAATATCAGTTTGATATTGCAGTATTGATAGTTCTGCAGTGATGAGCTTTTAGCAGACAAGGAAATCACTCCAGTGGAAATCAAAACACCTTTGAGCTTACAGGCCTAGGCACCAAAAGTGTCACTGGCAGGAAACAAGACTCTTCATATGTCAGACTGCTGATGCTTTCCAGCATGAGGCTTTAATGGTTCTATCAAAAAGTTCAAAGAGGAAACATAAAAAAATTCTTTGGTACTACTGTTTTGCTCTCATGTGAGAACTGCAAAAGTTCGCTAATTCAGATTGAGATCAGAGTGATTGACTGTGAGACTGTCTGATTACAACTAGGATACCTATTTTAATTAAATTGGTCTAGAAACCAATTCAGGTCTATAAACCACATCAGGCTAAATTGATTTAAGTTTCTCTTAAACTGATTTAAGAGAGACTGCACCAGGGACTTGCACAGATTTAACTAAATCTGTTTGTAAACCACTTGAGGTAACTCAGTGCTCAGACTGATATAAATCCACCTTTGAATGTAGAAGTTAAAGGGCCCATATTTTATAGTTGTTCACTTTGTTTATTTGTCTTGTCTAGATCTAGGTACAACTGTTCACTATACACAACTATTTCATTAACAGTGAGCAGAATGGAACCGGAGTCGTCATTTTCTTTTCTTTAAATTGAAATAATATTTGAAAACGGAGATATCGGAGATGCATATGACAGTGCTTTCTGCTGAAACCCTTAGAAGGCTGAAAAGACACTGGATGATAATGAAATTGTATTTGGAGCTTTTTTCCATAAAATGAAGTAGTCATTCTAGTGTGCGAAGTGCTATAATTATAAAGCAATTTGCCACCCTTAATGGGAGGACTTCTATTTCATAAAATATTAACAAAATATAATATCAGTGCAATAGGTTAGGAACAGTCTTATTTTCTCCATAAAAAGTCAATTTGTAACCACTGCAGACTGTCTTTCTCAAGATGACTATATTAGGGTAACTGATCCTTTTATAGAATTATTGAAAGATAAGCATTAAAATAATCAAAACAGATACCTCATTTACCTTTTTATACTTGGTGATCAAATATTTTTTACTGCCTGCCTCTCTAATTTAGAGGCTGGTGTTGTTTCTGCAGATGATTGGCCAAGGGAAATAGCGTTTAATCAGTGCCTAAAAAAGGTAAAAACATTTGAGACAAAACTACATTTTTAGAAGGGTTATCAGCTAGACAATGTGGACCCATTTCCTAGCTTGGTTAGAAAAGCATTTATATTCAGCAATGAAGTAAGGAAAAATTAACCTTCTTTTTCCACAGTAAAGGAAGAGGAAAGAAAATCAGGGAGCTTCTGTAATTACAGGATTTCAGCTCTGATCTAGGCAGCTGCAAAGCATATGTATCATGTGAAGAATAAAGGACTGGAGGTGGCAGAATTAACCAAGCCTTAATGGATTCACTTTCATTTCCTCTCTTTGTTACTATTTTTAATTAATCAGAAGATTTTAATTTTTTTCTTTCTTTTTCCTTTTTTTTTATTTTTTCCTCTGCTGCTGTTATTTGCACTGTTCCAGTGTCTACTCAAGAAGTGCATGATCAACTCCTAGGGAAGTCATTAATTGTATTAATTTTGATGGTGCTTCAAGATCAGCTGAGAAATTGAACTCTCTAAATAGTTGAGACAAAGCTCACTTGAGGAGGAAATGAATGAGCAACAAATTTTTCTTCTAAAATAAATGATAATAGCTTACTTTAATGTGTTTTAATGTGTTTTAATGTGTTAGGTAGGGAAATGTCCCAGGAGGGACAGAACAGGTTGGCAAAGGAGGATCAGAAATTAAATGTGAACCACCTCTCTAGTATTTTCGTCTGGAAAAAATGACTATAAATTAGTTGTTATCTAAAGTCAATATTACTATTGTATATATTAATAGTTTCCCTCTGTATTTAACAACCAGCCAGACAGAACCATAGGCAATCCATAGGCTATCATTGGTAGGTACTGTAGAGTTGTGTCCATGAGAGAGCATTCACTAAACTGTTTTTATCATGCAACCCCAAATCTCTTTGGCAACCTATATTTATGAACTTTACCAAGTGGAGTACATCTCTGTTTTAATGATGATTGTTGTGTGTTTGCATTTTAAAAATAAAGTCAAAACAAAAAAAGGGACAGCATCACAACAACCAGTTAAAATAGTTTCTTTCTAACTGAATTTTGCGAGTTCATTTTCTGAATAACACAAAAATACTTTAGGGAAATTACGTTTTTCTGATTGAGGATTCAATAAAGATCATTCGTATTTTAGTCATTCCAAGGCTGTGAGGTCCTGGTGTCCTTTATGCAGCAAAGCTTCCACTGATGTCACGTGGGCTTACCTGGGACATCAGCTGGTGTTCCAATGGAAGGATGGGGTCCCAGCAAGGTAGTTAGCAAATGTGTTTGGTCCCTAAGAATTCAGTGTGCAGCATAAACTTGGTTATTAGCTAACAAATCACTGTGAGCTGGATGTTTAGTCAGTCTGTCAAAGCTGCTGGTTGGAAAATCTGTATCCAGAGAAGTCATTCACACTGGAAACCCATCGTGCATCTGTTATTAGCAGGGTGGAAGCAATCTTGCTGATGTCTCCGTGTGGGTTCACAGCTGTCTGGCAGTCGGGGGTGGTGAAAACACAGAAGAAGCATTGCCTAAACCAGTTGCTTGTGGGTTGCAAATGCAGGGTGTCGCTATTTATCCCTGTCAACAGCAGGCCCTATTAACTATTTTTAATGAATCACCACTGCTTTTACTTTTGCCATCAGCCATGACCTTCACCATTTAGAAACACATGGTCTCTCATAAATGATAGTCTGTGGCATATAAACTTGAGAAGGATTCTATCACGGCTCAAACTACAATATCTATCATTAAAACAAACTGCTCATTCCAGCTGAAAAGACACTCATATATATCATGGAACCAGTGTTCCATATTTTGAAATTTACTGCCCTGCATTGGTGCTTCTTTTTCTTGACTTTTTTTTTCTTTTTTTTTTTTTTTTAAGGAGGCCATGCAACCTTGCTCACTTAATACTTTTGATAAACTTCTACTGACAAGGAACTTGATTAATGATGGTTAAAGGAATTGAATCAGGAGTAGGAAAGACAGGGCCAAAAAAGCAGACTGCTGGCCTGATGGAAACTAACGTCTCTACAGAAATATATGATGGACCCTCCTTTTTGCCATGCCAAGTAATTACTCGCACAGGCCTGTTGTAATAATTCCTATTACAGCCAAAACGGAAAAGTCAGTAACTCACAGCCCTGGGACAAGGTGAAGGCAAGGCCAGAGTAGTGTGGATCAATATTTCATTTACTCACTTAGGTTAGCTTCTATCCCTGTATCAAATTCTTTTACAGAAAGCCATGAAAGAAATGAGGTTTGCTGAAAAACACCAATACGGGGCCCTCATTTCCTTGGGGGTGCTCATAGAGTACATGGAGCAACAAAACCTCTCAGCAAAACAATATGCACTCAAGGTCACTCATTACTTGCTACTGTTGGAAAATAAAGTGCCATTAGCCTGATGTGAGTAATGTACATCAATCAACTGCAGACCAGAAAAAGTATGTTTTCAACATGGTATTGCAGCTGAAAATGAATGAACCATGTTAACACTTTCCGAACACTTGACAACAGTGAAGAATTTTTCCTTTGGCATTATCATTTATTTCAGTTTCACTGCAGCTTATCGTTATGAAATCAAACCAGAGCATCTCATTTATTTGCTGTGCTTTACTATAATTGAATTAATTCTCACTAAGTAAACATCTCAATTTTGAGGACGACTGTTGGATGCTGTTCAAAAAGGTCCTGTCAGTGCCTTACAGGACCCTCAGCCTAAGGTGGAAAACCAGATGTAATAAGAAATAATCTGTTGTGTTAGTAAAATGGCTTAAAACAATATTTGTTCAGAATATGAGATGACATCAAGGTAGGCATACTTCGACTTTGCTGCATCCTCAACTCTTTCCTTCCATACAGAAGTTTTGAGGAAAGGGAGGACTCCAGTGAATCATTCATGACTTGCACAGTGCTGATCTGAAGGGCAAATGTAAGATGTGCTTCTGCGATAGCTGATGTACACTGTGGTGTATTTATTTCCTTTTTTCTGTTTCCTCTCACAGAGTTCTGGGAAAAGTGTTTGGTGGGTTGTTTGTGATTGCTCATACAGTTGATGACGTTTTAGATCTTTTCAAAGCTTCCTGATTGCCATCTTGGCAGAAAGTTATGTTTTCTGTCAGCAAAATTCGAATTCTTGGATCTTACCTGCACCATTGAAATATTTATAGAATGGTCATGAAGCAGTACCTTCCCAAGAACTTCCATGTTATCCTGTTCAAAAATAAAACCATTATGTAGGCATAAAATAAACTGTCAGAGTAGGGAGAACTACTACTACTGTGGGAGGAGGACACTTCTTTTTCCTGTTAGAAAATAATTTTTCTCCGTCCCTTTTTTCTTTTCTAGTATTCTATTTGTCTTTCTTGAGCATTTTGAAAACACTTACTAAATAATAATGTTAAGTCTTTGTTCCAGAATCTTACCCTGAAAACTGACTGAGGCATGCAAAAATAGTTTAAATGTTTCGAATTCTTTACTCTTACTGTAATTCTTTATTCTTTACCACTTTTTTAGTGGTGAAGATAAGTTCTTTTCTATCCCCATCTCCTGAGATCAGACTCACAACCACAGTAAGTGTTGAGTTCCTTGCAGCACTGAACTCGTTTAACCAATATTAATTCCATGCAACACTGTAATGTGTAAGTAAACACAACCCAGAAATTATGGGCCAAGAGCAAAATGGCTGATCAAAGGTCACATGCTAAGTGAAACATGACTGTGGTCTTTCATGTTTGACATTTTGAAAATTTATGTTAAATTTGCTGCTGTTCAGTAAAGTCTGCAGACACTGAATGAATTAATTTCTTGTCCTCTACAGCTGTTAACTTGGATAATGCTCTTAAGTTATCTGTAGTTGGGATATTTTTTATTTTCATTTACAAATCAGAAGTATTGGCAAATGAGCAACTCTAGTCTTAATCCCAGTTCCATGCAGACCACACTGGTTCCATTCAAGTAAATCAGCTGAAACTGGTAAATAGGAGCTTGATTATATTTTGGATTGCTTGGGTTGATTTTTTCTATGGATTTCCTTATTTAAAGCTGAATTTTATAGTAACTATAGTACTGCAGAATACTTGCCTCTGTTTCCTGTTGCTCTTCCTATGGTGCTCTTACTTTCTAATGATTTAATGTAAAGTGATGTCCAGAGTATGAGTCCTGAGACAGTGCTGCTCCCTTCATGTCTGCAAGAAGGGAAGAGAGATGAACATTTATAACTGCCTCTCAAACTAAATAGATCAGTTTAAAGAGAGTCTGTCTTGCTGGTCACATAGAGAGGCTCTCCTGGATTAAAAGAGGCCACTACATTTGATTTGTTCCGTGGTTTAGATGTGCAGTCAACTTTGTAAAGAGGGTGTAGTTCAGTCATATAAAATCTAATAATTCCTTAAAGAGATTCTTTGAAAGGCACAGAGCAGAATTAGAGAACCTATCTCCTCTATTCCTTAGAATCACAATTTCCTTTTCTTTTTTTTTTTTTTTTTTTTGTTTAATTCCCAAATCCTGTTGTTGTGATTAAATTACTTTTCAAAATCTCATTCACTGCAGGTAGTAAGCCTGCACCACTCCATGGGGCTGCTCTATGCCTGTGATTTAAGACTGAGTCCCAAGTCCTCAAAATTGTTTAGGTGATCATATATAATTTGAAGTGACTCAGTGGTGTTAGTAGTTCAGTCTCATTAACCATCTTTGAAGCGGGGAGATAGTATTACCTTCTTATACTGGGAGGAAGAGGGGTGGTGAGGGAGAAATAAGTGTAAAGGCATTTAGGTGCCCAGTTAAACCAGCAGAAAATGAGCACCTAAATACCTGTGGAAGATCTAGGTATCACTTGCTCTAGGGAGAACCAGCACACAGGTATTATATCTCTGGAGGTTTCCTGTGCTTCTGGGTTGCAGTGAACAAATCTTTCCAAGAATGCCTCCATCAGGGCAGGAGGGTCTTGTGATGGGAGGTTGAACAGTTCTGTCTGTTCTAAGATAAGATGAAATCACTCTTTTTTCCCTTAATTTGCTCTGGTATAAAGGAATCAAAGATTGCTTTTTTGATTTGCAAACTAGAACTCTAACTTTTGGGTTTGCTTTTTTTTCCTGTTTCACATGAAAATACCCTGGTGGTTCTTGATGTTGCTGAGAACTTGGAGTCATTACTTTGTGTGGGTGAGCATTCTCGTGTAGCTTTCATACCAAAAAAAAAGCTGCATGCAGCAGGAATACTCTTTGAACCAGTGTGTTAACTGAGAGATTTGGGTCACATCCGTCACCCAAACGTGAGGCAGTCTGCTTGCACTTATAATAAAGAGCAAATGTTTGGTCTGGAGGTCAGGATTTTTGGATTCACGGTGCACTTAGTTAGATCAAGGTCTCATCTGGGTTTAAAATCAATATTGCAAATTGCAGCTTAAATGGCAAAGAATATGTTTCCATCTATGTAATATTTTAGGTACAGTAGTCTTAATGTATAACTAGGTCAGTTCCATTAAGATGTAATTTCATTAAGGGACCATAACTGCAACTGGAATTTGGCCACTAGATGAATTTTTTTTTTGTCTAATACAACTGTACAGACATGCATCACTCGTGGATGCTGGTCACTTGGGTAGTTCTGCTTTAGAACAACAACACAGTGATCAGACAGTTCAATCTGAAAGGAAGTTTGAAGGAAATCAGTAAAAAATATTTGTCTGTAGGGAATGCTTCTGGTTTTGAACTGTCACAAGAATACCTGTCAAAGTAGTACAGTAAAGCACTTGAACATTTAACTTAGAGACCTTCAGTTTAATGCACTTGTACAGGTACATATGCAAGTAGCGTATTTAGCAGTAGAGCCTTCAGGCTCTCTTTCAAAAGGGACGTGAGACAAAACATCTGACTTGGAGGAGCTTTGCTTCACTTTTTGTAATGTGGCAAATCTGAGCAGAGTTGACTATAAAAGACTTTCAAAGTCCTGGAATACAGAGATGAAAGCATTGTTCACAAGAAGGCACTTTTTCTGCGTTCATGCTGGCTTAGGTACATATCTGTCTCCAAGCATGGTGCATGCAAGAGAGGCAGATGAGGAAAGGGAAAGTAATCTCAAAATCTTGAAAAAAGAGGAAGACTGTGGGATGGCTTTTATGTAATCCTCTGTGAGAATTAATTTCTCATGCACAACAGTCATTCGGAGCTTTGTAGCCGAGTGCGATGCCATTTACAAAGCGTGTCTCTGTCTGCTGGTGGCTGGACTCTAGGTTCAGTCATCTGACTCTCCTCACTGTTGAGCCAGAAGGGGCTGTGCACAAACTGGGAAAGTTTATTTTGTGTTTCATCCCCACTGCCCTTGGTAAGGGTATCACCCCGCACTGCCATGCTGCACAGAACACAAGCTGCTTTTCTCCACTTGCAGTGCAGAGCTGGGGAGGACAAACAGCCAAAGCTGTAGGCAGGCGAGGAGCTCTGTCCCTCTCTCGGCTGTGGGGGCCTTAAAGAGCCCCAGCTTGCCAACAAGGATCTGCTCTATGTTTGTGGAGGAAGTCTGGGGAGAGAGAAGATCATAACTGGGCAGCAGCTGCTATGTATGACTTGCTGCCCTGGAAACCTGGCAGCTCTCCAAGTCAAAATCTGAGTAGGAGTTAAACTGCTTGGAGCATTAACTCCCCTTATAGTCATCAGCCTGCTCTTTCCCTCCCTGCTCCCACCAGAGCCCTGCTCAGCAGAAGTGAAGCTTCCTCTGCCAATGCAGGTTTTGGAGGGTTCATGCTGGCAGCAGAGGCAGGGCAGACATCCAGCACTCTGGGCTTTCTCTCCAGGACCTGCTTCTGGTGGCAGCAAACAGGGGACCGGGACACTGGTGAGCGACTTATGTCTTCTGTGGGCCCAGCCACTGGACACAGCCTGATCTTATGAGGAGTTAAGCACTGCACGTAAAAGTTTTTTTTGTGACTGTATTGATATTTGGGGATTCCTGTTTACATGGAAGGTTTTCCTGTGAATTTCCAGTCATGTGTAAGGATCCTAGGACAGTCTTCTACTGCCTCTGGGTGACTTGGATATCCTCCCCTTCCTCTCCCTCTCGTATTCCACATGAGCACAATTTTCTTGGCAGCTTTTCAGGACTCCCCAGCTCATTATTGAGTCCTCCTGAAGTTGTGAAAATCAGTTTTATGTCCCTTGAATATTTATACACATATTGTTTTAAATCTTCCAGTTCTAATCATGATTTAATCTGGGAAAATTTTTTAAGTACCTTTTAAATTGTCCTGTTTACTTCTTGCTGCTTTTGTAACAGTTTTGTCTTCAGTTTTCAGTTAATGTACAACATGACTCATGTATTCCAAAATACTGCGAAGAGGAAAAAATAAAATTTCTACCTGTTGGCAAGTGAAGAGAGCTAACCTGGATATGAATCAATAACTGTTGAAGAAATGCTGATGTTTATTTTGTCAAGATACATTATAAAGTAGTCTAAAATTAAGCAAGAGTGAATTATACAGCTACTCTGTGCTTACAAGTTTTCTGCCTGTGGTGGCAGTAACAACGGCATCCCAGACAGTTTCTTAAGGCTTTTCCTGCTCTTCTGTGCCCTTTATTTTTGATCATCTACCAAGGCTTGTGAATAGTGCCAAATCAAATAGTACAGCATCTCCATAAGTCTGCTCTTGGAAGCTAAGGAATTCAGCAGTTGAAGTGCAATGTCAGATATAAAAGAAGCAATTATAGTGTACTTCCAGGAGTTTAGGTTTAATAACTTTAATAACATATATTTTGAGGCTTCTTTTATAACTGTACTTCTGCCTTATGTATGATTTATCCACAAAATTTTCGGCTTGATGATCTTGCAAAAAACATGGGGCTTTTACTTGTTCTCTTTTTGAATTTTTTTAAAGTTTTCAGATGCCTTACAAAGTTGGAAGCCTATTTCTGTGCGCATAGGCGCTGGTAACTGCAGCTCAGTGTTAGTTGGTGAAAGAGAACCTTTGCAGAAGGAACCATAGTGGAGATTTTGAGTACAGAATATCACCTTTGCAAGTATTTCTCATACTTCAGACTTATGCAGAAGCCTTCTCAAGTGTTCAATCCTTCTTACTTAGTAACAACTAAGAAAACATCTGATGTGAGACCCTACAGGTTTTCATGCTTTAGACAATGAAATAAATTAGTGGGGTAATGGCATTGTTTAGAATGAAAGTAAGAAAACTTGAATTTCTCTCACTGAATTGCAGTGTGCACACTATTTGAAGGAAAATTCATCTCATGGTGATCAGCCATCTAAAATCTGCTCTCCATTTAATGTTCAGGAGCACAAAGAGGAGCTTTGCCCAAAATGAAACTATTTTTAGAAATACATTAGTGAACAGCCACACTCTCTCGGCATCTGGAAAGCCAGAGTCCATTTGCAGTGATTTAACATTCTGCTTGCTTAAATTCTAGGTGAGGGGGCAGGGCAAATCTAACTTGAAACTCGATTACAGCATGACAAGATTAGGGGAATAAATGAGCAAAATCGATTTTGCATTTACTGATCTTCCTTGTAAAGTTTACCCTTTTAACTTTGTATGTATTTTCTTATTGTTTCATAAAGAAGGCATGGTTTGTTGATACCCACGTGACCTAGACCTTCCACACTGTGCCTGTTAGTTACATCCGTACCACTGTGTGCAGGAGGGGAAATCTTTTCTTTGAATAGCTTTAATAAGATAAAACTTCTGTCTATTTTCTGTGTTGTTGCAGTCATTTGTACCTTGGAATACTTGACTATCATGAGAAATGCAAAAATGGTTGAAGATTTCCACTTTTATGTGAAATTGACTGAAGCAGCTTTCCATGGTAGTGAGCTCTAAGAACCACTAATTCAAACCAAAAAATCCTTTTTAAAATCGTACAGGGATTTTTCCCCTTGTTATTTTACTGTGTAGGCTCAAGTCTTCACTACAGTAGATCAATAAATAACTTGTTTGCATTAACAGGGCTAACATTACACTTGATGTAGGTGCCAGGCTGTATACAGAGGTCACTTGCACTGGAAATGCATGAAAGAAATCAAATATTTTACTTGCTTTGGTTGACTCTGGGGACAACTTCAATATGTAAAAAAGTACTCCTTTTCCCTCCAGAGACTTAGTTCTTAATTGTAGCTACTAGAGCTCTGTTTTTTATAGTCTCTGTAAGGTTTGTATGAGTTATAATAATAATAATTTAAAAAATCCTAGATTTCATTTTATTTTTAGGCTTACTGCAAGAAGTCACTCTGTTTATCTTGGAAGTTTTGCTTCACAACAGCACAGTCAAATTCATTTCCAGGTCATTCAATCAGAAGTGTAGGAGAGGATGGGAAGAAACTGTTTAGCTCCTGAGATCCTGTCAGATTAGAGCTAAAGAACGCATGCCATATTTGGGGCTCAGGATGCAGCTACTTGATTTAGGATAGAATTGGTAGAATGAATTTTTACCATTTCATTTTACAAGGCTCCTTGAAGTGTATAAAAAATATATTCTCAGGAATCTTTATAGTTCTGTGGAAATTCAGTCTATTTTTTACTCAAGTATTTAACCTGTGGGAGAGGTTTTTTTTCATTTAATAATTGTATGTTTTAAAGGAACAAGTTTCTAGCTTGGAGTTTTGCTAAAAAATAAAATCTACCTCCATGCACACATATGGGTTGTCAACCAGGTGATATTTTCTAGTCTTTTCCAGACATTTTCTCTCTGTCCTAGAGAAGTAGGATATATTGAAAAGAGAAGTATAAGTAAAATAATTCTCCTTTGCTTTGGAAAGCAACCTTTTAAAATGTGTAATCCTATGTTACCACTTCCTTGAAAAAGCTTTATTTTACCTAAAATAAACTTTCTGAAATAACTCTCACCATTTGAGAAGCTTTCGACACGTTGTAGGACAGAGGTTTTCTTTTTTCTTCCAATAGTGCTTTGCACCATGCTGTGACTTGAACTTTGTTTTCACATGTTGTAGGAGCATCTGAAATCTCTTGCCAGTCCCCCTTTTCTCCAAATCCTTGGAACAGAATTGACAGAAAATCAGGATATCCATAATGGTATGCATCCTGGTGTCTAGCTGGGCTTAAACCCACAGCAGTGTGTTAAAATACATCCATACAGCTATTAAGGTATAACAATGATAGGTGACAAGACAGGATAGGCTGAAAATGGAGCTTTTTGATATCATTTCCTTGCCAGAAATGCTGACTTTAAACCAGGTTTCTTGTAAACTGGTGAAAGTTCTGGTGGTGAAGAGACAGATCAATTGTATTTTTTGGTATAAAATATGTTGCTGCGTTTGGGTTTTTTTTAAATTGCAAACTGGGTAGGAACTCATCTAGGGGAAAATGTTTAAAGATGGAAGGAGAATGTAGAATCCAGGCATAACTATAACCTGTGTGTGGTGAGGATGTTTGATCCACAGTTTACATGTGGAAAAAATCTGTTGTGTTTAATCTGATTTGTGATAAATGCTAATGGATTCTTCACACTGTGCAGTTGTTTTTGCTGAAGCAGTTTTGGTATAAATTTGCAAAATCCTGAGCCCAGTGTTTGTGAATTCAGCCGTTCATGTGAGTAATCCAAAATAAGCTTTCTCAATGAAATTGTTGTTATGTCTTTCACTGATGGATTTTCTTCCTGAAATTTGAATTCATATTAAGCCTCATTATGTTCAAAGAGAAAAAAAAAAATCTGATCCTACAGCTCAAATTTCTTTGAATCAAGAACTACATGGTTTGGTCTTGATACAGCAACAGTTAATGTTATAGATTCTTGCATTCACCTTGAGCAATTATATGGTTTAATGTTTATGCAGCAAATTATTAGGTTTGGCAATGACTCAGTCGTCAAGATTAGTTTTACACCAAATTGCTTGCAGATACCAAATGACAGGTTTTGTAATGAAAGGTTGCAATTATTTCTAATTTCTTCAATAGTAGTCACAAATCACTGATGCTGATTCTGCCATTTGTACATGGCTTTCAAGAATATTATCTTGGTGTGTCTGCCTTACCGGTCTTTTATTTGGTTTACAAAATTGAATAAATCAGATAAAGTTACGAGTGTGCAGGAGAAAATTTCAGATAAATTATTAGTGCATGATCAGTGTGGGTGTTTTGGGTTTGGTTCTTTACAGCATATTTAGTTTTTATTATTTATTTTCCCTTGCTTGTAGATGATGTTTTTTATTCCACATGCAACCCCTCTTTTGAAGGATTAGAGTGAACTGCAAAAATGGATAATTAGACATGGGACAGTGTTACCCTGGTGTGAGTATTCTGCCCCTGGTTCTGCAGGTAGCTTGGCTCAGGGATCTCTGCATTCTGTACTGTTGAGTGCAGCAAAAGCATTTCCAGTCTTCCCAAGCTTCTGAAATTATTCAATCCACAGAAGCTTATCACTTTGCCAAGCTCATATAATCTCCTTATCACAGTCAGTCTCACACAAGTAACACCATGACTTATCCTTATGCTGTCCTGGCCAATATTGATGTGTTCTTTCCAAAGAAAACAGCTTCTAATTGCCTAAGCTGTATGTGAGCTATTAAACATTAGATACTACTGCTACTGCAAGTATTTAATGGCATTCTAATACCATGAATATGGAAAAATAAAAAACATGTAAAAACCCCTTTGGTTTATTTAGTGTCTGAACAATTTACTGCAACAGCGCTGTCTGCAACAATACTAACTGGGATTGTAATGCAACTTTCTGATCAATGCTTTGTTTATGGTGCCTTTTACCAAGGACAAAACTACTGCCAGAGAAAGCACCTAAAATCACAAAAACCTATTCTTTTTATTAAATACTTGTTTTGTCTTATATAAAGGTTTTGGTCAAAGCTGTGTTAGCTGCTTACACTTGTGCAGATCAGTATGTGCAGGTGGATGGTGAGGCTATTCTGGATTGTATGAATATGTGATAACCTAAATCTTCAGTATGATCTGTCCAGAGCAAGGCACAAATGTGCTGAGAGGGCTGGAGCACCTCTCTTACAGACTGAGAGGGTTTGGGGTTGTTCACCCTGGGGAAGAGAAGGCTTCAGGGATACCTTCCAGCAGCCTTCTAGTGCCTAAAGGGGTTACAAGATCTGGAGAGGAACTTGTACAAGGGCATGAAGTGACAGGACAAGGGGGAGTGGCTGCACGCTGACTGAGGTCAGGTTTAGATTAGATATTGGGAAGAAATTGTTCCCTGTGAGGGTGGTGAGGCCCTGGTACAGGCTATCCAAAGGAGCTGTGGCTGCCCCATACCTGGAAATGTTTAAGGCCAGGTTGGATGGGGCTCTGAGCAACCTGGGATAGTGGAAGGTGTCCCAGCCTATGGCAGGGGGTTTGGAACAAGATGATCTTTAAGGTCCTCTATGAGGATATTCCTCCTTTCCCAGCAGTTCAGGGAATCAGGGCATGGGGGTCTTGGTCAGTTTATCACATGTTTCTCCTTCTGCTCAGGGAGAGGAGTCCTTCCCCTGCTCCAGCCTGGGGTCCCTCCCATGGGAGTCAGTTCTCCATGAACTTCTCCAGTGTGAGTCCATCCCATGGGCAATTGTTCTCCACAAATTGCTGCAGTGTGGGTCACTCTCCCACAGGATGCATTCCTTGAGGAACAGCCTGCTTCCATGTAAGCCCCCTAAGGGGTCACGAGTCCTACCAGGAAATCTGCTCCAGCATGGCCAACCCAAATCATTCTATGATTTAGACATCCCAAGTTCTTTCCTAATCTGGTTACTTGCAGGGAGTAGCATAATTTATGATACTTGGTACAATATTGTAGAGTTAAAGCAAAAACACATGTGGAGAGCACACTCATTGAGCTTTCATGCATGTTTTGAATAGAATTTTCTCTTTTCTTATCTAGAAGTTTTGTGATGGTGCCCCCACAGGCCCCAGAGATGGAATGTTTGCACTGCATTTGTTTACCCAGTACAGGTATTCTTCTAAATGAAAAGTAGAAATTAAGACCACTGCAAAAGTCTTCTCTTTGAAGACTTCTTGCTCTATCATTCTTGCAATATGCATCAACATATAAAAAAAATTTCTATTTCCTTAAAAATTTGTCAGTGAAAAACTAGACCAATATTATCCTTATATAAATTACCATTATTCTCTTGGGGTCAAGCTTCTTTAACTTACAAACAATTCTCAGATGAAGAATAATAGAAAATAAGGTGACAACAGTGAATGTTCAATTAAAAAATTGACTGTCCTCAATCAGTTTGGGTTTCTTTGTGCTCAGCTTTTATATTTGCAAATATGGCCAATTTTGATATTATTTGATTGAAATAATTTGAAAAGGCTTTTATTTTAAGCAGTGCTTTTTAGTTTATTTTTATATGTGCACTAAGGATTTTCTCAGAAACTCCTAGTTTTTCTGTTGAGAGGGAAAATGTTTATATCCTTAAGTAAAGGGGTCATAGAGTATAGAAACTAAAGATATGTGTGACATTTCTCTGGAATACTGTTTTTTTTTCTTTCAGATTTGGGATTCTCAGAGGGGATTCACATAGAGGAAGGTCTGAGACAGCCAATTCCTTCCCATCCATGACCATCACCTATAAGCGAGTAAGACAATCTCTGCTTTAGCAGGCAAACTTTGGTGTCTGTCAGAAAATCTGTCAGTACCCTGAAAATGACAGTGGTAGGCACTGATGATCAGACTACAGCAAAACTTTTCTGAGATATAACAAAGCCAGCAGTATGTGCTAAACATGGTAGTGTAAGCAATCTTCTGGGTATTTAGCACAATAGGATGAATTTTAGGAATGCATTACAGAACCTGTCTCTTCCTGATGGAAAAATAATCCCTTATGCTGCCTGGGAAGGGAGACAACAGCAAAGCATTTAACAAAATATTTTTGGGAAGCAATAACCTTATTTCTTCAGCATATTTTATGTGCTCCAGACTTGCACTGGCAGCTTCACTCCATGGCACCTTGGCGCTATGTAGCTGATGTGAGACATGACATTAAATATAAAAGAGGTAGAAAGGCTTGCAACTGCTTGCAGATGGGGTACATCTCCATATGTGACCATGCTGAGTCAGTATTACCAGGGCTTTGGCAAGCCCTTCAGACCCTTTGATGTTTTCATTTTTTTCACTGTTGCCAGTTGGTTTCTGCTCCTACCTGCATTTACATGTACTGTGTTCTACCAGAGAGCCTCTGCTGATGGTCATGATTGAGTGTATTTTTCATTGTACTGCAAAGGGAGCAATTTTACACTCAGATTTTTGCAATATGAATTAGATATAAAGGTGACCAGAGCTGTAACTCCAGATCTATATTCTTTCTGTATTACTGTAATTTCATTTTTGGGCAAATGCTCTTCTGCGTCTCTTTGCCATTTCAGTCATTTGTTTATAAAACAATTTCACTTCCAGGTAAATATCAGTAACAGGTGAGATGATATCTGTATGATTTTGGAAGTCTATATAGTAATCAGTAGAGATTTAATTGCCCTCAATTTAATTCTCATTTTAATTACCTCTCAAATGTTATGTTAATTTTTGTCAGCTTCTTTTTGATATCTGTTTGGGTCAAGCAGGAATAGAGAGGTGTCAGAAGAGAACAAAGCAGGATGCTATGTCTCTTCCCATCACTTTCTTGTGTGTAGGTTTTGTTCATGAGGATGAACACCTGTTACACAGCAGAGCTGTAAATACTGCAGAATTTTCTCTCTTAAAGGTGGATGGTTTCAATTACATTATTTTGTTTGAGATGTTCAGTGGCAAGAGAACTATGTCCTTCTAATGAGACTTCCTTTTAACAACTTTACTCATCTCCAGAAACACTGGTCCCAAAGTATCAGACTTCTTTTAATCCAGAGATAAAATAGCCTTCTGAAAGGCATACAGCCTGCAATTAACTCTTTTCTTTACTTTTATATTTTTGTAGAAGAATCAAACTTTCTAACATACACTTGGCAGCCTGAGTCATTTGATGGGGTCCTGCAAGGTAAAAGGGTCATGAAACATTACAGAAAAAGAAGACTTCCTCAAAAACCCTAAACCTTAACCTTTGCTAGAACTATAAATCTTTTACTTCCCAAGACGAAACATGTGCTTCAGAATGAAATATTTCTATCATGCAGTAATAAACTAGTGTCAAATAGGGAACACTTGTAAAATTGCTCAACAAATCTATTCTGTTTTAAAGTCTTTAAAGTCTGCATTGGGGAAGGTCCATATCAAAAATGTTTTTGTGTTTTTTTTTTTTTCTTGGGGGGGGGTGTTGGGTTTTTGGGGGGTTTTTTGTACCTTATTCTTTGATCCAGTTTGTTCCCAAATCTCTTGTATATGAGATATTACACAGGGTTTTTGTTTAAGTAGTAGCCATAATATCTAGAGAATTTGCAAAGGTGGACTTAATTATACAATTATTACAATCCACCAGATGCCAATTAAACTCATACTAATGTGTTTGATTTCAAACACCAAACCTTGCAGTAGATCCCAATGCTTCACTCCAGCTCTGGCAGGAATTAAATCTTGATCCCATTGCTGTGAGTGGGGATTGGCTGCATTGATGTCACTGCTCAGACTCTGAGCTAATCATTATCAGCCATAGCATCTGCTGCCTTTTCAAGCAGAAGAGTGACAATTACAGAAGTTCTTTTAATAAAAGGGAAATTATATGAAGAAAGTCTCTATGACAACTGTGGCAGCTTACCTGAGTGTGTTAATATACATATAAAGAACTATTGATAACTGTGTGAAATAATATTGCCCTTAAATGGAAACTAAGGAGATGAAAAGTGTACTAATCTATCATTAAAAGAAAATTAAACTTCAGAAGAATTTATGACAGTTCTCCTAGCTCAGTGTAGCCTTGTGGCACTTATTAGAAGTATTAATCAGGAGAGGCATAAGGGTGGTGGCAAGGTAATTGAGAAAAATGTCTAATTCAGTTAGAGAACCGGCAGATGACATGAGGAACTTCCGAAGTGTTTATGGCCTAAGCAGTGCCTCACCAGTGAGATAGCTGGACATACCTGGCATGAACTGGGCACCAGGCACTGCAGGCTGAAACCAAGGTGGGCAAGCAGCAGGGGGGTCTGAAACACAGCTCTCGAAGGGTGTGCACCTGTAGGAAATATTGAAATTAAGGTGATAAGGGACTTTCTGTGCTAATCAATGTATGAAATAACACAAAATTACAGGATGGTTGAAACAAGGGGTTTGGAACTAAAATGCGTCACTGTTAGTTCAACAATGACCTGATGAAAGAGTATCAGCAGTGAGCTGTGTGCCACCAAGCTAAGTTTTGGTTGGCAGAAAAAAACCCTGTTATATGGTTTGACAGAGCACTGTGAGAATTGTGTGGTGGTGCAGAGATTTAATGTTCCACATAAAAATGGGTGAAAAACTGAGAAATTGGTCATATGACCCAATTTTAATTCAGCATGAGAATGCTGGTTTTCTTTATCAAGTTGCTACAGAAGAAATAAAAGGCAATCCTGTGCTCTGGTAAGCAGTGAGTACATAATAAGGGAAAACTCTTGCTTGGTTCATCCTTTGATTAATTTCAAGTTAAAGAAAAATATAAGACTGATTTTAAAGAAATTATTTAAAGACATCAAAGTAAAGAGCTATTCATTGGAGTCACTTGGACTGTAAAACTCAGAAACCTCTACTTTTGGTTTAAAAGTGTTTGAAGTTTCCATTTTGAGCCAGAGGGTATAAACTTGTATGGGAGGTTTTGTGGTCCAGTTTTGTGGTGTTAATCTGGGCAATGATCTGAAGGATTATGAAGGATAAAAATCCACTAGAATTTAGGAAAGAAGCCAATGAACAGAGGAGGAGATCTGTTGTGGGTAGGAAAATTGTCTGGTAAGTGTGACATGACAAGTGCCAAAGTCAAGATGTCTTGGACTTGAGGAAAAAAAAATCAGTGTCAATCAAAGGTAAATAGTTCTTTTTCTATATTTTTAAAGAAAAGGAGTTGCTGAGAGAAAGTGGGACTTGTATTTAATGTAATTGAGATAGAGACCAAGGATAATCTAGTTTTGGCAAACCAGCTGGAGTTGGGTGATGGTGGTGGGGTTGTCAAGGAAGCAACACAGTTCTTAATGAGAATACAAAGTATGAAAATATAATCTTAGTTAAGCCAAAATAAAATGAAAACTTGGAAAGCATGATATAAAAAGTTGGCAGGGAGAATGAAGGGAAGAGAAAAACCTGAATAAGTCTTTAAAGAAAGGGCATGTGAAACTATGGTTCCTGTAGTTCCCTTTTATTTTTTAAAGACCAGTAGAATTGTATATGGTGCCAAAAGCCAAAGAATAAAAGTTTTTTGAAAGAAGTATAATGCATGGAGGTGAGGATTTGCCAAGGTTTGTTTTCTAAGATTTAATAGTAATCAGGACGTAAAGAAGATATTTGGAATAAACAAACAAAAACTTCTGGTAATTGATTTAAAATTTGATATCACACACTGAATTTACCAAAGATAAATTATGCCACATCTTTCTGATGAATTACATTATTCATGTAAAGGATTTTTTTATTATCATTATTTATAGCTAGCTTCAGTAAAGGAAGGAATAAAGGTAAGTAACAGAAACCATGTAAAGTAGCTGAGGAATTCTAGAATATTCTAAAAGTAGAAACTTTTGATTGGAAATTTCTTTAAAGGCCATCTTTGAATCACTGTTATAATAACGCTGGGAAAAAAAGCAGGTACAGCATAATTAAATTATGAAGTCACTGTTATTAAGAGATTGCGTTCATAAAGAACAAATTTGATGATTGAGGATAATGGAAATGGGAAGTAATTTAATGCCACAAAGCATGATGTTATGCTTTTAAAAACTAGTCATAAGGATTTCTTTTGCAAGATCTGGTCTGATCAACTGGTAATGACAACAAAAAGAAGAATATATTAGCAGATCACAGGACAAGGAGGAGCTACCACTGTGATGTGGGCTGTGGAAGAAAAGCAGTAGTTTGATGCACCTACAGAAGTATTTCCAAAAGGCGCAGCAAACTGCCAAGGTCATATATGTGACAGTGCTATATGTAATCTAAATTATTGCATGCCCCTGCTCCACCAATATGATTCCAAATGAAAGAGGTGTAGGAAAAGGCTGCAAGGATTACCGATGGGATGGAGAACATCTCTGCTGAGAGGAGACTCAAAGAGCTTGGTGAGTTCAGCCCAGCAAAGGGAAGCTGTAGGAGAGCAAGCTAACAAGTTATAGAAGTGAACACCAGACAAAGCAAAACCCCTTCTCTGCTTAAGAGTAGGGAAAATATTGGCACAAGGACAAGTTGTCTATCATCTGGTTTTAGATGCAGATATTTGGGCTGGAAATCACTGAGGAGATCTCTATCCTTGCAGAAGGGAGATGCCAGAAATGCTGTTTGATGATAGAAATGGGAGAAGGACACCAAGGTACTATTAAAATGAAATATGATTAATTTATAAGCCAGATTGTATGATGATGTGGCTTGTGATAGCAGGCAATTAATTTTGATTTAGGAGGTTCCTTCATGCCCCGTGTTTGGGATTCATTAAATGGTCTTTCCACCTGTCTCAAACTGCATTTTGAACACGATGGCATGGTGCTGAGGGAACAATGATGTTATTTTCAACTGTGTCATAAAGTCAGGGGATGTACCAGATGAGATTTTTAAAGATTCTGTGTCTGTTTTCTTGAGCTCCTCTTTACTGGTTATGACTTTGCTGGTCTGCTTCTTCTACATCTGCCTTCTGCCTCGTTCTTGCAGTTTTGCTATGCTAATGTCGGTCAGAGTATCTGGCCAGTTCTAGCCTTTCTTACAGAGCACTGAGGAGCAGGTCTGAATTCCCTTATTCTCCTCAGATTATGGGCTTGCATCATACAAATCTCCTGACACCTCTGGCACTGCAGGAGTGGATGTGGGAGTTGGAGAGCTCTTGAACTTCACCAGTCAGTGCAAGGTGAGGCATCCCTTTCGGGAACCGCAGCTGGGCAGTTCTGTGCCTCCTTCTGAGACGTGCTTAGACTCAAGTCTGCCATGACAACTGGTCTCAGAATGTGTTCCTGATTCATTTTTGCAGCTTTCCGCTGGGAAGCCTTCAGTGGCTGCATCCCCATCCTGAAATATGTTTTAATGCTTTTATATGATTATGAATGAAATTACTTTTCTATATAAACTGAAAAAAAGTATAAGTGAATATATCTTACAGAAAATGGCAACCAATTATTTTTATTGCATTTAGTAAATTAAAAATGTATACACTGATGGTAGGGAATTAACACAGATGCATCAGCCTCAAGGAAAAAAAAATGCAGAAATGAGATATGAAGAATAATCTGGGGTGTTTTGGGGATACTTTTTAGGAGGTTGAATATTTATCAGGAGAATTGGATCTACAGGGGGATTTGTGAGTGGGGTAAGAGTTAGATATTGCCTGTGAAACCCCATGCAGCTGGCTTGTTTGTCAATGTATCTTTGTAAGAAATCTTTAAAATAAGGAACCTATCGACCAGAAAGTCTTTTCATGTTTCTTTGTATGGAATTGTCATGAAGCTTTGACTCTAGATAAGGGAATTATAATGAAATAAAGGAAACATTGTTTAGATGTCAAAACGAATTTGAAGTGTGACATATGGGGGAAGAAAGAAACCACAGAAAATTGGATATTGGCTCCTTGAAATTTACGTATCTAATGTGGATTGTCTGAAAGAATCTATCCCTTTATGGTTGGTGCAATCAACTATTTTATTGACCTTTCTGGTTTTATGTTTTAAAGAGTATTAATATTAATGACATATAAACAAATACTGAAAAAAAAAGCTTAGAAGGTTTTTATTTGTAATTAAGTGCATATTCACTCTTTCTGCTCTTTCTGCTTTTTTTGAGTTTTATTATCATTCTTGCTCATATTTCCTAAGAGTAGATTTGCAAATATTTTAGAGCACCCATGAAATAGAACACTTTTTACATTATCAACAAAATATCTGGTTTACTTAGATGATTAAGATTTGCTTTTATACAAATAAGAACTTGTCCCACACTGTGTCTGTGAATCAATAATGAAATATTTTGGTGTGACAACATTTAAAGATATTTCTCCTAACTACTAGCCTTTAAAACAGAAATATGTCCTCTGTCTCTTACACACAGATTTGTATATGAAAAGAGTTAAATGATGAATGAGCATGTTTTAAAATACAGGTACAAATTTAAGGCATTGTGTTTATCTTCTAATAGCCAAGCATTTGCGTAATCAGGATCATATCATCTTCACAAGAAATTAATCAGAATAGTATTAACTTCAGAGGAAATGTATGGAATCCTGATGTCAGCTTTGACTGCTGTAGAACAGGGAACCAGCTCAGTCTTTTGGGTTTGATGTGCCTTTATAGAGAATATCAGAGTGTTTGGTAATGTCAGTGAAAATGAGCTCCTGTAAGACAACTTATTCTCTCAATAATCTTATTCGGTTCTGTATAAGCTATCAGTAATTTTTTAAGTTCCTTGCTCATTCTCCAAAGCCTTTATAAAATGGTTCAGGAGTATGCACATATGTTTATGCTGACAAGGCTGAGGATCTAAAGTAGGGTGGATGAAGGTCTGTGTTACCATAGCACTGGGACAGAGATGGCACTCTAAAGCCAAAGCTTTATTTGGTTATCTTTTTTAGCATTTTATGCTCCAAAACTATTTTTCAAAATCAGGATCAAATTATCTTCCTTCACGGACATTAGTCAGAAGCAAAATTTTCCTTTTCCAGAAAGTTTCACAGGGAAAATGTGCCAATACTGAATGATCATTGTTGGGGGAAGGCCTGACTAGTTGGTGATAGGCAACATGTCACCACTTAGACTCTGCTGGAAGCTGGAAGTGACTGAAGGAGTCATTCTCTGACAGCTGACAGTTCTGTAAACCAAGTTCATGCTTCGTTCCACCCTTGACAAATGCCATGAATTCCAGAAACTACTGTGGTGGTTATCACCAACCGAAATGCTTTTGTCAGTAATCTTGCACTGAAATTCAAGAATGAGTGATTTATAAGGACTCAGATGTTCCTTTGCTACTACAATTGTAATTGCCCTCCTCTCTGCAACTGAAAGCACCCAGATGTATTTATAAAGACTCATGGAATTTGAGCTTTAGCTCTGTTAGACCTTTGGGAGTGTATCTCCCTTTATGGTTGTCTGTACAATTTTCTTTCTTAAGTTTTCTTACTGTGGGCTCACTGGCCAAAGGGAGACCCTCATGTGACTCCATGATGCTTCAGGAATGCAACCCTGAGTGAGCCGTGGGTCAGGCTGAGAGAAGAATCTGCCTCCAGGCATGGTCTGAGGGAGAAAAATCTTTCCTTCTACTGTGCTCGTTCATGAGGGGAAACAATCTGATGCCTTCTTAGTGATTACAGGACCCACCACACACACACATGCACACATCTCCTTCCTGAGGTGACTGAAATGTTAAAGAAAAGCTTAAATTAATTTCTTTCACCAAGCCCTATGCCTTATCTGTGTGAGGAAATGTGAAACGGCAGCTATAATCCACTCTCTCCAGGTGTGCATTCATATGAAATGAAATGATGCCATGCAAGAGCATAGCCTCTGCAGGGAGCGCCAGGGAACCGGCTGGACAAAAACCCCAGGGCCCTTGCAGAAATAACAGAGAACTCACACCAGCAGTGTGGGAAACATTTTAGCAGCAGCAATATTTGTATTTAAACAGCAGTTTACAAAATCATTTCAGCAAATTGGAAGTCTAGAGAAATGAAGGGCTTTGTAAACATGTATTTTTTTGATTAAATGAATAATAATTTGAGATGATTGTAACTAATTGGGAACAGAATGTGTTGCCAGTGAGCAAAGCCTGCTCAGGAAAACCTTTGGTTGCTGTTTGAAGGTGATTCCCCACAAGCCCGGTCACACACCCCAGCTCTTTTTCCCTTCCCTGTGCCTGGATGTGGCAGTGATTGCAGCCCAGGCTGTGGCAGGCAGGGGCCCTGCCTCTTCTCTCCATAAAGGCTAAAGTATTTCCATGTACTTGAATGGTGTCAATCCTGATTTACTGTGTCACAGCTGAGCTTGTAATCTGGCTCTGAAATAATAACTTGATGCAAACTTGAGTGAAAAAGGGTCTGGTGTAAAATCAGGAACATGCTTTTGGTAAAGAAGAACTGTGAGATTTTTTTTTTTTTTTTAGTTTTCATTTGATATTTTTAATCTCTGGTAAAAAATAGATGTTTCATTTGTCAGATGGGTTTGTCACATTGGAGTAAAATAAGAATATAGAGTAAATAGTACTTTGGGCATTGTGGAACTAAATGTAAACACTATATTGTTTGTACCAGTGAAATGCTTATCTTTTTCAACATCAGGCCACTTCTGATACACTTGTGTTGGCATCATTATCCTGGGGTAGGAAGTAGTCATTTATTTATTCCCTTTTGCCATCCATAGGATTTAGAGATGAGCCATTGCCCTTCTGGATACCTAATCCAATTCTGATGCTTTTGGTTTTTCCAGTAAAACATCAATAATTTTATATGCTTCTATTGTCTAAAGCGATTTTGTCTTGATGAAAGACGTTTTAAGTGGGCAGTGTTTCAGAACGAGATTTCTCTTATGTAGCTTGTCATTACGTGTATAGTACGTAAGTAAATCTTATCTATTAAATTAATGAGAATGTGGGGAGAAGGAAATATTTTTGATCAGTGGTAACCAAACTCTGAGAACAGGGAGGAAAAGAGATGTGCAAAGAGCTTCAAAATACAGCACGGCATTGTTTGCAAAAAGCCTGCTGTTTCCTTTATGTCTAACTGATCCGTGCCAGAAGCCCTCTTGAATTTCTACAAGAATAGAGCTTCAGATCATCTGCATTCAGTGCCAGAGTCATGGCCCTGGAACCGATAATTGCCTCTGACAGGATTTAATTACCTTCTCCAGGACCTTTTCTCTGTTTGATTGGAGACCACCCCCCGCTCCGATCAAACCAGACAGTAATAACACGCCGTGGCGCCGGAGCCAATCGCGCGCGCGGCCGGCGCGGTGACCTTGGCGCGCCCGCGGNGCACCGCCGAGCCCCGGGCAGCCAGCCCGGTGTCCCTCCCGGGGCCGCCCCGCCGCGGGCGCTCGGCGTGGCACGGGCGGGCTCGGAGGGTCCTCCCGAGCTCCCCTTCTGGGAGGAGCGGGGTTCTTTTCCCACGCTGGAAGCCCCCGCTGTTGTGTGAGGTCGGTGGGCAGCCTCGCTGCTTGGTATGCATCGCGCTGCCCCTGTTTGTAATATTAACTTGGCGCGTGAAGTCGCTGTATTATTTAGATTTAATGTAGAGCCTAAATGTACGCTCTTCGTCAGGAAAGAAAACCGCGTCCCTTCAGCAGTGGGCTTTTGGAGACATAGGCTTTTGAGGTGAAATAGCTGCAGAACTCAAGAGTGTGGTAGTTTTTAGCGAATAATTTTGTCGTTCTCAGAAATTATGCAAGATCTCTTGCCTGTATCTCATTCAGCCGCTGAATGTCTTGACAGCGTTACTGCTCTGGAATTTAACTGCCCAGAGTTCACCCATCAGGTGTGCAGAGCAGCCACAGTCCTGTGCCTTGGTTCAAAGCTCTGTGGGCCTTGGTGCAGGTAAAGGGCTTGTCCTGCTCCGGTGCAGCCGGTGGTCGTACTCGGGTGGGCAGGGATAGGTCCGGCCTTAGTGCTGTATGTGTTGCTTTCCCGTTTTCACCTCGAAGGGAGATGTAAAAACCACTCAGTGAAATGGAGGGCAGGGGTGATTTGGTGTCATGGTAACTTCCTCAAGTCTCGTCGGGCTGTACATAAAATCCAGTGCTGGAGGAACTGCATCTCGCACACATCACCTCGGGCAGCGGCGGGGGGTGCTGGTGCCGTTCTTTTCCTTGAGGTTGCACTGAGAGGAACAGCAGTCGCTCTGGTGAATGCCTTGCATCATAGTATTGCCCCTTCCAGTCTGAAAAGCCTGCCAGGGCAAACAGGAAAAGGGATCACTAACAGAACTGCAGCAGCAGTGTTAGCTGAAGAAACAAAAGCACAGAGGTGGTGGGGAGCTTGACAGTTCTGCATTCAAAAAATCCACCCCTTTGTGCAAATGCCTCATCTTCCTTTTGCCACTTACCCTGATTTACCCTTTTCCTAAGTTTCCATATAACTGATGGTCCAAGATGTTTCGATATGCTGTCAACAGGAATTACAGAGATGTAAGGCTTTCCTTATCTCAAGGCTAATAAACTTCTGTAGGAAAGCACCGTTTGGTGAAAATAAGTAAATAAGTGTTTTTACAAGGCAACATGTGTATGCATGGCTGGTTTAACCAAAGGCCAGTTTAACTGAGAGTGATTTCAGCCTTCTGTGGATAGTCTGGCAACAGAGCAGCCTCTGAGGTCAAGATATTAGAAAGAGAAATGTGAATGTGTGATTTTTTAACATTTTCTTTCAAACCTCTGCTAGCATCTAGCAAAGCATACAGGCTGCTTGCGTAGCCTGAGACGGCAGAAATACTCCCAGCTGCAGTGCCAGAGCTCTTCCCTTTTCCCAAAGCAAAGCTCTGAAAGGATCAAACAGACAGCAAACCTCTCTGAGCACAGGTCCCCACAGAAACATGAAGGGAATATCCATTAACCCCAACTCTGGAAAATTTTTAATTTCCAGAATGGACAAAAATAGTAACAGAATAAAACAGAGTGCGAGTGTGTGTGGGTGTTGGGGAAGGGTGGATGGAATCTGAGGCAAGTTGCATTTTATTTTTTTTCATTTGCCCAGACAGATTCCACTGTGAACATGTAATGGTTTTCACTGAGGCACTGTGTTATTTTAAGGTAAATCTGCTGACTTCAGAATGCATAATCAGTTTCATGATCGTAATAAATTCTATCACAGTCATCTCTGGTGGGAAAGTGGAAGGAAACACAAAGCAAGGGTGCCAGGACAGCTTGCTGGTTAGGATACTAGCCTAGAAACCATATCTTTTTTGCTTTTTTTAAGGAAATAATTTCAAAAGCATCTAGGTCAATTAAAGCTCATTCAGAAAGCATTGTAGGCACTCACAATTTAAGTGAGTCTGAAAGATATTTTTGAAATAGTCATTGCAGTTCAGTTCCACAGCTGTAAATGGGGAATTGCAGTACTTCTTGCAAAGGTAATGTGTGAATAAAATATATTTGAAAGCAACTAGAACCAAATAGAAACTCTCTATGGAACTGGGATAGACAGACAGCCTACACAGGCTGTGGCACTGAGAGCATTTACTCACTAGCAGCCACAGCTTAGGCAGTTTGGGCATCTCCCCCCTCCTGGCAGGTTTTTCCCAGCTCTTGCATTTGCTGCCACAACTGTTTGCACAGCAGTACAGTGAACTTCATCAAGGAATAGATCCAGCTGGTAAAAGATAAAATATATGCTGACTGCATGGCAACACAAATGACTGTGCCAGCCAAAACACTGGTTGGCACGTGGAGCCAAATGAAGGCTGTGAGGAAGGAGGATGGGAGCTACTTAAGCAACCTGATGCCAAATGCAAATTCACAGTCCCCTTTTAATTTTCAGGTACCTAAATGTTAACCTAGAACAGTAAAAGTTGTGTTCTAATGTGTAAAAAGGATGACCATAGTCTGATGAGACAACAGGAAGATTCTGGCAGTGATTTCTATGCAAGGAAAGATGTATCTCTGATTTATGTATTAAAAAACAAGAGTAAAATTAAACAAAATTTTTTAACAATGGAAGTAGCTCACAAAAAATATGACTTAAAAGTCATACTGTTATATTTTGATTTTTCCAAGGGATATAATAGGTTAAAAATGGACCACTGCCTTTGAAAAAGACAGCTAAAAGTTTTCATAAATTTCTTAGAAACTTGTGTTGTATGTTTTTTCTAGTATTACTTTTTAATTACCACTGCCTAATTGTGAGATAAATCATTGTTGCATTACCCTTTTATATCTGAGAGAAAGATCCTCATACTTTAGGTTTGTCTTTCCAGGCTTCAGTGGCGGCATACTAAAAATGAATTTCATCTATTCCATGTGACACAGGTTGTTTAGCAGGAAAATGTTTTTATTAGAAGAACTGGGTTAAGGGTCCATCTGGAACCAATTGAATTCTCTAATGGCCTAACCCTCTATTTCTAGAGGGGGAGAGGAGAAAAAGCAGAGAGCAAATTCAGGCTAACAGTATAGTTCTGCAGTATGAATTTAAGAACTTTCCCTTCTGCTCCCCCTCAGCCTCTCATTCCTGCTCTCTTGCTGTAATTTGCCACGTCTTCAGCTCTGTACATACAGCTATTTTCATGACTTGCTGTAAATTATACTGTTCAAATAACTGCTGTTAAAAGTCATCATCAAAAAAGGATGGGGGGCACTTAAAAGGGGCAAATGGGGGAAGAGTAAATTGAGCTGGGAGAAAGGAGATGAGTGTGGGTCTGAGGGAAGCCCAGGGTTTCCTCAAGCCCTTGTCACTTCAGGCAGTCATCCCTTCAGCCCATATGCCATTTAATTACAGACTCAGCCATAGACTTGGGTGATCAGCAGCCCTCTTTAGATAATCAAAGTACCCCTGTACCTCCCAGGCCTGCATGCAAGGGCTTTACTGATATATGAAGCACTATAAAAATGGAAGGCCTTATATTGCAGCTGGATTCAATGTCCAGTAATGATCCCAGATGTATTTTTGTTATTTCGAGTGGCTTTGGCTGAGTTAAAAAAAAAAAAAACAAACCAAAACAACAAAAAACCCAAAATATTTGCAATAAGATTTCTTCAGCAAGCACTTCATATCAAAAAGACATTGAAGCAGCAATTGTCCTGATGTTACATTGTTTATTAACCCAGAATTTAGCGTTATTTATTTTTATGTTCAGGCACAATGTTAAGCAATTGCTTTCTCAAGTGCAGAATGGCCTGTTCGACATCAAATGCTTGCTACTTGTCCAGGACAAAAAGGGCTTCAGCACATACATTAATGTGTGTCCTGGGATTCTCCATACTTCTGATTACATTACTTCTTTAGTTTCCTAGCAGAAAGTAAGAGTCATTCTGGATATATCACTGTACTTATCTTTGCCAAAACCACCTTAAACATTTGTTAGTGACAGAGAAAAAGTGATATAGAAAAGAAATTCTCCCAAAAGAAAATAATTTTCCTTTCTGAAGCTGGCCATTGGAAACATTTTATTTCTAAGTCAGGTTGCATTTTTAACTCATATCAGGGTGAACTGATAACAAAATGTGGAAAAAGAATATTATGTTGCTAATAGAAAAAAACAACTAGGAAGTGTGAAGCTGTGAATTTTGTGTAGCTTGTGTTCCTTAGCACCACGTCTCTGGCAGAAACAATATAGGGTAGAGCATAGTTGGAGGAAATGAACACAAAAAGTGTTGATTGTAAAATGTTAGTGAGTGTTTTCATGTGTGTTTTTGGGGAGGAGATAACTGTGCAATTCACTCCTAACCTACTCTGCCTAAACGCACCATGCAGTTATTTGAAAAACCTTATATAAAAGATAAAATCCTAAGTGCAAAGAGCCTAAAAACACATCCGTATTGAGAAACTGTACCCACTTGATTATTCAGCTGGCAAAATGGGAATTTCAAGTTGCATAGACAGCTAATTGTGGCCTGCCTGTGGAATGACAGGTCTATAATTTTTAGTTTTGTGCACATTCAAAGCCAGTCACCTTGACACTTAACAGTCCATTATCTGCCGGCCACCGACCATATGATGATATTCAAAGAGTGACAGGTCTTTTCCATTACAGAATGATAAAATGCACTATGCTTTATTTGGATAAAGCTGTCTTCAGAGACAGCACAACCCAAATGCTTATCTGATCCTTGCATGCAACAATGACACTGAGACACCTTTTTCTCTGCAGGGCTAACCTGTTTTTTGTTGGATTTTTTGTTGTTGTTGTTGTTCTTTTGGGATAAAGATGAGTGAAATTGGTATTCCCAGTATTGTTTTCTAGAAGAACAGACAAGCTGGCATTCATATCTATGATTTCTTTTGGTATTAAATAAGACAGATTGCAGGAAGCATTGGGACACAGGTCATGCAACTACATGATTCATAATCTAAGGAGAAATGTTTGGGGTTTTATAAAGAGATTGTTTGTTTTCAGCATGAATACAGAGTGAGGTCAAAAAACATGTCCCAGGATACTTGCTATCAAATATCAAAAAATCAACAAACCACCACAAATCAGGCTGAGACTTGGCATTTGATTCCAACTCAGAGAAGGGGCTGGATCCAGCCAGGGGCTCTAGGTGAGGAAAATGTGTCTGTGGCTCTGTCCCTGGCCTGCAGAGACAGCATGAGGCTGGGGACTATCTCTGTAAGAAAAACACATCTGGAAGGGCAGACAGTGCTTGGAGGTTGTTCCTCGGGTCAGGGCTGATCCAGAGCATCAGCACAGCAGGGAAGCTGTGCTTCTGTGCAAAAGCCACGGTGAGCGGAGAACACCCCTCCTTCCTGCACTACAGACAATTTGAGTAAAGGAGCTTGCAGTTCTCCAGAGCATAATGGGAGATGGACCCACATGAGTTATGAACTTTGTTTTGGCCTCAGCACCAGTTTCTGGGCCAAACCATTCTCAGTGAATTTTATTTATTTATTTCTAAAATGTCAGTTTTCAGTTGTGAATTCTGACTATGCCTTTTGAATAACTGTTTTTAAACTATTTTTGGAGTTTCAACAAAGGGTCAGGATTGTTTTTCTTAGCCAGCAGGGCCTGCTCCAGCTCCATGGGACATTAGTGAAAAAGATGCTGCCTGATTCATGATGTGCTGAAGCAAGGTCTATGGAAGTAATGGTACAGAGATGAGTTTTTGCAAGACATAACTTTATCAACACTTCATTTTGTAGTGATCTTAAAATGATAAAAATCCTGTGAATTACAAATCTACAGAGGACTTCTCTTGATCATTTAGAGTGAGCAACCGTGACTTTTGCCACTGGAAAAAAAGATTTGTGGATTTTCCAAGTGATACGCAACTGTCATTTCAGTGTTAAATAGTGGGGTTTAGGTCCTTGCGTACTCAGAAGTGAGTGATGATAAAACTATAATATTTTTATGATTTTTTTTTTCCCACAAAAAATGTGCTTTGCATGCAAACTTTCAGTCTCCTATGTTCTCTTATATACAGTGTACTGCAAGTATTTCTACATGGCTCTGGAGAAAAGGCTAATGAACACAGCATACTCTGAAGAGAGTAGTCAGGAGGCTTCATTTGTTCCCTACATGCTGCAATAATACTAATACACCTTTTACTCTACAGAATGGCTTGTACTTGGGGAATTGTGTTTCATCCAATTTTCTTGCAAATAATGAACAAGTTCCCCCAGGTTTATTGGCACTATCCTGTGCACACTTTTTTGGTGTAAATTATTTATTCTACTAATTTAACAGCAAACAGTCCTGGATAGTGAGCTTAGTAAAGCAATTTCATATGTATTGGTTGTAGGTTAATTATTTAGGGATTGAGATATCTCTGGTAATGCCAAATAAGTACAGACCTAATCAGAGAAAGCAATTGAATGTGTCTAGGTTTTCCAAATCTCAGATCATGCAACCATTATTTGATGGTCATTAAGTTTGGTGTTTTATTGCGAAAGAACATGAATTTGTTTTGAGGTAGCCCACAAGTTAACCCTTGTAGCTCCTTTCCCAGGCAATCAACTTTTTGATCCCTTTGAGCCAGCTGACCAGAATGTTCAAATCCACAAATTCTGCTATTCTGGAAATGGAGGCTGTTAAGGATGTTTTTGGATATCTGTCTTGTGGGATAGCTTAATGGTTTGGAGGCTTTAGACATATGAATGCTGACAAGTCAACAGATAAATCACATTTAGGACTACAATAAACACCCTCTGCTGATTTTTCTCTAAGGTAGTGTGCATACACACGGTGGAGCTGGCTTCACTGCTGTAATTGTCACCATTTTTACAGAGAGATTTTGATGCTAATCATTTGTAAAACATAAAATATCTCATGTCCTATAGCATCACTATCCAGCATCAGTTTAATGGGTATTGCGTATTTTTTTTAAATTTAATAAGGAAAACATTATTCTTATGAGGATTTTTCAGCTGACGTGCCATAACTGGGTGATTCATTCGAGTGAGTAGAGTGAGCTCTGAGTAGTGCCTGGGAAGACAATGTAAGAAAAGCAGCATGAAGAGAAGTCTGTGAGCAGTGCTTGGATAACATGTTGATGTTGAGGCAGTTGTTTCTATTCTGCCATCTTTATTTCTACAGCAGAATTCCTGCTCTGTGCTATGCTGTGCTTGGCTCCTTAAAAGGCACTCAAGAAAGCCCTGCAGAAAGGTGAGAAACTCTTATGTTCAGGTTCCAACATCTCTTCATTAGCAGTTGGAGGTGTTTTATTTTTTAAGATGGGGTAATCTGCTCTGTACGCTGGTTTTGGGGGGGTTGGGGGTGATAGGGTTTGTTATTCATTCTCTTTATGCTTGATTTGGGGTGTTCTGGTTTTGTTTGTGTTTAATACACGTGTGGATTCATTTTTAATGTTAAATTTAAAACAAGTTGCAGATGGTGGGGATGATTTGAGATGATCCTTTTCCTAAGGCAGTTCCTTCTGCAGTTTTAGGTCAGCCGTCACAGAAGTGCTTGCTCCCTTACAGATGAGCTGAAAAGATGCCCACAAGAATGGGTTTGTTAAGATCTATCCAAGGTTCTGTGGGGCTGTGGGGTGGAATAAAGAGATATTTCTATCCATCAGCTTAAAGATCATTCAGCAACTTCTCTTTTATGGAACCACAGAAACGAAAAGTTAAAAACATGAAAGGAAAACTGGAATAGCTGGAAGAGTTCAGGAGAAATCTTGGTAAAATTATGAAATAAAACATATACACCTGTACCAAGAACAATATTTAACTCAATTTAAATGCCATGCATCTTTAGGATGTATGAAAAGGCCAAGTACACCATAGTATGTTTCTCCATCAAAAATGAAGAAGAAAAGTTGAATCTCACTTCATTGTAGAAAGTTTTAATGACAAGAGTATGCTGCAGTTTTTCTTAGGTGCTGTCCCTGTGGTCATATGTCCATCAACTTAGAATTGTAAAATTACACATGGAAATTGAAACAGAGATAATCAAAGACCTCAGAGTTACACAGGGTGAATATCAGAAGGGCTGAATGGGTCATGCGGAGGATTTGGAGTGATGGGACATGTGCTAGTTCTTGTTGTTTTAGAATCTTACTTTGTAAGGGTGCCCGACACAGTCTGTCATACACACACAAACACACACTTACACTTTGATCAGAAGGCATGCACGAAAACTCTACTTTATTTGAAAGTTTGACTCCAATATATAGTATCTCTACAAAGGCCAGGGATTGGGAGAGAAGGCTGACACCTCTCCCCATCCCATTGGTCAGGACAACTGTCCATCAGCTGTCCATATCTCTAAGACAAAGAATGAAAACTACCTTGAAGTTATGATAAACATGTGCTGGTGTTTACAGACCAGAGCATGAGAAAGAACCTAAAACATGAAACTGTGAAACAGAAGAGCGGGCTGAAAAAATCAGGGCAACAGGTGCTCATGACGAGTAAGAAAAATCATGTTTTTTCATAATTCAAGAATTACATGACCTGTTAAATTGGAACAAAAGAAAGATTCTCATAACACTTGATTTCTGTGGACTATTCACATAGTGAAGCTATTTTCTCCTACAGAGCTGAGGATGCTTAGGAAATTGGCCTGTGCAATGTGATTAGAACGAAGGAATAATTTTGTGATAGTAATCTGGCAGGTGAGTGAATACAACAAATGAAAGACTCAGCTTTGTAAAACAAGTGATTTTCTGACTGTGGTAAACCAGTTGTTCATTCAGTATAAGGAAAAAAATAGACATGGACTTAGCAGTGATGGATTGGTCTTTAAAAGCCCGCTAATTTGGGGAAAAAAAAAATAAATTATTTTACTATCAGAGATGGAGACACTTCAGCTAGTCCAACGATTAAAGTTGTGCCTGTATCACAAATCTTAGAGTTCTGTAAAGAGTTACCTGAAACAGAGATAAAGAAACAATCCAAGAACTGACAACAATCTGGTTTCTAGTAGAAAGGAACCCAACAAGCCCTAATTTATCCTGTTCAAGAATTCCTTGTTTTCTTTCCTGCTTACAGACTTTAAATCATCAGTGCAGGATGCAGAGAAATTAATTGGTTACAAAGGTGTAGTTTTGTTGGTTGTGATGAAGCTTCTGGGTGAGTATTCAGTAAGAAAATCCTGGATCCCATTCTGCCACATTCCTTGTTTTGCTTTGCTGGTCTGAGCTGAGGTGTATTTGCTGTAATGTGACATGAGATCCAGCACTGTATTTCTACTGACAGACTTTAAGTTCCCCCTTCTCTTCCTGGCACTGACTTGAAATTTTGAAGAGAGAATATTGTAGACAGCACAGCAGTAAGGATTTTAATCCTTTTTGTTACAAAACTCAGTGAAAATCTTCAGAACCTCAACAATACCTTGTCTGCTAGGCTTTGTGCAGTAATTGCTGTTGTGTTTGTGCTGAGATGCAGTTCTTCAGCAGAGTGCAAACCAGTAGGAATGGCTGTGCAGAAGGTGTGATGCTCTGCTGTATTACCAAGCTGTTTCCCACTTTATTCCCTGTTATACCTAATGGCATGGAGACAAAGGTCCCAGCCTATCTGCCTGGAAAGGAGGGCACAGGACTGATTTGGATGCAGTCAAACTGATCAGGGAAACTTGAAATAAGGACACCTGACAGATTCAGGGGTTTCTGGGTGGAATGTAACCTTTAAAAGCCTCAAGAGAATAACACATGGTCTTTCAATGACATATCTTTCATTGAATTCTCTCATTTTCACATTGTTCTTTGGTATGAAATGTTTAACAGAGATTCCACCTGCCTGTTCCACAAGTAGGTCAACATTTGATAACTGCATTAAAATTGTACTTTCCTAAATCCTCTCTCTTACTATAATCCTGCCTGTCCTTCTCAATTTTCCTATGTTCCAATGTGCCATTATGGAGAAAATGTGGAGTCTTTTTTTGAATTGTTTCTGAGTTGTCACCCACAATGAAGCTGTTTTGTTTTAGGTTTGGATCATGTTTCTTCCCCAAAAGCTTCTGAAGATAAGACATCACAGATATGATGTCACACAGGAAAGGTTTTGTTATGCTCATGTAAAAGTCTATGTCTTTTTGTATTGTTCTGAAAAAAAACAAAAACAAAAACCACCAAGTGTTTGGGCTTGTGAAAGTGTGTTAAAGAATATATCTGGAATATTTAAATATAGTTGGTAATTTAAATCTTCAGCCTAACATTCAGCTCATTTTCCATGTGGCCTATCACTTCTGGTGTGACATTACTGAAAGCCTTCTGATTAAAGCCAGCTCTCTTATGCATACTTTACCTCCGTGACCTATGAGTAGCTTGAAACCATTTGAACTCTGTCTAAATTGGATCCCCCTGGTTCTAAGTGTTACTGCATGTCAGTTCTGTGTCAGTTGGATGGAAATCTTGCTGCAGAGGATGAAAGTTCACAGCTCAGTATTAATCTACTGGGCAAACTACATCTAATGCCTTCAGTTTTCTTGAAATATAGCTTCTGATGACCTCTGACAGGTTAAACACAATGCAGGATTTTCTAATATTAATTTTCAGTGTAGCTATTTAAAATAAAACATGTATCAGCCTTCTGTACTAAATAAATGCTGTGAGAGACAAAATGAAGAATAGTGACAAGTGGATTATTGGATGTGGAGACTTTTGTTAATAAAATATGTCTGGATCCATTACTTCACTATTGTCTTGGAATAGGAAATGCAAATCCTGGCTTCACTAAAGGAGGCTGTGTACAGATGAGCTACTGGCTGCGATTCCCTTGATATCTCTTGGATGAGACTTGCAAACTGCTGTGTGAGCTTAACAGAAAAAAAAAATCCTGAAGCTGGCTGGCTTCTGGAGCAGGCAGCATAAATCACTGAGCACTGGTGGAGTCTGTCTCTAACTCACAAATAGGAACTTTGGATTTAGCACCAGCTACTGTTTGGAAGAGAATCTGTATAGATTTGTGCAGTTTGGATGACACCATTAACATCTTGTGTTACACAGTGGCAACAGTGACGCCTTTGCTCTTGTCACTGTTAGGGAGAATTCCAAGTACATTACATTTGGGTTTGCTTTTGAAGGGACTTTTTTAGACTCAAAATCCAAGCCTAAAAAAAGGAAAAATGTCTGATAGGTTCAGGTTTGTAAGTCTTCAACTTCCTCTCGCTTCTGTTTGAGCTAACAGCAAAACTCATACCTCTTTCAGAGCAGCAAGTTTAACTTCTAAATATTTATTTAGAATCTGAAAGGAAATGGATTCTGCATTCCTTGCAAATCCCAAATTGTCTCTAAAAAGAGTGGGATTGGTGGGAAGAAAGAAATCTAATATTGAGCTCTGGTTTGCAGAGGGCTGATGCCAATGCTGGGATGGATGCTTTTCAGGCACTAGACAGGAATCAAATCCATCTTTCTCAAAGCCTCGCTTCAGTCCCGCTGAGGAGAACTGACAAAAGAGTGCTGTGCTAGGCCTGGAAGGAACCTTTGGCTCTTCAAGAAGCCCATGTTTGAAAGAGAAATTTTGGTCTATTGAGAGGGTACCAACTCAACAGCATCTTTTGAGCCCTTCCCACTCCTCTGGTTCTGTAGCTACAGTTTGTCATTACAAACATTGCCATTTGATAAGTCAGATAAGATATCTCATCTGATGACTCTCACCCTGTCGTTCCTCTTAGGGAAGTACAAAGCAATAGTAATAAATCAGTACCAGTATGGCCAGAGGTATTTTAAGACAGTGGCAATTGGATCAGTTCTTGGACAGTTTAGAAGCATATTTTCCTGTTTCCATTTTTAAACCCAGACTTCTAAAATCCTGACAGCCTGGCTCTTTTTTCCTGTGAGTCACACAAAGAAATAAATTTTTGATTACAACATGCGCAAGGGCTCAGAGCCCAAAAGCTTGGAGTTGTCTTCTGTCAGAGGCTCTGAGACCTGGAATTGAAGGATATATATCAGATGCTGGAGGAGCACCCTGTGGGTGCAGAGTTGGGATAACACTCATCTCTGGGAGACCAGAGCTCACACACAGGCAATGCCACAGGACTTTTCTGCTGTACCTGCCCACATTCTGAAATAGGTATAGAATCACAGCACAGGGACTCTTACAACAGTGTAACCAGAACAAAGTATTTGAAGAAATGGAAATTAAGCAGCTTGCAGGCTATGGAAATCTGGTGGCTGGTGGGCTTTAATCATTGATTTTTGCTTTGTTAATTTGGCAGTATTGAACGTGGGTAACTGCGGCGTTCAGACACGACAAATCCATGGAAAAAGAGCACACTAATGAAAATCCATCAGAAAATAAGGGAATGCTTCAAAGTAACAGGAGTGAGTGCAGGTGGATTCTGGACTGAAGAAATCAAAGCATGGACTGACAGCAGTGATCTCTTCCCTTACTGTTCATTGGCTCACACTATTCATTTTGTTAGAGACCCCCAGATATGGAGAAGTAATTTACCCTTTGTAGAACTCCCATATGTGGGAAATTTTCTTCTTAAGCTTACGGAGGGCTTTATGACAGGCCAAACTTGAAAGAATAGAAAAACGCCAACAACAGTGAATAAAATAGTATGGTTTAATAGTTTTTGCATATGAAACAGCTGGCTAAAAAAGTCATGTATACTTATATAAAAGTTTTTTATATCCACAGCTAGTGTCTAATCTCAAAAATAGGAGTTTGATCTCAAGGCAGGGCAGAATGTATGCTCTTTTCAATTTTATCAATTTAAACTAGAAGTGAAGACAAGGATTTCAGTGGGATGAATATAATCATGCGTCTTCTGCACCCTGACCCAGCAACATAAAGTATAGCCCTTAGTCTGAAGCTTGGGCAGAAGCTTAAATATACATTTGTCCAGGCTCGTTCTAGATTTGACTTTCTTAAGATTAGCAGTTTGTTCTAAATGGGAAAAAATCACTGTCAGATTATTAGCTTATCTTGCTTGTGGGTAGAGACACAAGCTGATCTGCAAAAGTTTTGTGTCTGGATTTGTTTTAGAAGCTGAAGTGTTTTGTAGGCTTGGCCCTATACTGGCTACATCACTGGGCTTGTGGAAAGTTGGAACCGAACCCCTACTTCTTCCTTTGTCTTCTGCATGGCCATACTTGTGTTTTTATTTTTTTCCTTTTCACTTCTCCTTTCCTGAGGTGAGACATCTCAGTGGATGGGTCACTGTGACAATGAGATTGGTATAAACAGACACTTGGCTGCTCTCAGCCTCTCCCAGCTACTGCCAAAGGCTGTGCTGTGTGAAAGTCTGAATGCACTGCAGGAATCCACAGGAACCCTCCTAGGGGGCACACAAAGATACCTCGGTTAAATTCTAATTGAGACATATAATTGATCTCATAAACTGGTTTTCTTTGAGAACGCAGCTTTTTGAGTATGACTACAGTTTTGAATTACAGTGATAACATCACAAAAGTTGGAATTGTGATCATTAGGTCTGGGAGAGGAAAGAAACACTGAAGGGAGGCCCCTCAACTGCATAGTTTGGCTTAACCAACAGGGAAAATTACTTTTTAACACAAAGGTTTTGAGGTCAGCTCACGGGAAAAGATATCAGAACCTACACCTAGGTTAGTTTAGAAACCTGAAGGAATAACCAGAAAGTCATCTCAGGATTCCACTCACCATTTTTCCATTAAGGCTCCTATCTGTATATTCCCTAATAGAAAGGAATCTTCTAGACACTTGTTAGCACAGCTTCCTAATTAGACTTACTGAGAATTAATCTGAATAAAATCCATGTGCAGAAACATCTCGTTACAATTCTTTCAAAACATGATACAGGACATTCAAGAGATGTTTGTGTCTGGTCATTTTTCATGTCATGGTTTCTGCCATGCATGTGAGATTGAAGGTACAATTTAGTTAAATTTTCAAGTTTTAGAAGCTCATGCTTGATAGCCACTCCCTGATCTTAACATTGTCTTTTGTACATGAAAATGTTGATGACTGTAATAAGTATGAGAGGTAAATATTTTCATTTATAATAACACTGTTTCTATAATTTCTGTGTTTTGTTTTGTTTTGTTGTCTATTTGTGTGTTTTTGGGGGGGATTTTTGTGTTTGGTTGTTGAGGGTTTTTTTTTTTTTGTTACTTCCCAGTCTTTGCTCAGCTCTCCAAGCACACTACAATGTGTCAGGAGGAATAACATATAGCTTGCAGTCCATCATCTGCATTCCCTTTGCATTAGGTGTAACACTGGCATGAAAATCAGAGCCCCTGCTCCAATTTTTCCAGCTGTCTCTGTCTCCCTGTGATCTTTTTGTACAAATTTTCTGGCAAGTCTATGAATGTGCACGCTTATATCCCTTTCTTGGGCATACATACACATTTTTCTATCTCAAAACATGGGTAAAACTAAATAGAATAATTTTTTTTCCCCAGTAATTTGAGTGTGTTTACTGATGAAGGCAAACATCAGTAAACAAAACGTACATATAATATACAACAATTACAATACCTTCTTTCTTTCTCCTCTTGGGCTCAGATTTCTATGTAAGTTTGTTTTGTTTTCATTCAAAATGTATGAATAAAGCAATATCAGGATCTTTTCACTGCCATCTTCAGGCCTTATTTATACTTTTACAGCTTCAGAAATTGTTAACTTTTAGGCAATAAATGTCATCTTACTTCTGAGGTTACATTTGTTTTATTCCTCTCAGTAATATTATTGCTTTAAAACTGTAATATGTTTTCTATTTTGGTGTTTTTCTGTTTCCCCAAGGGACTCAAGCTATATCTAGGATTTGCATTGGCTATGGTGCTGTTCTTATTCTGCACATGGTTATGGGTAGACAGGCAAGAGTGCCAGGGCTGAACATGATATTCTATTGGAACAGCTCATGCCAAGATTTTGGGCTTGAACAATTTGGAGGAGACATTATGTCACTGTCTCCGTCAAGTGAATTTGAACAGCAAAGTTGTACTGTGTTTTGAGCATGTGTTTCAAAAATAACAATTAAAATAATTTCTTGTAGGTTTCCTTGATTTTTGTATTTGCCCACTGGTTTTGCAGCCTTTGCACTGCATTGCATGTGTCCTGGTGGTATTTCTGTTTCATTATTTTTCAAGCAGAGTTTGATGACACTGATTTAGCAGTTTCTCACAGTTCACTGCTCCAGTTTTCATCAAATTATATGTGTAGTTATACTAGACACTTTCATCATCAATTTCCATATGCCTCAAAGACATGCAGGGACCAGTTTGCCAACACTGAACTCAAATACCAAACAATAACTGGAATACATGGTTTCTTTTCCCAGGATGTCTGAAACAAAGAGTGTAAAATCCCTCAGTTCTTAGCAAGTGTTTTCAGCCTGGATGCATTCAAAATCTCGACAATAACTGTTAGGGAATATTGATTTTTAAATGCCAAATCAAGGGATAAAAATGAACATTGACCAGAGTTGATAGTGTAGGACCTTCATTCCTTTCCAGAAACCTATCTTACATTATAGCCCTGCCTATGAATGTAAGGTTTGCTCTTTCCCCACAGAATGGGAGGATTTGTAAGCAACATGAGCTGTATTTTCTGTACAGCAGAGTTTGATAATGATGATAATTAACACACAGTAAAGATTTTGGCTTTAGGCTCTTAGGCTTATGTGTACCTTCAGATCAGCAGTGTTATCAGGGACATTTAAAGTGACGAGGCTCCTAAGAAAGTATTTTCCTTCATTTAGGGAGTCTTGGTTGCTCAGATTGGAAAGATGTCCGTGTAGGAACATCTGACACTTTTAAAGGCTTTCTGTTATGCTCATCCCATGATTTTCTGTAAGGGCACCACAGTTCTGACCCAAAGGGAATCTGGATTCCATAAACCAGAGCTAGATGCAGATTTGCTGGAGACCATTGTTCTTTATGTCTGTCAAAAGCATAAGGTTTATTATGCAAGGCATGAAGTGAAGCTCTGTTTGCTTAGATGCAAAGAGGTTAACTCTGAGTAGGTGCTGACAGTAGTCACCATTGTCACGAGATGAATTTGCTGGTAAATCTGTAGTCTTAAAAAAAAAAAAATAATCTTCAAGATAGCACAGGAGTAATACTTCTGTTACATGCTTTACTTGCACTGAGAAATAAGATCTATTTCAGTTTTGCAATTTGCTTTCCATGTGGAATTTTGACTGATTTTGAGAATTTCATATATAACTTTCCATGCAATAGGGACCTTCTCTCAGAAACAGAGAGAAGAATTTTCCTCTGTCTACAGGAATTCCAGTTTGTGGAGCTTGACATTTGAAAAATGCACTCAATGTGATAGAAGACCACTTCACCGAATCTTCTGTCTAAAGTCAGAACGACATGGGTAGAGTTAGAGTGTAGACAGGAGGCCATCCGGTGTCACTGTGTCTCCTCAGACTCATGGGGACACAGTTCATGTTCCATCCAGGAACAGAAACAGTGTGTGACCACGGTCTGCCACGGGGTGAGAGAATCTATGTGATGAAGAGGAAAGGGAGTTACGTGAGTTAAAGGTCAAGGAGAGGAGAGGTTTGTAATAAACCCTTCTGTAGTACTAATGCCTGTTTTCTGACAGACCATCAGGTTTTGGAATTATTTGGCACAATGGGCTTGGAGTGCCTGAACTACAGGTGAATGAAACTGAGAGTTTTCTCATGGACTGGCTTTGTCTCAATGCATTGTAAACTAATTAAATGATAAAATGATCTCTTGGGGAAAAAGGCATCCACCTTCTAAACAGGTAAGTTGTTAAACAATAAATAGGATGTTAAAACACCTCACGTTACTCTCATAGTTGTGTATTCCCTGCCACAGCTCATTGACCAGAGTGTGACCCCCCAGAAACCTTTCCTTGTAGTGTGCCTGAGCCTCCAGCACCTGGGAGTTCCTGCAGTGATGCCTTTGCAGTAACTGCTCTCCATCAAACAACACTTGGATCATTATGTACATACAAAACTGAAGTCACTGCCTTCTCTATTATGAAGAAATAAATCACCCATGTATCCTTCTTAATTCTGAAAAAAGAATGTTCAGGAAAAAAAATAAGAATGATTTCTTTTCCAGGTACTTTGACTATCTGTTACATTGGGAGTTTTTAGGACAAACAATTCACCTCCAGCTGCGTTTTTTTGCATCACTTTATTTCTACAGAGGGTAAGTAGGAAAATTCCAATCAAATATTTAATTTAATTTAATTTAATTTAAAGGGGCAAGGCAGCAGATAAGTGTTATCCTGTGACAAAATTCTGGCCCATCAAATATAAGAAGACTGCCCAAAGGGCAACTAGTGATATTTCCTTCAGTAATCTTGCTTGATGTTGTATCAGCATAATAATGACTTGGTCTTCTGTATCTGCAGATTCTGACAGAAGGCTCAAATTTCACTTCCTTTTGGCAATTGCCATTTTCCTCCAAAAGCTGGTGTGTTTCTATGGAAAGGCTGTGGGTTTTTTTCTGAAGATGTAGAGTTTTCTGGAGAATAAACAGGTTAGTTTATGGGCCCCTGTTTGTGAGGGGAAAAAGATAAAAATTCATAATGGGACAGATAATGAAAATTCAAAGCCATGAGGTTTGGGGTTTTGCTCAGCTTTTAAAGAGCTAAAAAGCCCAATTTGCAAAATTGGAATCCTGTTGTTTTGGATTTTTTTTTCTGTTTACTTTTGTTTATGAGAAATACTCTTTTTTTCTGTTGTTTTCATGTTGTTGGCCAGCATGCACACCAAATGCTCTGTGACTTATGGCCTACAAGTGAAAGAAGAGAGCAATGGAGAACTTAAAATCTATCCAACTATTCTCAGGAAATTTACAATGTTGTGGGGCTCAGTGGGGTGTGAAGCCTAAACTAGTGCAGTTTTCTTCTGTTGTCTTCTGTTCCACAGTTAGGGAAGAAGTTCTGCTTTAACGAGGGGAACGTGCCTGTTAAGATACAGTTTTTGGCAGAACTGCACTGATCTGTGCTGCCATATGGTGAATCCAGTGATTTGATGAAGATTGCTACCAGTGGCCATCCACTGGACCAAACTCCACTTTCTTAAAATGCTAGGAAATTAAAATATGCATTGTCTAGTACTGTACCAGCATGTCCCAGTCTCTGCAGGCTGAAACTGAATTGTCTGCAGTGCAAATGAGAACCCTTGGTGCTCTGGTCTCTAAATGGCTAAAAAATCCAGGAAATTGAAACAAGCAACCCAATCCCCTCTGGTACTGTGTCCAAAGGAAAAGATAGTGTGAAACACTGGCCTAACTTTCAGGAGGTGTAGCACATGCTAAGTGCTTGGTCCTGCACTGCAGGCTGGGGCACTGTATTGTGCCAGCACAAGCATTCGTGACACTGCTGTGGCCTAGACTGGGGAGTTGGTCTGCCTCAAACCCCTTCCTGCTCCTTTGGAAGGAGCCTTTTTAAACACTGAATTTGTTCTTCATGTGTGGTTTGCATGTGTTTGAAAGGGTTTTTTGTTTTGGTTTGGTTTGAATTCCTTTCTGTGTAAAAGATCTCTCAAACAAATCTGATTATTTAAGGAATGAGTGCTCAGAGGTGGACTTTAAATTATACTTTCTTGTACTGCTTTACAGATACTTAGGGAATTTTTTTCCTGAAGTCAAGAGCAAAATTAGGTAGGTGTCTGTGGTTCAGGGTGTCTAAACTACCCTGTGTGTGTCTCATAAGCTGTTAGCTCTGTCCTGTGCTTGGCAGAAACTGCAGGCAGTGATACCTGTGAAATATATTAAAGATGACATAATAGATGGTGAAGAATGTGTGTGCTTTTCTGGGTACTATAGTGTTTTATAATTTTTAACATTCATCTCCTGAATCTGCACTTTTGATGATACTCATTTTGGATTTGTACAAGTAAAAAAAAAAACAAATTCCAGTGCCAACTCTGAATGTAAAGTTTCATGTAGAACATATCCTTTCACTATCATTAATAGGAAGTATTAAGGTAAAGAAAAGCTGTTCACTGTTTTGAATTTCACCCAGCTAGAAAAATCAGTCCTGTGACACTCAAAATAAACATCTCATTGACTTTTTTTTACTTTTTTTTTTTTAGGCTTCTGAATTTATCTCTGAAATCCTCTCATTAAGTGTGTGTCAGTAAATACATATTCCAGCCATAATATAGATATTTTATTTTTGTGTACTTGCATTTCAATACTGCTCTTGTGAATTAGAGAAGAAAGGCAACAGAATTCAACTCTTTTCCTCAGAAAACTCTTTAATCATTTTAAGTAAAATATTTTTCCTTCTTTTAGCAACTCTGGGGCCAGCACGTTTCTGAGGTGAGTACCTCTTTGGAAAGCATACTGAAAATGAATAGTTTGTAGAGGGAAAGAGTTCTGCTGTGTGCCCTTAACAGAAAATGTTCCAGAGTTTTTCAAGTCATATATTAACAAAAATGCTCCTGATGACTGTATTACAGCTTGCTGTTGTTGCTGAGCACACAGTATTGTAAAAAAGGTGTGACCTTAGAAGCAGGCCCCACTCTGGATTCATATATAATCAAAGCCCAAGTACCACGACCTTTGAGGCCAAAGGGCCTGCTGTGTATAAGGACTAGTGGGCAGATGAATGCTCATTTCAGTACCAGGGCTACGAGACAGGGAAATGTCTAATCTCTCACTAGGTACCAGAGAGAAGGTCTGTGAGCTAATTCCCAATCCAATCCCCTCCTCAGTCTTCTAACCTGTTCTTTCCTCTGTTCTAGGAGCTCCTTTTTGTAGTGGCAGGGGCTCCAGATGTATAAAAACACAAGTATAGGGAAAGTCCTTCTGCTGCGACTGTGGAGAAGGGATGCAGCAAGTTCAGATCAAACCTGCTCTCACCTCTCCCTCCCTGTTCCTGTACTGAAGCTGGTCCTGCCACCAGGGAAGCTAACCTGTTCTCTTTCTGCCCTCAGTTGCTCATCTCACCCCCTATCTAGTTCCAACAGGAGAATTGGTGCAGTTGTGAGGTGGATTGGATGAGGAGACTGACCCACACCAAACCAGAACATTTTTCCCTGGTGCTGAATGGATTGGTTTCCCAGGTGGGGTTCCCTGTTCTCACCAGAGGGTGAGTGAAGGGACAGAAGTGGAGGGAGTGGGCTGGATGCTGGATTGCTGGTTTTACAGCTGTGTCAGAGTAAGTCAGCTAAAAATATTTGTGCAACTACGGCCTCAGACTCCGTTCCAGGAAAAGCTTCCCTGGAAATGTTGCTTTGATTTGGTCAGGAGGACGACTCATCTGTGGGTCATTTTGTCAGAAACAGGAATTTTCCTTCGGTGCTTCACAGTGCTCTCGCTTCTATCAAAAGCAATAACGACAACAGTAAAAAAATCAGACTGAAAGGGTAAATTTGGAAAAAAAAGTCTTATGCCATTTAGTCTTTTTTAGGTTAATTTTTCTTAGTTTGCCGTGTTTCTAAACAGGACAATCCATCTCAGTGGATTTCTGCCTGGCAATACAGAGGACTCTTCTCCTGGCTTCCAGCAACCAAGAAAAACCTGCCTGCTTGCCACACATATCTGAAGGTTGGCTAGAGTCAAAATTACTTATTTAATATATATAAGTCACTCACTTACTATTAGAGGCCTGCTATTTATTTTCTGTCTGCTCGACTATTCAAAATATTTTGTTCTTTTGTTCTTTCTCCTCGTTGTAATATATTTTCGGAAGTCTAGCCTTTCCATTTGCAGTCTTGGAAGTAAAAGAACAAACCCGTCTAATCTTTACTTTGTTACTGTCGTGGCAGTTGACACAATTGCTGTGATTTTGGCGGGGGTGGGAGGAGGGAAGAAAAAAGGGGGGAAATAACGACAACAGCCACATCCCCGATTCTGTTTTTCCATAGAAAAGCCCCAGTTACCCTAAGACAATGTTCGGCCTCAAAGGCGAGCCCTGGTGTTTTCGTCGCTGAGGTGAGC
>WBMY01017626.1:543030-604261 GCA_013397315.1 Donacobius atricapilla
TTTTTTTTTTTTTTTTTCCCTTGGGGAAACCATCCTGCATTTAATGGGCTTTATAAACTCCCACTGAGATTAGGGGGAAATCATGCATTTGATTTGCAGTATTCTCAATTTTTGTTTCATGTAAGGTGTGTGATATTTAGCAGGAGGGGAAAAGAGTTTGCATTAGCAAAATACGAACTCATTTGACATTTACAGAAAAGTGGAGCTGGTACATGTAATATTATCGGTTAAGAGAATAAGAGATTCAGTCTTTCACCAGTCAGCTGTACCTCGTGTGACTGGGCAGGCTGTTTCAGCTGGTACTGAAACTCTGGTGACAGAGTTGTTGTAGTTTTGCTGGAAATTGTTGCTCTGGCCATTAATAACACTCCCCCTTTTTTTTTTTTTTTTTACAAAAACATACACATCTTATGACTATCCAGGTTTCTTTACACTACCTATTTTTCCAAATGAATAAATAAACAAATTAGCACGCTCTGAAACAATCGATGACATTTAAGCTCCGGTTGTGAAAACAGGAGTACTTTGAATGAGTGCATTTAGAACTTGAAAGTTGCTTTCTGACACAGGGATTTTCTCCTGGGCTCATGGCTCACAATCAGCTTACCTTGGTGCAGGTTTAGTTTCCTTTCCCTGGCTGCTCCCTCACTGACGTGCAGCAGTTCCCAGCCTGGTGTGTGCAGGAAAACAAACCGGTTTTTCTTTTAGGTAAAAGCAGGAGCATTTCAGCAGCTGCCCCGAGGCTGCTGAGCTCTCCCTGCGCCTGGCGAGGATTCCCAGAACACAGAGAGGGACACAGTGGAGTGAGAGCCCTTCGACTGTCCCAAAACAAAGTCCTCCACTACAGAGGAGGGCCGGGAACTGATTGTGTTTTGTGGTCCTTCTGCCACAGAACAATGGAAGCCGTGTGGCAAAGATGCCAATTTTAATTGTCATTAAGAAAACGCTCTCACCTGAGCATGTCTGTGTATGTCTGAATGAGGATCTCTACCATCTTACTGATTTTACATTGTTCAAAGTTACTTCTGCAAAAATGTAAGCAATGCAAAAGTTCTAAACGTAAATTTTATGTGTAAAATGAAAATAGCTTTTTAAAGAACCTACACTTATTTGGGTTGCTGGAGTGTGGAGCCTACTAAAAGTGTTTATACAGTGGTGATGTAAAGCTCAGGAATTACAGTTTTGTAATTACATTCAAATTTAGGCCCCTTGTATTGTGTTTATACAGTGCAGTCATCGTATGCTAAGCACTTTTGAAAAATTGATTAAATTTCTGACCCTTCTTTTTGTCACTGTAAAAAGGAATAATACCAACCTATCTTTAAAAAAATGACCTAACATCCCTGCAAGGCTAATGCTGTAAAAGTGCCATTATTATTATTATTATGAATGTAGGACAGGCTTAAAATAATTTTTTTTGTCATCATTGCCCTATTATTACTATCTTTCCTCATTGCCCTGCCCTAAAACAGAAGCCAGGTCTGGTTTCAATTGGTGATAAACCCTTTCCCTCTTGTGCTAGTGGGACCAGGCTGCCAGAGCAATCTCTGTGCCTATCAAAATCAATCCATCAGTCCCTCAGTGTGAGGCATCAGCCTTCTGCAGCTCCCACGTGCTGTCTGAATGAGAAAAGCTGTGCCTGGGGCTTACTCACAGGGCTGCAAGGGTGGAAGATCCCTGCGCTGGGGAAAGGCCTCAGTGCTGAACCTGCTGCTCCCCAGCTGCTCCTTCCTGCCCCTGTGCCACGTGCTCTGCCCCTCCCCAGGAGCGCTGGCAGAGCCTTTGGGAGGCTGCTGGATGGACTGTGACACTGAAACAGTCCAGGTTAGAGATGTCCATGGAGTGGGGTGGGGCTTTTGGTTTGGCTGGATGGGTGGTTTTTTTGTTTGTTTGTGTTTTGTTTGGGTGTTTGTTTGTTTGTGGGGTGTTTTTGGTTTGGTTTTGGTTTTGATTTTTTTTTCCCCAATGAGCTACTTCCAGTGGTCTCTCTCAGTGTAGTCTCACCAGTAGAGGGTCACAGGGGCAGGCAGCACAGGGAGCTGGCACTACTGTGCTTATGGATCCACCAGTGGGCAGGGATGGAAGGAAGGAGATATTAGTTCAGCTTTTATGCAGAAACAAGACTGATGAAGATTTTCATTGATTAAAATGTGTTGTTAAAACACCTTGTAGAGTCAGTCTGGCTGCTGTTGGTAAACCCTGAGAGGGAGAAAAAAAAAGGGGGGTTATGTTCATGTATGTTGGTGTTCTTTTATGCTGTATTAATCATGCAGAGAAGCCTTCAGGTAACAAACACTTTATCTGTGACGCCCCATGTCAGTAGCTGGGGACTACAAAAGGAAATTGTCATTACATGATCTGACTGTATGCTATAGTGTTAACTGTAGAGTTCATTTAGTCAGTCAGTCTTACTGAGGCACAGCTGACTTGCACTTCCATGTTTATGTACAACACACAAATGTGTTCTTACCTGTTGGGAGATGTGTGATGGGATCTGACCAGGAATGCTTTTTACAGCAGTGGCTCCTGCCACAGCACCTTGTGCTGGAGAGAGGCTGCTCACTGAGAAAGCTCTTTGCTGTGAAGTAATTTGACAAAAGAAGATGGATACATGTTGCAATCAGGATGTTGTACTGTCGCTGGAAACTTGTTAATTTCTTTTTTTTTAAATATCAGGGCAGTAGGGATATTGTTGTGGAAGCAGCAGATTTTTGCTTTTATTTAGTGCTTGAAGGGTGAGATAAAATCTGTCCTCTGAAACAACTTCTAGAGCATAGATTTCCAAACAGAGTTAATAACTGAATTTGCAGGCCCCACAGTGCAAATCCCACTGAAGAATTTTTGGCTCGTGGTTTTCTCCTAGTGGCAGGATGAGGCTGGTCCGTCCTGATATCAGTGGTGAGAGAGCCTGTGACACATGGCTATTCCGAGGGAAGCGCTGCAGCTACCTATCACGCATTCTACTCTTTTCTTTTACAAACCCTAGATCCCTGGAGAAATAACCAAAAGAAAAGCCCTGTAGACAATGTGAGTTTAGATGTCTGTGTTGTATGTTAAAATACTGTATTGCAGCTTGCATATGTTTGATGCAAGACTATTTCAGAGGTGATCAAGTGTTGGTCGTAGACATTGATTTTCTTGTACTCAGTGTTGGCATGGTAATGTTTTGAGTTTACATTTCCGATCTTGAGCTTCCAGAGGTGGCTTAATTTTGGAGTCAGTTGCCTAACCTTGGTATCCATGGAAAAAATTCAGAAATGGAGGGCTAGTGTGTCTCCCTCTCAAAGGAACACTTGAACAGTTTGGTTTTGAATTCTGTAGTATGCCATGATGTAATTTGAGAAAATAAATGCTTTTAGGCACAGCAGAAGTACAGTGGGGCAGGGACATGCCTTTAAAACTTGCATCTCTGAACACTGAGCTTGTAAAGTTGCTGCTGGGAAGGCACAGCCCAGCTGGGTGCTGGGATTACCTGCATTCCCTCAAGTGACATGTGCTGGCAGGGACAGGGCAGTGCCAGTGCTGGGTAGGGAGTCCACCCAGTCTTGCATGGGAAAATCATTCCCTTCATGATTTACACCAGGTTTTCCTAAGTCCCTAGAGTGCATTTTCCAGCAAGTTGTGAGTTTTGGTCCTTGGAGCAATGACTTCTTGTTTCCAGCGGTTTGAATCATACTTGGCACATGCAGCTGTAGATTTATGGACTTCATCGAGGTTGTTTCTGCTTGCAGAGGGCCTGACAGTGGCTCTCAGGTCTGTTCTGTAATGTGAACATGCAAAAGAGGCTGTCTGCACATATGCATGCACATATTTCACAGCAGGTATTTCAGAAGATACAAAGAGCTTGTTTGACGGGATTTGGAAATTCAAGTCTCACCCATTTACTTTCAGTTTTGATGTGGGCCATTAAGGTCTGCAATTTTTAGATAGTGTATTGTAGAGGGCAAGTTTTGTGTTACTGCGGGGTTGTTTTTAATTAGGAGGAAGCTGTGACTGAATTATGGATTTGTTTAGGCTGGATTATCAACTCCAACCATTAATCTAGCACTACCAGGTCCGCCAGAATATAAACCAATATGTTAACTGCTAAAGATATTTTTTAAAAAATCCAGCAAATTAAGTTTACATAAAATAAAACAGCGAACATGTGTGCATTTAAAACACTGAAGTCAAACCAATTCTGTCCTGTGGTAAATGAGACTAGACTCCATTTAATGGTTTTTATTTTACTGCCTGTTTCAAACAAAAAGTTAGGGTAGGATAATCTTGCACCCAGTAACATTCCTGGAGCAGTACCAGGTGGTTGGAGCAGAAAACGTCAAGTCTGGATTCCAGAAAATAAAGTTTAGGTACCTGGTGTTGCAGTCACTTTATCTCCTGAAGAGTTGACCATAAAGCTTGGTCATAACCTCGATAAACCTGGAGATTTCTCCCAGCACATGAGCTGTATATGTCCTGCAGGATCTGCTGCTGCTGGCTATCACAGAGTGATGAACAGTGCTGCTGCTGCTGCTGCTGAAGCTTTCAGAGTGGGGCAGAGGATGGCTGGAGAGCAGGTCAGCTCGTAATCCCCAAATACAGTTGTCCTCTTCATAACTGATGGATCAGGCCCATTTTATTTCCGCTGCCAACAGAGTTCACCTGTGTACTCTCCACTGACAGAGGTGCTTGCCCTTATTTTAACATGCCCTATTTTATAATGGGTATATTTTCCAAATTTAAATCATTATGTTGAGGGGAGTGACAAATAAAATCCTAACTGTTTCTTGTTTTTACTGAAAGGTTATTTAAATTACTGTGCTGTGTAGTGTCTTTCAAGGTTTGTTTTTGTCGCAGGTTGTGGATTTCATATTCCCAGACCCTCTCTTCCTTGCATCCTGGCTGACATTAGGGCTACAGAGATTCTTCTGGATGTTGACAGGGAAAAAACAGCACCAGAGGCTTCCTTGCAGAGGAGTTTCCACTTACTGTACCGGGCATTAACTTATATCCAGCACATTAGACTTAAAAGCACACAGCCATTACGTGTAGCGCTCCCTTCCCAGGAGGGCAGCAGATGGAGAGAGGATGGGGGAGGGAAGGAGGAAGGAGTGTGATAGAGAGACTTGAGCTGATGTATTTGTAAGCCAGAAAACTTGCTATTTACCACATTTACAATTTCTCTGGGATAAGGAATTGAGCGTAGTGACTGTGAGCATGAAGGTCAACACATTACTCCTAAATGTTTGGCTATTGCATCAGTTTATGGGAAGGAAAAGGTGCTAGTCCAGTATATCTTCTCTCCTGTTCCTTTTATATAGGGAGCACAAAGAAGAAAGTCATTACTTTTTAATTACTCTAGGCTTCTTTGTTTCTTAAAGCACATTCACTTCTGGCCAGCAGTGAGCATTAACAATGGGTTATTTGCTTTCCTGTGAATGGTGAAGTAGTAGTTTTGGGGAAAATAATGCTCAGAATTAAAATTTTATTTTAATCCAGCATATTTAATAAATAGGAGCCTTGTCCTATACTTGTAAAATGCAGTGATTAGTGACAACATTATTTCAGTGGGACAGGACCTGCCACTTATAAATACCAGATTAAGTGGCTCCCTCAATTTTAAGCAACGATTCTTTCACGTACTTATTTTCTCTGGTTCTTAGCAATGTACATATAAGATTATGATAATTGACAGATATTAAGGAAGAGGGAAATTTTGTCTTTGTGGTGTGTTTATTTTGTTAATTTAAAGTCATCCAGGCATTCACTTTTCCTCTTGGTGGAAAGCAGTGAAAAAATTCAATAAATACACAATTATATATGAAAAAAATTATATATAATCCGTGTGTAATCTTTGAATGACTTGAAAGTTTTAATATATAATTGTTTCAGTTTGATTATATCTCTCTTGACATTAGTTTGATTTTCTATCATCTTGTTTGTTAAACAGGGTTGTTTGCAGCTTTGACAGGAAGGCATGTTTGCAAGAAGAATTAATTTTTTTCTGCTCTCAATACCATTCTGCACCTTGAAAGTTTCCACTTATGTACCCTCTTTGGGTTTTTGAGGGAGAGTTATGATTCAAATTGTAACTTGTTAGATGTTTTGGTGGTTAATTGTTTGTATAAAGTTCTTAAGACAGCTTTTCTCCTAGAAATGCATAATGAGACTGCACAGATCAAATGCTGTATCAGGAGTTTCAAACACCCTCTGAGAATTAAAATGCTGATGGTAATGCTAGGGGTGGTATGTGATTCCCCCCCCTTTTTTTTTTTTTTTTATCTCCACTGTGACCTTTGGTGGTGTTCTGCTCCAGCTACTCTGCATGGCTGCTTTCTGAGAGTGCTGCTGCCTTAATGGAAGGATCACACATGCTGCTCCTCTCAGAACCTGACACATCATCCTGGCAGCAAAATACAGACCTTTAGCGCATGGAGTTTTCATTTGTTGAGGGTTATCTATCTCCAGGAGTTCTATGCCTTCGAGAAGACAGGTTGGTTTAAAAATGTATGTATGTAGGATGGAAGCTTCATTTTCTTTGAGTGAGGATAGAAAGGAAATCCCTGGTCTCAAGGAATTAAAATGATCTGTATTTAGGGGGATTTTGTTTTGTGCTCTGGCTCATTCATTTTGGTTATCATTATTACAGAGCATGTTTTCCTGAAAAGAATCCTTGCATCCAGTCTAGATTATGAAGAGAAATATTAATTGAAGTTGAAAATTAATTTTGGATCACCTGGCTTCCTTGATAGTCCATTCATGCCATCATTTCATATTATCACTATTTTCGGTGAGTGTTTCTCTCAGAAGCTTTTAGAGATGTTAGTCTACAGCATGAGAAAGACCTCTTGTGAATCATCTCATTCAGTGAAAAGTTAAAAGGTATAAACTGAAGCATGTAAAGCTGGAAAGTTGGTAGAAGGGTTTTTTAGTTATTATTATTATTAATTAGTTCAAAATAAATGGGGTTCTATAGAAGATTTGGAATAAGACATGGCAATTTTCTGTGTATCTGTCTATAAAGAGACAGTGCCATTTCTTTGGGTCCAGATACTTATACAATAAAATGCAGGACGGATGTACTGGAGATGACCAATACAGAATAAATGGAAGTTAAGAAATGTATAAATGGTATCAAATACCCAGAAATAACCAGAGATAAGATGTTGGCTTGAGGTGTAGTTCTTAGCACACCTTGCACCTGCAGCCATATTTACTTTGTTACAATTTTACTACCTACATATGTACTTAAAGACTTTCCTGCCCTGGCATGCGGCAGTGTTATATATATATCATAGTATTGCTGGGGTGGCAGTGTTGGAATCTGTCTTTTGTGTTTGTATGTGTTTTCTTATTTTCCTAACAAAAAAGTTTTTTAGAATTTGAGCTTCCAGACTTACGCCTTGTAGTTGTTTGCACAGAAGCATGGCCATGCTGACCAAGAGTTGTTTATAGGAATTAAAGAAAAATACTTTCTTGCATGTTGTTGATTTTTGTGAGGTTTGTTTTGTTTTGTTTTTTTAAGGCACCAAACAGCTGTCAGTGGGGTAGAATTTTTATTTGTTTAGTGTGTTATTAGATAATGAGCTCTAAATGAAAAATCAAGCATCCTGCTATTTGTCCTCTGAGTCATCTAATCCTAAACAACATGCTCTGCATTCATACAGCATGGACAGTGCTGATACATATGTTCTGAGAGTTTATGGGATTTTTTCCCCCCCCTCTATTTTCCAAACAGAAAACCCCAGAAATTTAAGAGTTAAAATGTTGATTCTGTGACCATATAACTGAAGTAATATTATGTATCAGCTGCATGGGAAGCTGCTGGAGAGGCCAACCTTCTGATTTTATCACCCTCCCAAAAGCCGCAGAACATTTGAATGGAGAATGAAAAAGTTCCTTGAACTGCCTTAGTTTGCACTTAGTTTACTTGAATACTTTGACCTGAAGCTGTGATAATCAAGAACCCAGGTATATGGATGGCTCTATCTGGGAGAAGTGTAGAAGAGAGAGTAACTTCTAGGCTGTCACAGGTGGGTGTAGTCTTAAAGCAGTGACTACACAGGGCACAGCAAAACCATTTACTTGTGCTGCTGCCTGTGTTTTTGAAATCCGTTGCACAACTACACTTGTATTTTCTCTGGGGAGCCTTGTGACTCCAGTTTGGATGTGACTTCTGGAATGTGTGATAGAGCTGCCAATTGACCTGGGAGCTCAAATCAAGTTAGGAGGTCAACTGTACAAAGGAAAAAGGAACCATATTCATTAACTCCCACGTATCTTTTGGTACTTAGTGAAGGTGGTATGGGTAATTACAGAAAAGACTTGAAGCTAAATTGAAGCATTTTAGCATGTATTTCCCCCACTGTGAGAGTCTGACTTGACAGTGGCATGGGGCGGACACTAGTCCACATGTGCAATTTAAATAGATCTAGATTTTGCATCATAAATATGCACCGGATGCAGGGGAGAAAACCAGCACATTCTCTCAGGATACTGTTGGGGCCAAGCAGAATCTCATTAGGGGCAACTTCAAAGATCAGTTCCTCATGTCCATAAAAACAAGTGTAAATTATCTTCTGTGAGCCTGCTGTTAGCAGTTGCACTGTTACATTATGCATGTAGCCTAGACTGCACATGGTATCAACAAACTACACTAGGTTTCATTAGGGTTTCATTTTTATGCAAGGCATGGCAACTTTGCTATTTATTGTTGTCATTTTGACTAATACAGTATTTGACTTAAAATTTCCAGCTATATTAGCTGTCAGTAGTGACACAGTATCTGAAAAGGACTTTTAAGGTTCTACAGTGCTTGTGTTTTTAAAGAGGAATGGCATACAGACTGTATTGTTCACTGTATTGACAGCTTTACTTGCTTTCTCATTCTTCTGCTTCCTGCACTTAGTGAGAAGGTGGCTGATCCTGACCTTCTTGGAATGAAACTTGGAGGAGCTTTCAGTGATGCTGCTCTGCAGCACATGACTTAAATGTTTATGAAAGTGGTGAAGAGGGTAAAACTTCAATACTGTGTGCTTTCACTGGGCCACAAACACCATCATATATATTTGAAAGGCCAGTTTGTAATTGTTGCTGCGGAAATATTTTGAAATGCTGAAATGCAGCCTCCTCTGTGCATGGAAATGTTATGACAAGTTTCTATGGGATCAACATTTTTGAAATTGCCTTCACTGTACTTGCAGGAACAGTAAGATGCCTTGGAATATTCTCCTGAACTGAGCTATATTGCTAAAAAGGGTAAAATATTTAAATTTTTCTTTTCCTGTGGTATTTTTTTCTTTGTATGGTTTAATCATTGATGAAAGAAAGCATTCACTTGCACACCTAGTCAAGGCTTGCCACGGCCTTCACATGTGATGTTAAACTCCTGGTTCAACCAGCAATCTGATTTGCACAGTGGTTTCACAAAGATCTGCAACCTGGGGCTTCTTTAGGCTCCTCAAACTAACTTCTGTTGTAACATCCAGTGTGGCTGGTGCAAGCCACTGCTGTTGAATTCACGATGCCAGGAGGCGCGTGAAGCCATGGTTTGAAGAGAGCTCTTTTGCCCTGCTTGTTTGGGGTGGTGGTGATGCTAGCTGGAGCAGCCCCTGCTGCTTTGCAGCGCTGCTCTGTTCGCCCATGTGTCTGTATTGTACGCGTAGCATAATTGGGAATTCAGAGTAATCCCTGGAGTTTGATGCCCAGTTCGGCTCTCCAGCCCTGTTCACCATCTGTCCCTGTACAGTTGTACTGGCACAACAGCCTGAAGCAGGAACTGGGCACAGCAAGAGGGGACCAGGAGCTGCCGAGGTTGGTGCTTTTGCTGAAAGGCGAGGTCATTGATCTCTATCCCTGCACAGATCGGAGATGGCCCTGTGTTTCATGTGTGGTTGAGAGCAGTTTGTGTGCAAAGGTACTTCACGTGACACAGCTATGAAATGGCTGGTTTATATTGTCTTGCGGTGTCAGATGGTTTAGAGTTCACTGTGGAGGTGAAGTGCAAGGGTAGAATGAATCCACATGAGACTTCTGTGTGATTTCCCAACAAGACATAAAGAATTTCCCAACGTTTTTCAAGGTTACAAGAATAATATGAGATAATTTCTACATCCTGAAGGGCCTGAGTGCACCTGTCAGGGGGATCAGTGAGAATTTGAGTTTTTGCAGGGCCAGAGCAGTGCTTTTGAAGTGAGAGGAGTGCTGAGCTGCCAGCTGTCCCGTGGAGTTGCCACAGTGGTGATGAGGCAAGGCACGGGTTGGCGCAGGAATGCAGAAGTACCACCCTGTTCTGCACCATGGGGCAGTGTCTGTAGGAGCCCAGAAGGGGCAGTGTATTTGTCTCAAACACCCACAGATGGCTGTAGAGCCAACCAAGCAAGGGTTGTTGGTAATAACATCTTGTGAGAAGGAACAGGATGTGGCTGGAGATGAGGGCCATGTGGAGGTAGGCAACACTTTTCTGGGACAAATATCCTTGTTCTAGTTCCTGGAGATAAGCACAACACAAACACAGGAATGAGACTTAGAATGGGCATGGACCATAGGGAGGGAACAAGACCACCAGCTGCCCCCAAAGTCCTCTAGTCCATTTCCAGAAAGGTCTGGAAGAACAGACACTGCATGATAACTAATTTGCATAGAAAGTGAAAAACTTGTCTCCAGGATGAAGAAATCTGTATAAATCCATAAGCTATATAAATATATAATCTATAAGAAGGTACCCACCCCAAAAAGCCTGAGAGTGCCCCACAGTGACTCTGGAGCTTGCCTGTGCTGAGGCCTTGGAGGAGCTGTGGGCATGGTCCCACTGCAGGTGGAATGAATGGGGTCTTGGATAGGATAGGATCTCTTCCACCCTTGAAAACCCTAAATCTCCATTTAGAACTTCTACCTGAGGCTCCCTGGAAGAAAGGGCAGTTAATCTGAGCAGAGGCCAAATGTGCACTTCAGTGCAGCTAGTGTACTTCTAATGTTAATCATGTTAACAGATCTAAGAATGACACAGATCGTGATAGTAAAGCTTATAGTCTTGATAGGAAGTAGCCTGATGGAGAAAAAGGATGGAAGCAAAAGCCTTGCTGCTTCCTAGGTTTAGGGTTTTTGTTTTGTTTCATGTTTACTGGATTTTTTACTCTTATAGAAACATCAAAAAACTTATTTTCTTTAACAACCATCAAATTCTAGTGCAGAGTTGTCTGAATTTTAGTGGAATTTAAAAATACCAGGTCCTTTGCTTTGGAAAAGTTGCTGCTGCTTCAGCTGTGTTTAAAGTCTAATAAGCTAAAAAGCCTCCTTTATTTTTTTTCTTTTTTTTTTTTTTTAAAGAAAGAATTTGGCTGAGGAATCAAAACATCCCCATGGTGTATGTTTGTTACTTGTTTCTGCATGTGTCTATGTATGTTCATGTACATATAGCTGGTGATTACCTGATGCCCAGAGAGAATATCTGCATGCAGTGAGAGCTTTGCTATTTTTTGGAAGCCTGCTTCCTATTTGCATTCTCTTGACTTGGATTTTAAAGCCTTTAAACCCCCAACAGGGTTTGTTATCTTGCTGAGGAGTGATCGGTTTCATCAGAAGTTCAAGACTGTGTTGGGAGGAAGCCTTCATTTAACATCATTGTTTAGGTCTGGCTCCTTGTCTGCCCCTAGCAGACAATGTTTGAACAGGCGATAAGATAAGAAGTGGCAGTGATAGCCATGCTGCAGGGTTACTGGAAGGGCATGAAACAGCCTGGCCAAGGGACTTTAGAGGTCTGATTCTTGGTTATAATGGGTGATTGAAATGTTCTTCTCATGGGGTTGGCAGTTAATGTGGCATTCATGTCAGCGTGTCCCTCAGGAAAAAATGAAGTGGTTGTAGGAAAACAAAGAAAAAGCAGAGTCTGTAAAACTGGGCAGAGGATTTGGGTTTTTGTGTATAGCATGGTCACTTGGTGCTTTTACTGTTAAAGTAACTACATGAGACCATGTGAGGATGCACTTTTGTTCAAGAAAGATATAAAAAAATAAAGTAACAAAAAAGGATGGATGGTTAGATGAGATGCTGTGACCAGAAGGTGAGAAGAAGGTTGTAAAATACAGCCTCTTAGCACAATTAAGAAACTGCAGCCAGGGCTTTTATTATCTCAATATATTAAAGATATTTGCTTTACTTTTTTTTCGTTCTTCATTCATTTTCTTTGCTTTTAATTTGCCTGTTTAGAAGGCTGTTTCCCATCCAAACCTAATACCATCTCTTAACAGGAGGAGTCATTTGGAAGCTGAACATGCAGTGCAAGATCAAACTGTGTCTGCAAGTAGAGAAAACTCTATTTTTCTCTAAGACCAAGGGGGTTCTTATTTTTGCCTTAATAGGAGAAAACCCACGCCACTTCACACTTGAGAAATTGGCTATGTTGATCCAGTTTGTAGCTTCTGCAGAAAGGAGGTGGCCGTGCCCCAGCACTCCTGTTGCTTCATTTGTGCTCACACTCAGCTGCCCATCTGATGAGCTGAATCCACTTGTGGAGGGGCCACACAGCTCCCAGGACTAGTCCAAGTCAGCAGCCATGAGAAGGGGCCGGTGGAACCCAAGGAGAAGAGGGATCTAGGCCTAGGTCTGCGTGGCTGTGGTGCCGGAAGTCTTGGCTCACAGTGCTGGCTCCAGGCAGTTCTTGGAGCAGCTGCTCTGTGAATGGGACTGGGAGGAGGTTTGACTGAGCACATGCCTGGTAATGGCTGCTTGGGAGGATGTGATCAGCCACCTGTCTATAGGCTCCAGATGTAGGTTCTGGGTTAGTGGGAGAGGAGGAAGAAATAGTGGCCTTTACCAGACCTGTGAATGGAATGGATGGTAAAGGCAACAGCCTTGATAGGCTTCCTGATATGTTATCTCCCATGAATCAGAGCTTGGTAAGACACTCGTAAAAGAGAGAATCACATGCTGAGAATGATCAGGGAAAATCCAGGGCACAACAGGTCTTCATGGTTAACACTTTTGTCTGTTTTGCTTGGCAGTGTGAAAAATGACAGCATAGTTTATGAGTTCAGCAGCACTTCTCATTCTTACTTCAAACTGTAAAAGTGGCTGTACATTGTATTAGTCTCAGAGTGCAGCTCTGACATCTGTTAAACTGGTGGCAGGCCATGCATAATGTCCCAGGGCTGAATTCCCTTTGTACCACACTGCACTGGTCCCCCCACAAATAAGCATGTTCCCATCATGCTTGGACTGGAATTCCATTTTTGCCATCAGGCTGGGAACTGAAGAAGTGAGTGGCACATGCCACAAGTCAGAGACCTTGTTAAATTCCTGTGAGGTTAGATTCCCTTCAGATAGTTGGCTTGCCTGAGCTGAGCACAGCAAGGCAAACCCCTGCTCACTCATGTCTTGGGGCTGGTGGTGCATACACCTGGCAGGTTGCCTCAAACTGAGACATGGTTCAAAGGCAAGTCTGTAATTTAGGCTATTCTCTGGGCCTGGTTACTTAGCAAAGGTCAAGGGCAGAGCAATTTACTGGATCATGTTTGGTGGGAGGGTGTGCACAGCATGGCTTATAAGGACAGGTATCCTGACACAGTGAATATCAGCAATCTAAGTGATTTTGCTGTTTTGCACCTGTGCTTGTTAAATGAAGTTGTACTTGCTGCTCTCTCGGTGGCGCACTTTAAAGGGTATACAGCTATCAAGTCATAATAACAGCAAAGTATTACTTTGGTGAGAAATAGTCTTTGGGGAGATCGTGATATTTCAGACAAGAAAATGTCATTTGTGTGGGTGAGATGAGCACAGCTTTTTGGAACTGCATGGTATTCTCTTCATCAGTTGAAGATGATTGTTATTTAAAAAATCTATCATGTTATTTGACAAGGAGAGGACTAGATGTGGTTCTTGTTCCTGTAGGTGATACCAATGGAAAAAAGCAAGTGCTAGAGATGGGAGGCAAAAGTAGTCATTAGTGGAAAGCCTCTGAGCATATCACCATTCATGTTGTACAGCAACATGGAGGCAGTTGATTTAGTGCAATTGATTTTCCAGCAGGTAGATAGACCAGAGCATTTTAATTCTAGAAAGACATGGTTTTGGCCTTTAGGACTATAGTTAGTGTCCAGTCTCTACAATCTGCACAAGATGAAGGAGATCAAGATTTTATAGGCTGGAGTAAACCAGTAGAGTAGAACTAGATGGAATAATGAATTGCAAAGGGATTTCTGGAACACACTGGAGTATCTTGCTGGTTTTGCCCTTAAGGGCTGTATTCATTATGAAACAGTCTCTACGTCTGTTCTTGATTGCCAAAACATTTGGAGGGAAAAAGGAGGAGAAAGGTTGCAGGAAATTAGGTCACTTCGGTCAAAGAACTGAGAATCTTAACTGCTAATTTTGTATAATATAGGTGACTGTAACAGTATTGATGTGAACAGGGTAGTTTCATTTAGCTCACATTCCTGTCCTATTATGGTCACTGTGAACTTTGACTTTATTGACTGCAGTAAGCACCAGCGCAAGCAGCCCTGGTGCTGTGCAACTGGAAATTTCACTGGCCATGTCAGAATGCAGAAATGTAAAGAAAAATAACAGCCCAGTGGATCCAAATGTAAAGAAAGAAATGGTTAAGACAACCGTTCCCAGGCTTTAACAGTTGCATGTTTTTTGAAGGGTTTTTTTTTGGTCTCATTAAGCAACTTAGTAAATTAGCCTGTTTCCTTTAAAACTATCCTAATAGTTGTATCTTTTACAAAACGTTCAGTAGTGACTTTTTACTGCAAATTCATAGAAATGTTTTTTTTCTTTTTTTCTTTGCACTTTCCCATAGCCTTGCAGAGCTGTGGAATTCTGTTCTAGTCTGTCCCTGGCAGGTATCTTTTCCTGCTCCTTAATGGATAAAGGCGAAAGAACTAGGATTTCATTTACATGCTGAGAAATATGACTGGATGGGTAGGTGGGTGCAATTTTACATGTATTCTTAGTCAAAGCAAAAGTGGTTTTGATTGTTAAACTAAAAGCGACACACCCAAATTAGTATAGCTGAGTGCCCTGATATTCCATCTGTTTATGTTTTGGTTTTGTCAGTTTCAGTTTTATTGCTAATTTTCAAGAAGCTGAAGCTTTTCTCAAGTTTTTATTATCAGAGGACCTATTAAAAACATTTAATTGTCTTCTCCTTTTAAGTACTAAGAGGAATATGAGGATGAAAATCAATACTGTGTATCCATATAGGGGAACAAATTCAAAATAGTTCCTAGTGAAAAAGGCTGTTCTGCAGCTGTTACTTGAAAATTCCTCTTGGTGTGGACAGTCATATTCTCTAGGAAAAGTGCTTAAGCTAAATCAGAAAACAGGCCTGTGCCTAATAAATAGATTCCCCAGGGAGCCATATAGGGAAAGCAATGGTACTCTTAATTCACACAGCCTGATTTACTTCAGAGTAACCGCCTACTCTCAAGCTTTGAGAAACCAGAAGATAAATAAAAGCTAAAAAAGACTCTTGTATGAAAAATAGGTGTGCAGTGTTGGGGTGTTTTTTTTGGTGGTGCATTGTTTTGTTGGTGGGGGAGGGCAAAGACACGGGTTTGGGGGTTTTTTTACCTCATGTCATGTGGGTTCTGAAGTATCTTTAGCTCATTTATGACAAATTTGGTGGAGTTAATCTCTGTGTGTCTATGTACCACAGGCTGTGTGAGCTTAAAGGCTGCACAATTCAGTTTATGCCTTCCCAGCAGCCACCACAACAGAATGCATTTCACACCCACCTTGATTATTCCCATCTAAATGTGAAATGATGGTTTCTATTTGTTCTGCTGCAGAGAAGATGTTTTGTGATTTTTGCATGTCTAATTGCACTGGCTGAAGTAATGCAATTCCCTCTTTTGTTTTGGAGGATAATCAGTAGGATTGCTTATAAAATGAATCACATAAGTGAAATTACATTGCCGACATCTCATTTTGTATCGTAAAATGTTGCGTGGTGCAGCTTATTTTCCTCCTTCTTGGGGCCTCTCATTGTGATGTTCTTTCTCTAAATTTCAAACTGCAACTATTTGCCTTTTGTACTTGACACAGAAATCACTTTCTGCAGTGTGCTCCTACATCTGCCATGCCAACTAAAATTTTGGTGGCGCGCAACATACGGATTTGGAAGCAGCAAGTTTTCAAAGCTTTCAAGGGGAATATTGAAAAGAATATTCTGTTGCATATTAAGCATTATTCAGTAGGTCTGTAAAATTAGCAACAATCTCCAAGTCAAAGGTGGCAATGCTTTGCTACCATTCACAGAAAGAAGCTGTATATTGAGAGGTTTCTGCTCATTTGGCTTTGGAATTGTTTTCTAGAAAACACTGAAAGCAAAATTATTTTGTCGTCTTTCTTCTTTTCCCTTGCCTTTGTTGCTGGCACAGAGGCAAAAGTAAATGCGTTTTTAAATTGAGTTTTCTTAAAGTATCCCTGAGGTAAATTTCTATCTTGACTATAATTCATTTTTGGATTTATTTGATTTTTGGGGATACATCTTTGGAAATAAGCGGTTTAATGCAATAAGAATAATTGCTTATTGCAGAAGCCAGTAACAGTTCTGATAAATATGAATGTCTTAGATACTCCCACTGAGCACTTTTAAGTCATTAATTTTTATTATAGAAGTATAAGCAAAACACAAATGTTCTTAGATAACCTGTAACACTGTGGTTGCCCACAAACACTCTGCATATAAACTACATTATTGATGAAACCTCCTGACCATATATGCAGCACTGCTTCTTGTAACATTGTATAAACATGATGTGTATCAAATAAATGCCACGGTCAAGTTAAAGTGATGGTACAACTAAAATAGTCAGTGCTGTTTTTTATCTGTGAGATATTTTGTATTTTCTATAAGAAAATGATGGTCCTGATTTCAGCTCCCTCTGTCGTATATAAGTACTCGTGGAAAATGAATGAGAGCACCAAATAATAAGAGAGATTTGAAAAAAAATAAAAGGGGGAGAAAGCAAATCAGAATGAACTGTGCATTTCCAGGGAGTATTTCCAGCTGCAGTTACCTTCGTGCAGCTTTCTGCTAGTGAAAACATGAGATTTTTTTTCTGCCCCACCTGCTACAGCTTTATCTACCAAGCTTTTTCTCACTTCAAGTAATGTTTGTATCTTGAAGTATTGTGGAATGTATACTATTTGACCTGAAGTTTCCTTGTCATAAGTTATTTAATGCTGGAGAGAGAGAAAAGGCAGAGAGAGCTATCTGGTAGAATCTTTTTAGCTGGGAATGTATTTGGCACAGAGTTTTGCAAATAAAAGAACCTGCTTTCAGTATCTATGGTCCAGCCCACTGCAGCCCCCTTCAATCCAGTCACCAAGGAATTGCAGCATTTTGTTGGTTGAATCCAGTTCTGTGTGGGACTGGATTTCATGTTACATGTGTGTCAGGGAGACGCTGTTAGCTATAATGAAGACAATTGCACTGGAAAGATAAAGGATAGAAATGTTAAAGTACTAAATTCTCTCCAGCAGAATTTTAAGCCTAAAGTTGTCTCTTAGGTTTTTGTGTCTCCAGCAAAGTTTCTGTGAAAGATTAAGAGCATATCTCAAAAGCAGAAATTGTTTTTTGGCAGTTAGGTGGAGTTTTTTCTGTTTTTGTGTTGCTTGATTCAGTGTTTTTTGTTTGTTTTGTTTGTTTGTTTTTGTTTCCTCCTCTGCAACAAAGAAAATTATATAAGTATATATTTTTCTGTACACCCTGGGACTGATTCAGATCTCTTACCAGTCTAGATTGAGGGTTCAAGTTGATTTTACGACAACCGGTCTCAAAATTTTTTGCAACAGAATTTCTAGGAGTACACAAATATCAGGCCAGCTGTGTTACTACAGAGCATGAAAGCTTACCTAATTCCAATTAACCATTTCAATGTGGTACTGAGCTTTTTTTTAACCTGGATGCTGAGTAGAGACTTGCATTTTGGTGCTGGTAGAAGGCAGTCAATAATCTCTCTATTCCTATTAGACACTAGGACTTAACTTTAGACGGAGAGCTAAACAGTGTCTGAATATTATCATCTTCCCTGTAGAAAGCTTCTTAAACCTTAGGAGGTAGACAAATGAAAAGAAACCTTTGACAAGGGCTGAAATAGTTCATATACATGAGACTGAGTGGTGGAGGGCCTTTTAAGACAGCAGGGTTATTCTGAAGGGTTTTATTTAGTAGGAACACAGTGTTAGATGCTTGTGTTTTGATGGGAAGCATTTATGACTAATACTGAGAAGTTTGTTAGAGCTCAGATGCAGGAGACAATATACATCCTAACAGAGACAGATTTTTTGTACTGGTTCGCACACACAAATTCATATTGCAGATAACATACGATGTCTGCCAATTTACTTCTTTAAAATAGTATATCATGCTGCACGACTGCTAGGAAATTTCTTTTTGAGTTATATGTTCCAGTCTGTTTGTTCACCGATCTCCTACTAACATCAGTGACAATTTCACAGGCACGCTGATAGCATTCTGTGCCTTTAGTAACTCAAAAATGGGAACTGGTGGTGTTTGCCCAGCAGGACTTGCCTGTCTTTTGAGCAGGCTTTTTTTGTCTCAGTTCCATCACCCCTGTGGAAGTCAAACCTTGAGGGAGAGCAGCAGAGAGGCCCGTGATTAGCAGCCTGCTTAGGAGAGGGCCAGCCCTTTGCTTGCATGGAGATTGAATTGCATCTCATCCCTTGGAGAGGGTGATACCTGCAGGTCAGGAAGCAAAATGACTGCGAAGGCTGAGGGCAGAGTTTCTGACTTGCACTGTATACTTAACTTGTAGCTTAAAGAGGAGCACTTGTATTTCTTGAGCTGAAAGGCAGCAAAATTTTAAGTAGCCACTATACCTTAGACCAAATATGTACTGGGGGGGAAAGAATCAGAACCAACTTCAAGCGGTTCTTTGCAAACACTCTGGGCTTAATCCTGTGGGTATCTAACACTGAATATTTGTTTCTGAAACATGAAGATAGATTTTAGATTTAATAACAAATTCCAAAGAGAATGAGTTCTCAAAATTTTATGCACCTTCAGGTCCGCTTGACCAGTTTCCCTAAAACATAAAAGTTATTGTCTGTTTGTGAATTTATCATCTCCAAGAAAACACAATGAATTATGCATATGAATTCTGTACATTTTATGACATTCCAGATTTGATTCTTAATATAAATGGGCATCAGAAATGGAATATATGCTGCAGTACATGCTTAGACAATTCTGTTTTGACAGAACCTTGTGACCTTCATCCATCTGCTCAGAACTGTCCTAATATCTGATGAAGATGGCATGTCAAGTTGGAGTAACAGCAGTTATATGTAATCTGTCCTGGAGATCTGCTTCTGCTTGGTTTGGGGTGCATTTTTTTTGCATTGCATTTTGGAAAAACTGTTTTACTGTTGAAACAAGGGCTAAAGCCTTCTCTATGGTTCTGTCCTAGAAGTAAATCCATCCCATTTTGTGATTCGTGCAGTTGAAATGATTGGAGGGATACCACACATTAATTTAGCCTTGCTCTTGCTAAATATATCAAAATGTGTATTTTTCAAACCTCATTGTCCTTAAATTAAAATTTGATCTGAGGTTGGGATGCCAGATTGTACTTTCTGAGTATATTTCATGAGTTGGTGTTTGGCTTGCCTATAGTAGGGAAATCAAAACCTTTCGGTGTAGAGAGCTTACTGACTTATCCTCCTAGTAGGTGCAGTTTTGCCAGCAAATAAGTTCTGTCTGGGTGGGAGAAACACATAAATTATAGCAGTCTCCCAACAAGAGCAGAAAAAGAATAGGGGAAAAGTGCTTCTTAATGAATTTTAATTGAAACCATACCAGCATAAGAGGTTTACTATTTTATTTAAAGGAAGCTTCTGTCTGGGCCTTAGAGTGATGCTGATACTGGTATTGAAACTTTTTTTTCCATTCTGTTTTACTTCTCTAACCTTTGGAAAGCCACTGATAACTAAATTTTAGACGGTATTTTGTTGACTTAAAAGAATTTTTTTCTGTAAAGGGTTGATTAATAGGATTTAAAAAAATGTTCAAGAAATTTTGTTTCTGAATTCCCATTAGTATCAAAGGCAGAGGTTAGGTACTTCAGAAAAGGCCAGCCAACTATTGGCTCCTCAAAGAACACCATGGAAAATTTGGATTTTAGCCCTTTCTGATTTTATTACTGACCAGAATCTGGGATTAACAGAGTTTGGACTCTTAACTAATTAAGGTTTAAATCAGGCTGAGAAGATATAATATTATAAATTCCTTATAAAGAAGAGTTTTCTTAAATTTACCCAAATGATGACAGTGGGTAATATAGGTCTTTTCTGCTTAATCTCATAAATCTCACTGGAAGTAAAACAGCTCCAGAACCTGTAATAAAAAGATCCATCATTTCCCTGCAGCTATAATTGTTGGAAGCGTTAGCAGTAAGCTGCTGAGCGGTGCATTGAATCCTCCTGTGGGTTTGTAAATGTAATTTATTTTTTTTTCCACATTGCACCAAGACACAATTAATGCCATTTCTGTAATAAATATCAGACCTCTGTTTTACAGTTTCCAGAACCCTCTAAGGCTTTGGTGGGTGACACATGTACATGGAGGTTTCCAGAAGAGGTGGGGCTTTCTAGCAGATTTGGGTAGTCTGTTCTTAGATAAGGGTGCTTATAAAAATAAAATCTACCAGTAAGAGTGTTGAAAGGTATTTGAATCCCTTTGTTTTTAGTCAGAGAAGAAACCAGATGTTGGCTTGGTGTTTGGGCATACTGGGAGACAGAGTCAAGTTAACAAAAGCATTAATATGTATGACTTAAACAATTAAAGGCTCACAGTGGCCAACTAAAGCAATACTATATTTTGGCATTAATTTTGTTTATTGAGAGGAAATTAGTATTTGGCTTTGTGTCTTCAGCATGTGTTGTATCACAAAATCATCTATGTGTATATGGTCATGTAAATGTTTTTCTGATGGGGGAATTTAAATAACACTGCATTTGTGTTCACATTTTGAGGATTTGTAAATTAGGATATGTATACCTACATTTTTGTTTCAAAATGTAGGCACATCTACAGTTTGATATAGTCCTTCTAGTCTGTGGCTTTAAAATCTCAGTCGAGAATTATGAAATTGGCCTAATAGTTCTGAGGTTTGATTTGTTTGTTTGTTTTAAATAAGAACAATTGAACATCTTTTGCTTTCATTCCATCTCTCGGATGCTGCCAGGCGTGCAGGTGCACTTCATGCTTTTTCTCTTCAGCTGAGAGATTTATTGATACATTTTAACAAAGTTAATTATCCCACAGGTTTCACATGATCGCCCTATTCCAGGACTTAGGACTGGCTCTAAGGGCAGTAACAAATATCACAACATAACAAAACTGTGAGACTTAATTACAGAAACAAATACATTAAGCACTGCAGCAAGCAGTTTTCACAGAAAAGCCCATTCTTTTCTCCTGAATTTTCCATGCCAGAGGGAGCATGTGTAGAGACAGAGGTATGAATTCAAAGAGAGAAAAACCTGAAGATACAGAAAATATATTGCTTTTGTTTTCCCATTTCAAAAAATTGTCTTCCATTGCCTTATCTGAGGTGGGAGAACTAACAGCGCTAAGAAACAAGCTTTCCAAAGTGTTTTTGCAGAAAATATTTGTATTTAATGCTAAAATAAACATACCAAGCTAATTGGCTCTTTGAAGAAGTATTTTGTATGCAAATTTTGAAAATAGGAGTAGCAAGAAGAGTATGAAATTATACAAGAGGAAGTAAATAACATTAATTGTAAAGAAATACAATGATGACTATTCACAGGAAGTATGAGTAGGATTATTTTTAAAAGCTAGTTGTATGGATCTATTTAAAATATGGAATAGTTACTAGATAGGATGTCTCCAAGTGACTCCCAAAACAGAGTAAGTGCAACAACACACGTGATTTTTATGTGGCACACAGACTTGAAGTCTGTGCTTAAATGGATGTATAATGAATACTTATTTAGATGTCATAAAAAATAAACTCACAAATTCAGTCACAGATATACCTAATGGAGTAATTATTGAGATGAAAAGTCAGCATATGATGTGGCACAGTCTAGGAAGGACACAGACCTGTATGTCACAGGACTATTCATGCATCTGGAGAACCCAGGAAGAGTAAAATTGTGTGGTTTTCTATGCTGCCTGCTGACTTGTTCACCTGTAGCAATGCTAGCAGAACCAACTTGCAGAGTGGTGGGTTGTAAGCAGGAATAATACTGATTTGAGTTGTGGGGAGTGGGGCTGGAGGAGGGATTTTCAGCATCTGTTAATGTTTTGTCCAGCATAGGTGCTGTATTTGTCTGAGTGATTTACTCAATGTTAGGAACTGGACATTTTTCCTGGCTTAATGTTTAAGATTTTTATTCCATCTTCAAGGATGAATTGGTTTCTTGGGAATCCCTCTTTAAGAGGGGATTTGGAGTCTGCATATCTCAAAACCTGAGAGAGCAGGGCAGTGAACATTTTATGGGTTTGGTTCTCCAACCACAGGTATTCCCAGGGACTAGCTAACCCAGCCCAAGACCTTTATTTTTGGCATTTGAACTCAACCCATGCAGAATTATCCTTTTCAATCAAAACTGACTCCTTTCAGGAAAATGATACTTGTGTATTTTCTGAGTTTTTTAGAAGCAGGCTCCCAGTGTGGCTGTGCCTGCAGCTGTGTCTGAAGGAGGGCTGCACTGCCCTGCCTGTCTCAGAGGAGTTTTCCAACACTGCTGATTTATAAGACATTGTTATGAGTAACTGGTGTAGGTTTGGGCTGAAATACACAGTTAACAACATGTCTGTTCCCTAGCAAGACATCCTAAATCAAGTCCTTTGCCCCTGTGCATGTGAAAGGCCCAAGGTGCTCCTCTTTTGTGAGTTCCTGAATTCAGCCCCCACTACCTGTTCAAACCCCCTCGAGATCATCTGTATTTCTCATTCTTGCTTATTTAATCTGTTGCTTTTAAAGGTACGGTGAAATTTTCTGTCTGATGGGTGAGGACCGGGTACAACCCCAGGATGCAGCAGTCCCAGGGAGCAGCACTGGGCTGCTGTGTGCACAGCTGGCAGGGCAAGGGGCAGCACTCACCCCCCAACTTACATGGATCCACTGCCTTGGAATTGCTGTGGCAACTGTGGGTGTGGGGAAGGGACTGCTGAGTGATACCTGAGCAAGCCAAATCAGAGCCTGGATAATGCTGTCATTTCATGCAGTGTGTGAGGAACTTGTGAATATTCTAATTGAAGGTTTGTACCTGAGGGACTCTAAATGAGAACCACTGGTGGTAAGGGCAGTTTAGTAAAGCCAGGTATTTATCTGATAAACAAGGTTCTTCTAGAAGTGTATGAAGGTTACATTGTCCCTTCTGATTCCTGAACCCTTGTCATAAATGCATTAAATGTGACAGATCTTACATTACTGTCACAATCTCACAAAGCAGTCATTGCTCAACTGCCTTACGGGATTTCATTCTGAGTCTTACATAAACTTTTAAAAAACCAGCCACGTCCCTGATTTTCTAAGGTGCAACATATCTTACATTGTTTCTATTTCCTGATTAGTGTATTAATCCTAATATAGGAGCATTTAAATTATTATGAAATATCTCTTACTGCATCTTTCCACGAGCGTGCTGTTCCAAATGCAGTAATCAAATAATCTGTAAAGTGTTTGGCTGCCATGTCAAGAAGACTGAAAAAATGAAGTGTTGGTGGTGATGGAGTGTCACTTAGCTGGATGCACCATTTTTGGAGCAAAGGTAAAGAATAAGTGGAATTTCTTAAGGTGTGTGCTCTGATTCAGTGGAGTGGTGGTGGACAGGGCTGAAATAATTATTTTATCTGCTGTTGAATTGCAGTAAGGGTCAGATGCATAGCTGTCACAGAGGTTTTAGCAATGCCAGTGTGTAACCCCCAGCTGCTGGTTTGTGAGTAGATCAGAGCCCAGGAAGAACGGGTGATGCTCGCAGCCCAGAACCTGCTGGGGAGCAGTGTGTCACCAGGAGCTGTGAAAGGGCAGCGCCTTGCCTTCAGCGTCCAATCCTCTCAGGATTTGGCAGTGGGAAAGGAGACTCATATTGCTGTTTGCCATGCTGTAGCTGTGGATGAAAAGAAAACTTGAGCCTTTAGGACTGGCAATAACACCACTTTTATTAAGTTTCTATTGAAGGACTATTTTGAGTAAGATAAATTGATGGACTGAACACAATAACCTTCAGTATCTCACTTCCAAATACTTAGTAGGCAAGCACTACTGAATAAGAGAAGGAAGCTAAGACATAGAAAAAAGGTTACTTGGCAACATCATAGTGTTTGTAAAGAAGAGAAAGAAGGGTCAGGGACTTAATGAATTTTGATTATAGAATTTTCTGTAAGTAAGTCATTGCATGAATAGAAAAATCCTAAACCAGATGTCAGTGTCGTATTCTAATAGGGGTTGCCTCAAGCAGAACAGGGTTTGTTTGGCTGCAAACTGCAGAGAATAGCAAAAGCCTAGCTTCTGTGTACAAACAAAATTGGACTCCCCAGGGCAGGCAGTGCTGGTCATGGCTCAAGCAGAGATATGCTGAACAAGTTCTGTGTTGATGATGATGAAAGCTAGCATTCATTTTTTGTGATGTCTGAAGTACACATGCTTGGAAGTAGGGAAATGTTGATTTGGGGATCCCCATATTTTGGAAGGAAGACACCATGTAGAAAAGCACTATGGCCTCTGATTGCAGTTCTGCCCAGCTTGTCAGTGCAAATTCAATGGGTAAATTAATTTTTCTCTGGAATAATAACCTTATTAATTTCAGACCCTGACTGAGGAAAAAAAATCTATTGTTGGATTTTTGTCATAGGTTTCCGCAATGCTAACCAGTTGCATGGCTCAGGTAATTTACCTGGTGCTTTGGGTGGAACACGAGGTACAATACCAAACCCCAAAAAGAGTTATCTACCAAATTCCCTTCTCTCCAGTCCAGCTGGCAGCAGAATCTGTTTTTAAAGTAAGGGTCATCTTGGAGAGCCTGAATTTTGCAAATTAATTCAGTGGCCCATGTCAATGGGGTATGGTACTTTTATGGTAAATACAACTTGTTTGGAAAGACCTAATTACGGTACTTAGGAACATGCAATCTAACAAATATCTCCCCCCTACTGCTTCCCCCACTAATATTTAAGCTGTGAATATTCTAACAAATATAATAAGCAATCAATATAATATAATTTTAAAATTCTAACAAAATTAAATTCTAACTCAGTAAAATCACGTTAGTAAGTGCATTCACAGGGACAGTTTTCCACTAGGGACCAGGACATACCCATATGGAGTCTTATTTCTGGAACCACTCTAAAACTCCCCAGAGCAGGGAGCTGATTTGCACCCCTGGAGGATGCTTCTGGTCTTTGTCACCTATGCCGAGAGCTGAAGCTCAAGGCACTGGTAGAATTTTTCACACAGTTCAGTGTATAGTGAAAACTAAATGCTAGTTTAGTTTACAGTTCAGTAAACAAAAGTAATACTTCAGAAGTCAGTATTTTCTTAAGGTTTGTGCTTTATTTTCTATTACTGATCATACATCTCATAACTGGGGATTTAGGACAAACAAATTCACAGTGATGTCTACTGGTTTTTCTTTTCTGTGTGGAGAGCAAAACTAATAAAACCTTCTTAGTTTTATTTTTACTTTCAGGCACTGATTTTTGAATGCCTGATGTGCCTGTTTGTCCAAATAAGTCTTAGAACAGCATTATTTTGGGTGCTTTAAAGTAGCTGGAGCTTGGTTTCACTAGCCTGATAATTTGAGATTTAAGTGGCCTATTATTCTGACATAACTCCTAAATACCTCAATATTTCTAGCTGAAGCTAAGCTCTAACCATGATCAAAGTGGCACATCAATGGAATGAGTTGAAGTTTTGTGGAATTGGGATGGGATTTTCTGTGGCACTAATCCAGATGCTGTGCTATTCAAGTGTTGAGCAAATCAAATTATGGTAACTCTGCAGAGAAATAATTGCTATTCCAAAGTAGGCAATGGGTTGCCTTTTGTATTTAATTTATTCTGTTACAAATTAGGGCTTCTAACCACTAAATATGCATAAAGCATTTCTCTTACCTATTATTTTTCTCTATTCTGCTTAGAAAAAAAAAAAAGTCACCAAAACCCAAATGACCAGACTTCCATGATGTGTCACATGTAGTTGATAAGATCAAATTACCAAATAAAGATTGCAAATAACCAATTGAACTATATTTTTGCATTGTTGGCTATAGAAAAAAAAAAATTATATGTGGTTGCTTCGTGTGACAGCGCATCAGTTCCTGACTTTATATATTCTGGGAAGACGGGCTCAGGATTCTGTATGAGTTTAGGAAGTTGTCACTAGACTTTGTTCTGCAGTTTCCAGCCTTCATCAAAGCACTCCTGAATGTACCTTATTGTGTGTAAAAAAAAAATCTGTTCTGGAATCTGCAGGAGTATTGTCCTGGTGTAGGGCAAATTTGGGAGAAAACATCCAAATGGGGTCCCTCTAGAAAGCAAATTGAAGTGGCATCTCCCCTAACTGGTCTGGGACAAAATTTCCTTAGAGAAAAATGGAAAAAACCTATTTATTCAACAAGCAAAATGTTCACAAGCATAAAAAAATGAATAATATGAAGCAGTGAAACCTCTCACTGTTCTGAAGAGAGATGGCAAACTCAGAGAGTCCTTGCCATGGCTGCAGCTCGGCTCTGCAGCTCGGCTCACTCAGTCTCTCATCAATTCCTCCAGTGCTGGAAAATGCTGAGGCCCAGCCCTGGTGGGACACAGGTGTGAGCTCCTGATGCTCCGCTGGGTTTTCAGTCCAGAGCAGGTCCAAACAGTTCTAAGAAAAAGCAAAGAAACAAAGCAGTCTAGGGAACTTCTCTGCCTCAGCTAGCTAAAACCATCTAAAAGCAAAGAAGATCTCTGTCCTGCTGTCCGTGCTGCAGCCCTCAAGCAGAATGCAGGGCAGTGAGAGGAGTTTCTGAAAACAAACTCTGTGCTTCTCTTTCTCCCCCTTTGCTCTTGGAACCAATCCTAGAGGTGCAGAACATCATATCCAACATAAACGGAACAGACAGTTGGGGATATGAGCATCATAAAGTCACCCTAGGACAAGTATACATGCCCTTGAACAAAATCAGCTGCTAAGCTCAGGTGAGAGCCTGTTATTTCATGGCCCCTGTACCTGCTCATGTATAAGGCACAGGATGTAAAACATCTGAATTAAAAGGCTCCTAAATCCATTTTTTCCAATGTTTAAGTACACTTTAGTATCAGAAAGCAGCTGTGTCTTGTGTATTTTTTAATCTTCCTTTCGTGACCAGGTAAGTTTTTAAGCAGCACTGTGGTCCCTCCTGGGTTTTGGGCAGTGTTGCAGAGCATGGTGTGTGTCAATGGATGTGTGGATGCTTTTGTGGAGAGAGACCTGTGCTGATATCTGAAATAATGGATGTGAGGGTTTTAACCTTGTGACTGTTACGAGATCTTTGTGTCTGCTTTAGGGTCGACCCTATCCCATATGACACTCCAAAGCCAGCGGGCCACACGCGCTTTGTCTGCGTCTCAGACACGCACTCCAGAACAGATGGCATCCAGATGCCTTATGGGGACATCCTTCTTCACACGGGCGATTTCACCGAGCTGGGACTGCCCTCAGAGGTCAAGAAGTTTAATGACTGGTTGGGTAAGGAATTACTACGTTTTGGTGACCCCAATTAACCTCTCCTGTCCAAGTGTCAGTCACTGCCTCCTAATTGAATTAAGGCACTTGAAAATCTCCCCCCACCCCTACTTCACTTGTCCTCATGTGATGTGCTGTTTCTAGCCTCAGTATAATTCTGTTAATTAAGACAAATTTAGAGACTTTGCTGTATTTCTGCATTACCTTGGGGAAAAGATTCTGTCATTGCACGACAAGAACTGGGTAGCCCTCTGGGAGTGCTGAGGAGGTGGTGGCACCTCATAGAAAGGATACAGTGTCCCATTAGTAGATGCTGGGGAGTTTTGTATCCACAGCCAAAACTGCTGCTCACTGTATTTTGGGTTCACTGTAACTTAAAGCAGCACTGGAAGTTACAACGTACTTGGAAATGATGAAAGTCCTTCTTCCCACACTACAGCCTGACAGAATCAATAATACTGTTTGGAAGAGGAGAATTTTTGGGAGCTGATATTCACGTGCTTACCCCTTTGAGTTGGAGTACTAGCGTCTTAACTTTGATCATGTGCAGTCAGCATCTCTTTGGTAAAGTACCTTTCATATTCTGCTGTATTTAACAGCAGTGCCCTGACAGCATATTGATAGAATTGAGGGCAATTAAATAGCAACAGCAGAAAACCAAAATGAAGGAGGGGAACTTGTGTGAGAAGCTCCTGTTGTGAATGCCACTGGCCAGCTGGTTGTGCATTGCCAGGTCACCTCTTATTCTGGAAATACCCAGAGCTGAAGGTGACTTGAGCAGTTGATTTTCAAAAAACATTAGAATGAATTTACAGCATTATATAAAAAATATTTCAAAACATAGCTTTGTCATCAGGTTTTACTGCAATCTCTCTTGCCCGCTGTGTGATGGCAGCATCTCTACATGCCTTTAATAGAATCATTTTATTGCACTGGAGTTCCTTGGCTGACCCTTCAAGAGATATGTAAGGAACACTTGGATTTACAAAAGAAATTTTAAATAGAAGAACTTATTTTCAATAGAAGAACGTATACATTGTGTGTTGTCACATCCTTCTTTGCATTTTCTTCATACTCTTCTTTTTACCTGACCTCCTCTGATTTCCACAACCCTATTTTAATGAGTGTTTTTCCTGCTGTGCACATGGGAGTGGAGCTTTCTAATCATATCACTGTAACTTAGTTTTATTGTTCTTATTTCTAGAAAGTGATACTAGATTTGATAGACTCAAAACTATCCTTTTTCTGGGCATGTAATTGCAGCAGCTTCAGAAGAGGAATTGCCTTTTGGAGAGCACAGATCTCCCTGAGTGCATTGCTAAGAGCAATGTCTGGCCACCTGAGTTCCTCCTTGGCCCTTGAGTAGTTTCACAAATGCTGTTTCAATACAGCCAGAGCCTGTGGCCATGTGAAAATGCTCAGTGCTGCAGAAAGCCAACCCAAATAATCTGCCAGGGTGCTTTCACCCTTCTGTGGGGAATCTTGCAGTGTTGGCAGCCACTTGGCATTCCTTGTATCTAACAGGGGGTTCATGATGATATTATTTTATCACATAGATCCTTGGCTTACCATTCTCAACAGAAGAATTATAACCCTTTGAATAGGTTGTGTTCCAGCCACAGTAATTTTCTGGGGGGCTTTCTTAGCATATATGCATAGCTCTTGTAGTAGACACTATAGTATTGATCTGAGAAAGCAGATTTTGCAGTCAGGTTCACTGAAACTGGAAGCTTTAACTGTGTGAGGGCCTGCTGGCTTTAGCCTCAGGCTTTCATATTTCAGATACAGACAAAATATTTTTTTACATGCAGAGGGCCCATTTGCATTTTCTCATCGATATTATGACAATACCAGTTATTGGGTTCCTGGCATGAACAGGGCGAGACAGCAAATTGATTCACCTGTGGGAATGCTGGTAAATACTTGCTTCAGTGCATCCTCACCAGGAATCAAAACTCTAAAGTCAGGCATGTCCTTTGGCCTCTCTTTTCAGACTCCTCTCTGCAAAATGTGTTAATTGTTTTTCACCATTTACTGTGCTATTATTTACTGTGTGTATTGTGAAGATTTAATACCTTCAAGGATGTGAGGTAATGATGTGCAGTAGTTAAAAACAAGACATACCAGTGGCAGGTAGGAGCAAACAGGATTCCTTTTGCTTCCTCAGTAGCATCTTTTATTCTCCAAAGTTGGTAGGAACCTTATTCCAAAGCTACACACTGAGAACTGCCATCAAATACAAGGTGACCCTTATAGAAAAAATGTTTTCCTGTCTTTCATGGCTCTGGTTTCCTCCACTGGCAGTTGTTTTGTAAAGCTGCAATGAAGACAAGGCATCTGTATCATTTATGTAATGAGAGAGAGAAGCCAGATCAAAGCTGGGCTTCGTTCTGCAGCTTATCTTACCTACTGTGCTAAAAAACAGGGTCTTGCCTCCATTAGAATTATATCATGGGATAACTAAAACACAGTAACTGTCCATAATTTTTCCTGGCAACAAAGCCAAGGGGAAAGTTAAAAGATGATTATTCTGAGCTCCTGCCTTGCTCGTACTTCTTTGGGCACTACATATGCCAGAGTTATACAGGGCTGAGAGCACTGCTTAAAGCTCTGCAGTTTTGTATTTTTTGAGTCTTGCATCCCTCTGCAACAATTTGGGTCTTTTACCTGGGAAAAAATGTTCAGCATCTTGTCTGTTCCTTTCATTAACACTCATCCTTCTTCCTTGTCTCCACAGCCAAGCCATGGAACTTGCTTTCCACACTCTCTTTCCCACTCTTCCAAGTTCTCAGCCCTTCCAGCAACTTTTTCTAGTTAAATGCTTTTTCCTTTTGGCTGTTATATTTTCATTATTGGTTTTGCATGGAAGTCATCTGGGCTTATACATTGAATAGCCTCTGTGGTCACTTAGTGCTTACATACACTGGCTGAGGTAATTTATTCACTTTGTTTTGGTGTGAGCATGTCCCTCGGGTCTTGTAACCGCTATAATCACTTGACCTTAGGGACTATTAAATGCTTTAAACACAGTTATTTTAAATTTATAATTGTTTTCATTAAAAATCTCTTCTACTAACTTAACTAATTCTGCAGTAAATACAGCATTATGTGCTGAGGAAGAATTGAGATGTTACTCTGTGCCAAATATATTTTTTACTGAATGTTTCAACTTACTGTTATTATCACTGCTCATATTTTTCCCATCCATTCTCATTCAGTCATATATGTGAAATGAAATAGAAGAAAATCTAATTATAGCTCTGTCTTCATAGTGCAATATTTCCTTTTCTGGGTGATGGGAAGTGATTGAATAACTCCTAAGAACTGAAGAGAAAGCAAAGATAAATTCAGGCAGATAGATCTTTAATGAGTTGATATGTTTATTTTACTGAAGTTACTATGGGCCTGATTGTGCATATCCTTGCTTGTGTGAATAATTTGAATTCAGTTCAGAAAATTTTCTCAAATAGCCCATTTTGTACTTTTTTGTTTAGTGATTATGTCATACTGTGGTTTTTTTTGTTGTTGTTGTTCTGGTTTGTTTGTTTTTACCCCCATGAAAAGTTTCTGTTATAAAGAATATTACTGCACAAGCTAGGCAAAATCTTGCCGTAGTACACTTGGATAAATTCAGTAGGTGACCTTACTGCTGGTTATTGTCTGTGGAGCTCAAAGCTGAATTTAGCTAGGTTTTTCCTGAGTTCTTCTAGGATTTAGCAACTTGACTGTTTCATGGTTTTTACATCTTGCTTTTGTTCTGAATGTTTATTTCTTTTAATTTCTTTGGGATTATGACTGTAAAATCTTTGTGAATGGTTTAGTGGCCAAATACGTATGGGTTTGTATAAAACAAATATTTCTTTACCTGTAATATGTGCTTGCCTCTAGTGTAAACATTGTGACTAGAGCAAAAAAAAAAAAAAAATCAGCTTTTTTCTTTTTTTTCTGTGCTGTAGTTCCTTGATCATGTTATTTGAAGTGAGAAGAAAAAAAGATTATATAATTTTAATGCAGAGGTTTTCTTGTTATGCTCCACATATGTGGATGTGGTCCTCAGTAGAGTATGGTCAATTATTTTAAAGTTCATTTTTGTGTGACTATTAGTAATTGCAAATAGCAGCATCACCTTGGAATTGCTGGTTGTTATGTGGAATAGATGACAAAATGTAAATGTGGTGTTAGTCTCAGAACTATGGACAGACACTTGGTTCCAGTCTACACTTGTATTTATGCATTAATGCTGTGGAAATTTGAAATTATATTCAAAACTACTAAGCCAGACACCTGCCAGAATGTTTTTGATATTGAAGATAGCGTAATTTAATTTGAAAAAAAAATGAACCATACGAGAATAGTATAATAGTAAGATCAAGCTCTTTTCTTATCACTGTTTAAAAATGCAGGGTCACATTCCACTTTTATCCTTTCTCAATCTCTCTGGTCTGGCTTAGTTATCTGGCTTTATCTCCTCTCCAGGCATGGCTCATTTAGGGTTTAGAGTAAGTGTGTTGCTTTTACTAATGTACACTGAGAACAGTTTCAGTGTGATGAAGTGTTTGTTCTTGAAGGCTTTTGCTCCATAAAAGTATATTTCTGATGTGAATTATTTTGGCATCTGACATCACACTATTTTATAAAAAAACAAACCAGTAAGTTCTGAATTTCTCCAGATTCAGAGGGGTATTAGCTCAAAGTATTCTGGAGTAATTTAGAGCCAGAAGCAATCTGGTAAATATTTTAAAGTTAAATTATGGCAATAAAAACAAATCTCTTAATCTCTTCCTTTTTTATAAATTGATTTATTTCTGTTTTGTGTTTTTTACCATCTGGAACGTATTTTGAACTCTATATTGTTCTACTTGTTATAGCCAGAATGAATAATTGACTAAACATAAAATACCATTTTGATGAACAAAACTCTGAGCACTTGAAAAAAAATTGCATTCATTGCAAGTGAAAGAAAATGCTGAGGTATCTTTAATCCTGTAAGTATGTGTGAGTTTTGCACAGCTGTTCTGGTAGAGAGGGGAACAACTCCCTGGAAAATATATTAGTCCAGTTTTGGAAACAACCCAATCTTCTATGATGGCCCTGGTGAGACTCTTCCTTAGGCTTCAAGACATGCAGATGGGATGGAGAGGACTTGTGCTGAGGCCTTGTTGGTTTTTACTGATTTAGTAGTTTTCTAACTATGTTATGTATCGCACTCTGTCTTTACCACAAAGTTTTAAAAGACTTCTTCCTAGTTTATTTAGCATTTATTACCATATTACTACTTAAGAATATTTCCTTTCCTTTTGTTCTAACTCCTGCTGTGTTTAATGTCATGGTTAAATTCCCATTTGTACTTAGTTTTCAATTCCCATATGGCTTGCCCGAATTAATATTCAGTGCTCAGCTTTTATTTCCATATACCTTTTTATGATATATTATTACTAATCTTTGTCTTTTCTTCTCAGAGGAATACAAAAATAGTTTGACTGTTTCATTTTATTATATTTATAAAGTAATGGGAAAATACAAACATATTGATTTCTGGTAATGGCTCAACAATTTTTGTTGATGTATCAATCTGTAGTGCAATGTGAAAACAAAAGTAGGAAAAAGTACAAAATTCTCCTATCGTGCCATGGTTATTATAGCTGTTTCTTCATATTTGTCCTCTGCTCTGAGTCAGATATTAGGTGCTTTGCGGGAAACAGAACACCAAAAGTATAACTTAGAAGGTAAAATAGAAACCATTGGATAAAATGAATGTTGAGGTAGTAAAATTTCCACTGACTAAAATGGAATTTATGCCTGAGGAGCAGTGTAAGATCATTCATATCTGATCAGTTCTTTTTTGCTCTGCTCTTGTTATTCCTGGCAATTCTTTATGAAGAGATTTCTCAAAAATCTATTTTTGCTATCTCCTAATGGTCTATAGAGAAATGGAGGGGTTTTAAACTGTGTTTGCTACTAAAGTATAAAATTCTCTTTACAAATTGCCACAGTCAGTCAAACCAAACATAAAGGTGTTATTTGACAGCCATTAGAAAACTTGGCTCAGGTGAAATGTGCTTTCAAAGAGAATAATGTTCTGGAGTGAGTGGCTCTTTATAAGTTTAAACTAATATATTCATTTGGTAATTTTCAATGAAAGAAAGGAGCCAGTGAACACTGAAACGTATTGCACAATCCTTGAATGGATTTTCAATCACAATAATTGCTTGGTCATTTCTTGGATCTGCCTCTCTGGGCTGCTAATGTTGTCTTTAGAAGGGGGGAGGGGATGATCAGGTTTCTTACAACAAGCTATAACCAAACCAAATTTATAAAACCCCCCAAAAAATTCTTCCTTTCAATTCCCCCTTTCCCACAAATCTACTTTGAAACAGAAAAGAGATTTATGGTTGCTGTATTGACTAGGCATTAAACAACTAATGCCACTCAAATAGAAACTTTTATAGACATTTTCATCCAATTCTTCCTCCAGTACTGCTGCCACAGCCACATATTGTAATGAGAATGATTTCAGTGGAGAGCAGTCGAAGGATGAATTCTTTGTACACCATCAGTTTATTTCTTCACTTGCAAATTTAATGTTGCATCAAAAATTCAAAGTGCAAAAATACTTCTCTCCTACATTTTAACACCGTGCACACCATATTAACAGCAGCTAATTAAAATAAGATTTTCTGTTAGTAGAGCATCACATTCCAGGCTGGAAAGAACAATGGTTTTGGGGTGGAGGAGTTGCTGTGAGCAAAGAGGGGTTGGGGCTGGGGAGAAAGCACTGCAGATTTTAGTATAATGTGTAGTGTTCAAAGAAATTTTATTTCATCGTAAAGATTAGCAGGCTGTGTAATTCAATTTAAAGCTGGTTGGCAGTGTTCTGTCTATTACAAAGCCTTTTTCTTTTTTTTTATAGCCACTGTTTTTTTATGTTGTATGTGACTACAAAACCTAGTAGACAGCAGGAACAATCTTTGGATTTTGTACTTCCCACCTGCCTTTTTCTTTAGCATTCTGTGAGTTAGGAAATATGTGAGATTGCCCTAAACAAAACAGTCTATCAATGAAATACCATTCTCGATTTTTTTTTGACTTGTGTATTTTTTTGTGGCCCAACAGCCACTGAAAGTGAAGACCTGCTAAAAATGTTCAATTCAGGGGGTTGAATCAAGCTTAAAACTCAAATGTTAGCATTTATTCACACTGGTTGTGGACATTACTGTGCTGTAGAAAAACAACATGCAGCAATTTATGGTAATGCAAGGCTGGCAGACCTTTATCTTACAGTAATTGCCTATACTAGGGGTTTAATAAATGTTACAAGAATTACTGACTTCTTTTTTTCTTAAAGAAAAACAGAGAGCTGCTTATTGCTGCCTATAACCAGCCTGCGTATCTTGTTAATTAACCCTCTTGTTGCCGTGGGCTGAGTCTGAGTGTTTGAGCTTGGGCAAATCCTGCATCTGAATGATGTGTCTTGGCACAAAAGGGCTGTGAAAGAGAGACCACATCTCCCATCCACCCCTGTCATGCCGCTAGGAGACCTCAGACCTTAATTGCCTGTATTTAGGCAGTGTATTGGTTTTGGGAGGAAGATGTTAGAGTTGTGGGCACCACTGGTGGGGAGAAAAAGAAGAGAACCCCTTTTCCCAGCCCTAAGGGGACTTTTGTTTTCTTTGTTCTGCTCTGTCCTGGGCATGGCAGTGAATAATGGCACCTGCTCCGTAGGGTGGCTCCAAGACCCACAGGCAGCATCTTCAGCCCTGGCGCAAGGCTGGGAGGACCCTCTGTGCTGCCTGACCCCGTGACACCAAGCTGAGCTCAGCGCTGGGCTCACGGGAGGGCTGCATTGTGGTGGCCCTTCCACAGCTTTGGGAGGGGAGTTTCTCAGGGCTTGTGGTGGCTTTGAGGCTTAGGTCACTTCCATGCCTCACTTCACTGAGCTGTTCTGGTCTCTTTTCTCATCCTGCACCCCAGCTGAGAGGTGACGGTCACCAAACCCTCTCTGGCTACTGATGGTGCCTTTAGTGGAGAAAGAAATAAGCAGCACACCAGGGGAGAGCAGTGTATGGAGAGAGGCCACAGAAAGCCAACATGGGAGAACAAAATAACATCAAACTGGGGGCGGGATGGAGACTACAAAGAAGATGGAGACAAATGAGAACACAGGGATATAAAGTACTGGACTCCTCTTTTTCACCTGCTTTTTCCAGAGCTTCATCTCTTCTCGAGTTAATAAAATTAAGAAATGAGAGCTCAGGAACACTCTGTACTTTAAATTTCCTGTAATTTTTGGTAAATGAACCATGAAGACCTCAGAATTATCTGCATCTTTTCTAATGAGCCAGAAGCTTTCACATTACAGGGGAGGCTGGATATCTGAGTGCAGTAGCTGCTTTTCTCTTGACTGTTGCCATTACATTTTTCTGGTGTAACCAGCCAACACAAAGGGTTCTTGGTTTAAAACAGAGCTGCAAATGATGAGAAATTACCCACATGTCCTTACTTTTCTCTGCACTGCTCTCCCCTATATGTTACTCTGAAGGCTCCCTGCTCCCTCAGCAGCACTTGGTATTTGTCTTCACTACTGAGAGATGAGCAGAAAAGCTGCAAGGCAGACACAAAGTTTGCTGCAGCTTTGTGCAGGAGATGTCTCCTGAGCATGGCAGAGAAAGAATTTGCTCCTTCTGCTCTCCTCTGTCCTTGCTGCAAGTATCAGTGCTCACTGGGAATAAAATAATGCAGCTGAAACCATCCTTGTGGTCCTGAGAGTAAAGGTCCTGGACTGATGTCCCCTCATAAAACCCTGTGCAAAGTAATCCATGCTGTACCAAAAGCCACTCCCCATTTGCTGCCTCACTGTAAATTATAATTCCATGCCATTAGCTGGAGGGGAAAAGGCAGGAGGGGATGGCCTGCTGTGGTGGGCACCCAGGCTGCTCGGGGATGGGGGAAGGAAGAGCCTCTGCTCTGGTGTTGGAAGGGGCCTGGCATTGGAGTGAGTTACCAGACTGAGTCCAGTGAGTGGAAGCAATACAGTTATTCATAAACTGCTTCCGTGAGACCAGCTGTGAAAACAGTGATGCTTGCCTGTGAGGTGAGAGGGCAAAACCTTAGCAGAAATGAGAATAAATATGGAATAAATTGTTACCTTTGTCTCAAGTGACTGAAATAGCTGCTGTCTGAATGCTTTGTCCTAATGACTGGCTCTGATTCACTGTAGTTGTTGCATCATTCAGCAAAACTTAGTCTGCACATCATGGCTTTTTACAGCAGGTTTCTCATCCCATTTTTGTTTTAAAGGCTAGAAAAGATGGCTAAAATGGGAAAGTCAAGAGAGACCCCACTCTGCAGAAAGTACACAAAGTGAAAAATTGCATGGTCCAACAATTAACCATAACTTTTAATAACAGAGAAATATTTATTCGCGGGCCAGAATTCTCAGTGTCCTTCTCTGCACTAAAGTACAGATGCTGCATCATACAGATTTTCAAGAACCTTGTGAAAATGTTGCTGTAAATTCAAATGCACAATGATAAATCTAAATCTCACACATTCATTTAACCTGATTTAAAAACATTCTACTCCTAGGTTAGTGGCTTACAATTATCCTTATTGAAGAGCAGAGATAGTAGCAGCAGAGGGCCTATCTCCTTGTAACAAGGGCAGGAAAGATCAAGAGTTTTACCTGAATTCTGTCACAAATAAAAGCATGCAAACTCTTTGTTGCAGAATGGAGTTTACATTACATACACTGTTTCTCATTTTTTCTGTTTTGTCCTGCCATTGGAAGGACAATTAGGAGATATTTCAGCACATAGTTTTCTGCAGTGAAACCCAAAGATTTGGATTCGTAAGAAAACTTCAGCGTGAATTTGAACAGTCTGTTGTGAGGTCCTGGGATGCTGTAAAATAAATTACAACCAATATACTGGCAATTCAAATTGTACAAAGCCAGTAGAAAAGAGAAAGTGGCAAGAAACACTAGCAGAGGTGAGACAGAGAATTTAGAAAGCACTGGCGCCAATGTCCACAGTTGCCTCTCTAAACCTTTCTCAGGCTTCAAGCTTCCTTCTCTCTCTCCTATTAGTGTTTAGTGTTTGTCCCTGGGCTTAAACTCACAAGGAAGAGACCTATGCCCTCCTAGTCAGGGAATTCTGGATGACCAGGAAAAAAAAAAACTTCATAAGAGGAATTCTGTTCCTTGTAATAACATGATACAGCTAAAATGATTTGGTTGTCTCTCTTAGTAGCTAAAAAACCTCTCTGTGAGCTCTGTTATTAAAAGGAGTTTCCTTACAGGGCTCAGGAGATTCCTAGTATCCAAGTTCACCTTGAAAGACTAGAACGGAATGTTTAGCTTTATTTAGAATAATAAATTTCAACACGGGGTTCAGAAAATAATGCTGGGGTTCCTAAAGACCTGCCTGAGTATTTCAGTTGACCGTAATTTCTGTTTGCATTCTCACTGCACTTTCTCTTGGTGTTCTATCCTCCATAAACAGTTCAGAAAAGGATCATGGAGGTGGTTCTGGAACACAGTACCATCCATGCTGTCCCTTGGATATTGGACTCTAGAAGTAGACTTTAGCTCAAGCTTTCTATTTCTGTCCATCCAGCTTAGAAACGGGAGAAACAATTCCCAACAAGTATCAGCATTACCATGTGAAAATATTTTTAAAACTACCTTTGAATATCAAACTTGCTTCTTATATTTTTATGTTTACAAATAAAAGCACAAGTCTTGATCACAGGGTAAAATCTCGAAAGCAGCTAATTGCTTTAGCACACTGGAGAATGTTACATTCTCAGAGTTACTAAAAAGCTGTTGTCCTGCTTTTAGGCAGTAGTTAATGCTTTTAAAGCCTTTGGGATATTTAAAAAAACATTTTATCTTATTTCTTCTCTTTATTTTCCCTGTGATTATTCTTGCTATCCCTGCTTTTATGTTTCCTCTTACCATTATGGATATTTATCCACTTAACACTGGTACTGATAGTTGGTTAATTATGAATCCCAGTATGTTTTCTAGTTATCCAATAATATACTCAAAAATCATAATTTTAAAGGAAGGACTTCAGTTCCAGGTATAAAATCAAGAAGTTATGTAGAATATAATGTATCATAGAAAATAGTTTTCTTGTTTGTGTATTTTTAAGTTTTTCTCTCCATAAGAAATGCTCTGAACACCTTCCTGGGATACAGAAAAAAGGAGATATCTGAAGGGATTTTTTTCGGAAATACTGACTGGGTCCTACCAGGCCACAAGACAGAGGAAGGTGATTTCCTACTGCTTTGTCCATTTGTGAGTCTCAGAGACTTTCTTCTAAAAATGAGAAAACAAATAATGAGAACTAGCTCAAAGACTTGGGAAACAGGAAAATGTTTTGGCAATGATGTGTTTCCCTGGTTGGTGCATTTATTTGTTCATATTAAGACAGGAGGGTAGATACTGGGAGGATCCTCATGGGGGGTGTGTGTCGGTCAGTTCTGTTGGCAGAAAAGGAAGTTCTGCAGTTTGTTTAAAGGTCTCTGTCAATAGGGTAGAAGAATTTGGGGCAGAATCTAGATATGGGTCCTGCACTTAAAATTTTCATTTCCTTCACTAAGTAGTGAAGAATACAAACCATGTTTCTCTTTTTTAAATAAAGATTTCACTTTTTCTGGAAAATCTTGTCCTTAGCTTTCCCTGGCCTTTTGCAGTGTGAAAATCCATGTACATTAAAATACCAAGACATTGTCTGTGATAATTATGATTAGCTTAATTACTTTCTGTATAATTGTTTCTCAAAATGACCTCCTTTTTGGTGGCTTTCCTTCATTTATTTTGGGGGGGGGGGAAGACTTAATTGGAATTATAGATTACAGAGATAAAGGGTATGTTATGGGAAATAGGTCCAGATCTCTTTGTGTCAGGCAGTGAAGTTGGGTTTTATATTCTTAAGATTCATAGAAAAAAAAAATTTAAATTGATACAGTAGATGTGTGCACAGGGTAATATCAACAACCAATATATTATTTCAAAATCTGGTGAATTTCTTTATGGAGGATTAGGTTATATAGTGTGGGGGGCTCTGAAAAGAAAATAGAATTGTGTATTGATGCCTTTAGAAATATTATTTGAGGGCAATAAAATGTTCTCTGAAATTCCCTCCTGAGTGGAGAAAATGGAGTTTGTTTGAAGTAATTGCATTTTCTAGCATTTGCTTTCGCGCTTTCCAATATGAGTTAAGCCAATTGGAACCTGTGATTTTGTTTTGCTTATTGGCAAAAGTACCATGTAAATTGATCTGTGATGCATTTAGAGAGAATGCTTTGAAAATTTTGAAAGAGAGATGCCTTTCTCTTCTTAGATTTAGATAGTATTAGGGTTCATTTTTATGTTTTAGCCTAATGTAATAGTAACCAAAAATGTTTCTTTTCAATTAAGTCTAAATTAAGTCCAAGAAGGACATTTCTACATGGCCCTACTGGCACTGTGAAGGCAGAGCTTCAGTTCCTGCTCTCAGCCTTAGTATTTGGAGTTCAAGGTTGCAGCCATTTGAAACCTCATGATGGGCTGAAATTGGCCTAAAATTTGGCACCCCTGGTTCATTAAGATCTTGATTGCAAGAGAAAAATCTAAAGTTCTGTTGGGCAAAACACAATATATTTCTCTGTATGTACAGTCCACATGCACTACAGACCCTGAATTGCAGGGGGTTGATGCAAGCGTCTCTGCTACTGTAAATATGGGGTAATTCTGTTTGGGGAAGCACCCTTCAGCTCTGCCAGTCAAAAGATGTTCTCATCTTAAAATCTCTTATAATTTTTAAAGTGAGCACCATTTCCCTTAGAGGATGCCTTAGAAGGGGCACACGGCACCAGCACAGACCTGGGAGTCCTTTAGGTATTTATTGTTTTGCTATGGGAAAGGGGAGAGGAGCAGGAACTACCATTAATGCCAGAAGCACTTGTGAAAATGAAAAGGGACAGACAAGGCTATTACAATTTCCGGGTAGGGTGGTGTCTCAGAATTTGCTAAATTTAAAGAGAAATTCAACAGCTGCCAGCTCCTTTGATTTTAAATTACGTGATTTTTTTTTCCCTCTTGAAAGCTCAATCTTTTAGGTTGCATAATTAAAAGCCTGAAAAGAAAGCCTTTCCAGGGACTAGCAAGCAATCTGTGCTGCTTGCGTTTCAGATTTCGTAATTTTAAAGTCAATTTGGGGGGACTTTTTACACCTAAAGTTGGCAATACTGTGAGCTGCAAAGTCTGGAGGTTTTTTTTTTTTGCTTTTGAGGTTAGACCGAACAAAAACTTCAGATTCCATTTCAAAACAAAGAAATGTCATATATTAATTGTTAAAACTTCAGTGAAGATTTCCATGACTCAAAAAAAAAATACACGTGTTTCAATAATAGTAGCCCAGTGAAGTTCAAAACAAGCTCGAGATCAAAACCCAGGACAAGTTATGTCAGATCAATGCTAAGGAAGCCATGGAACACTGAAGGAAAACAAAAGCTTGTCACTTATGTAGTGCTACATTTTTCATTTTAACAGACAGGAGGAAAATATTAATCACAAACAGTTACATTAGAATGTTATGGTTGAGACATAAAAACATAAAAGCAAGGAATTGTTACCAATGCCAGAGCGTGGTTAAATCAGGCCTGTAGTCGAGTAGGTTCTGCAGTGCACCTGGCCCTGTTGCAGGGTGCGGATGTTTTGGCCCAGTGTTGTGCAAAATTCACTCCATTTACTTGTGGAAGAGAGGAGGAGTGGAAACACTTGGTGTAAGGCACCACTGATGCTGCAGCATCAGCCGTCTGTGTGGTGCTGTGGAGGTGGAGCAGCGGCTGTGGTCCCGGGAAAGGGGCCGTGTGTCCTCGGCGCTGCTCGGCGCAGCTACCGGCGCTGAGGCAAGCTTCGCTCAGTGCTTCCTTGCTTTCATGGGCTTATGACTCAGCCTCGGCACTACTGTAACGTAGTTTTTTGTGTTTAATGTTTCTTAGACTTGGTTTTCCATTGCCAGCATGGAAGAAATCCTAATACATGAGTTTCAGAGGAGAAGGTAGCAGACTCTGAACCTGCTGTGTGGCTCGATCCGCAAGTGTGAGTATTAACGCTAGAGCTGTCAGGCCTTGTGAAAATTAATGAAGCCTGACGGTTACAGAGGGAAAGGTCAGAGGCAGAGCTCGCACTTACCTAACATTTCTGTTTTGTTGTGTCTAACAGTGTTTTCAACAAAGGGGAGCTTTAATGTACAAGCTTTGGATTTATCACAGGAATTCAAGGGTCTCAGCCTTTGCTTCTCCCTGTGCTGCGATCTGATGTTTTCTTTGCATAAAGGCAAAACAGTTACATTTTCATTCATCCTCTCTTCTTGTTGTGTTGCCCATGTATGTTTTGCCTTTATTTTTTCTTCTTCAAAACTGGAAGGGAAAAAAAAAGGAGGCATCTGAACTGATGGTGGAATACTTTCACTGGGAAGATTTTGAGAGATCTTGTTCTTTAGTTCTTTGTACTGTTTTAGAAGCGTGCTCTGTTTTTGTGCATGTTCTGTTTCTTACTTGCTGCCTTTTTTTTCTGTTGATGCTTTTAATTGTTTCATTGTGTAGGTTTCTACAGACGCAGGGAGCTAAACTGCACAGAAATTCATGGGTGACGTTTTCGGCCTGTGTGTTGGTTGATACCAGTTTGAGCTGTTCTGTTGAGGACATTTGTGAAGGCTGACTTGATTAAAACAGCCAAAATATTTTCATAGTCAGCTGGTCAATCTCATCTGAGAAAAGATGCTTTTCTTACCCAGTTTTGGGTCTCGGGACCTGAAGTGGGTTGTTGATGGGATAGGTCCAGCTTATCCTATGGAAGCTCGAGTCTTTATAACTGTACTTAACACAGTCTAACTCACTTATTGCTGCTGAAGGAGAAATAGCAGCCTTTGAGATATTCTGTCTTTGTTTTAAAAAGCTGAAAGGAGTCTCTGTGTGTTGCTACTGTGCTATAAATGCTGGGAAGAGAGAGTGACCATGGCTCTGTGATGCCAAGGGCTTTCCATGATAAACCTGTCTAGGAAGAGTGGCAGAGCTGCTGACCAGAGTGTGGGCTGTGCTGGTTGCTCTCAGCAGCTGCAACTATGGGGACTGGAAATCTGTAGGAGCAACTCAAAATCTGCTCCTTCTGTGTTTATCCCTGGGCGTGTATAAGGTTGGTTATAGGGGAATGCTTCATGACCAGGTTTGAACTTTTGGGGCATATATGATATACCATAAATTTGAGGTGATTCACTTGCACTCACATCTCTCTCTTGTACAGTTTCCCCTCATCTTGAGGGGACTAAGATTTATACTTCAAGGCTTCTCAGCCTATTTCTCAGCATATGGCCAAAGGGGTTATGAGGCTATGAAGCAGTCATGAAAAAAGCTTCATGTTTCATGGAAGTGTTGTGTGGTTTGATTAGTTAATGCATGCGTATGCATATTCAGAGCTGTGCATCAAAAGTACTTGCATATCATTTGTGTGCAAATACAGGTTTCTACCACTATATAGACAGCTAGTATCACAATTATTTCTTATTTCCCTACTTCCCTGTGGGGTTTGCAGGTAACAGTAGTCAAAAAATAATGTGATTTTCTATTTTTACAGGGACTCAGAAGTTAATGTTCACTGCCAGGCACACTCCTTTTCATGTGGGGCAGCTCTACAGAACTTGGGTTGTGTGACTAAACTGTACTCATATGAAGCATGCTATTAAAATGGGAATGGTTGTTCAACAGATTAAGGCTTCCTAGGATCCAAGTGCTTAAGGTGAACTTAAAGAAACCCACTCAAACAACTACTTATGTAGGCTAAAAAAACCCCCACAACCCCCCACCCCCAAGCTTGCCCTCTTGTCCCATGTAATAGATATATTTAAAGTCAGTCTGTTTGGCTGTCATGTGGAGTGGTCTTAGTGGTTGCAGCCAGCAACAGAAGTTCTGCCTTAGCAGCATTCACAGACCCCCCACTCCTTTTTTGCTACATTGGTTTTCATCTGGATCAGTACCCTGAACCACTCTGCTCTGTGCCCACCAGATCCTTGTGTTGGCAGGAAGGTGTCATGGTACAGGAGTAAAGATCAACCACTGGGGGACAAAGATACTGTTGCTTGAGGGTTGACTTGTTAGACCAGAAATCACAGAAATTTTCTGAGACTCCTAGATTAATGCATTTCCTGTAAACAATTCAGTTTGTTTACAAGTCATTCAGAGATAACCATTGCTGCCTTTATTTGAACAAGAGCGGTATTGACCTTTTGGCTTTCAGAAGAGAGCAACTCGTCTAATTGCAGCATTTTCTTGATCAATGATTACACTGTGCCCTTGCTTGTACTGCTGAGAGCAGATGTTGAAAAACATCTTGACCAAAATAATAGATATATTTTGAAGATGCACATATGCACACACACACCCCCTTGTATATACACACACATAAATACGGGTTTCAAATACTCCAGTATAAGTGACTCTACTTCACAGACTTACTGGCCATTTTTGTTGGTTGTAATTTTAGCCTTTTGAGCTCACCTATTAAGCATTTAAGTATTTTAAATAAACTCAGTTATTATGCTGGGAGTTAAGAATTGGGGTTTCTGAAGTGCTTGGCCCAGCAAACAGATCACGCTTTTGCTAGTTTGGAAAAGGATTCTTCTAATTGTTTTCCAGAGTCACAGTATAAATTAGAATGAATGATGTTACTGATGAATAATGGAAGATTTGGTAGTTGGGAAATCAGACTAATAAAGACCAAATGTGGCTAACAAAGATTTAGTGAAGGAAAACGAGGAAAAGCCTTTCAACCTGTGTGTTGTGCTGTACAGGCAGCACTGATGCAGATACGCAGACCTTATCTGGTCAAGATAAAGCTAAATTGTCATGGAGTAGGAGATTTTTGAAGATGACTGTTCATGTTTCCATGTTAAACACAAGGTCAACAGATTATAGGCAAAGAGCAGGTCTGCCAAAAGAAAACACGCCAAAATATTTCAGAAATCATGTCAGAGAGAGTGGATGTTACGCAGTGCCACAGGGCCTTTCAAGAAGGAAAAAACAGAATGTGATGAATAAATAGCCAATCTGATTGCAGGTAATTTATTACTGTGATTAGTGCTATATAGTCTTTCCTCAGGGAGGAGAGAAGAATTGAATGAGACTTCCTCTTGCTGCAGCCCTGGCTTTTGATGTGTCTCTTTTGAGGGCTGGTGTTGCTCCTGGGCCAGCACCAGAGAATGAGAACCAAAAGTGACTGGTGATGACGTGGGGGCCCTGGGTGGGGAGCAAGGCCAGGCCTCGGTACTCTTCCTGTGCAAATATTGGCACAAATACAGAGCACAGGGCTTCTGGTCTGGCTGCCGGAGGATGGGGGGCCTGGGTTGGTGGCTGTCACACCCAAAACCAGCTTTGCTTCCTCCCCTGCTCCCAGGCTCGGGGATGCAGCATCACTGAGCCAGAACTCAGGGGTGGGTGCTGATGAACTTGGCTTCCTGTGGGGGCTCTTCTCCAGGACCTGTCTTGCCTTATTCCTTGGTCCTGGTGTTAGTCCTTAGTTTTTGTTGGTGGGGCCATGTCCCGGGCTCCCTGGCAGTGGGGAGAGGCAGTTCCCTGCCAGTGCCCCCCAGTTCCCCAGTGCCTCCTCTCAAGAAATGAACAAGTGGAGTCCTGAAAATATCAACAGCTGTCTTCACACCAATTGCAAGAAATACTGTCTTACTGTCAATTTCAGGTGCTTAGATAACATGTATAAAAATACATTTTTATGTTTTAATAATTACTGATGTCACCATTAGTTTGCTTTTGCATGTCCTATGTGTCTTCAAAAAAAGTAAACCCTATTTTTGAAATGTCAGGTTAAAAAAATATTCAGCAAAAATGCTTTGGGCTTAATTAGGCATAATATCAGCAAAATGTGCTGGTTTTCAAATCTATCAAAATAAATGATAGTGTAAAGCTCCAAGCTTTACAGGTATCAAATAAGATGAAGAGTTTTTTGTGTTAAAACAGGCAAATGTTGATAACTTAGCAGAAACCTGAATTTAACTTCTCCATCCTGCTTCTCTGAGAATATTATCACACCTAGCTTGTTTTGGGGGATTGATGGTTATGACAAGTGTATCAAATTTCATTCTGGTGGTATCTTTTATGTTTCCTGGGAGAAGAGAAAACAGCAATTTTATCTTGTGCCCAGGAGTCACAGAGAGCAGGAATTGTTAGGTACATGCCACGCAGAGTTTTTAAATAAAAATGCATTGCAGAGCAACACATGGTAGAGATGGGGAAGGGGAGGAAAGTGGGAAAGGAGTGAGTCAAAAACTGTAGCAGAGCATTTATTGCATCTCCCCAGCTTTTATTCTAATGCAGCACCACAGAGAGTTATGAATATGTACAAGCTGTATTTTGTTCAGACGTGAGGTGTCTGGTATCCATGAAAAACATAGACTGCTTGGTTTTTTCAAGGGATTTGTAGCTTTTTGGTTTTCTATCCAGAATTAACTGATTTTGGAAAGATGATGTTTGCACACATACCTTGCATAATTCCTGTTTCTGTGCTGTAGATATTGAAAAAGCAGAGGGTTTTGACTGGTTCCCCTGTAAATCTTATTTAGGGAAAAAGTTAATCTTGTATATACTTTATATAGCTTTACTCTGAGACTTACTTGAAAAAAGAACCCAAACCATTTCAAAAGTTGAAAGACAGGTTTTAAACTACCAAAGCCGCTTCTATTTAGGAAAACTGTACTCATGAGAAACGTATAACATCTGATTCTGTCTTCCCTGGGACAGATGTTGTGAGTTCCAGAACAGGAAGATGAATCCATAGATTTCTACATACATTTTGCTGCCTTTATGAAAAAAACAAAGACAAACTGCACAAAAATCCCCATAACAAACCCAAACATTTCTAAATGATTATTATTAATGAACACCAAAATGAAGGATAAGGTATGAGGCTGAGAAATCAAGCTTATTGGGAGGGCAGTAGCAGTTAGCTATGATGCAATCTTATGGGTGATTTTTGGCAAGTCACAGTGGGACAGATTTTGTAAAAGGGCCTAACTTCTGTGAAGACATCACAATGTGGGACTGTATTTTTAAGGGAGCTCAGCACCCAGTATGTTTATTTGGAAGATCTGGCACTGATTGCTGATACCAAGTGCTTGAAAATCTGTTCTGAACTCCAAAAATCTGCCTCTGTGAGCATGATCTATGCCTTCTTCCAAACAATGGTATTAGCTCTCCTGAATTGAAGGGAGCAAAGATGTAATTCTTTACTTCTGACTCTGATGGTAAATGAATTAACCAGATTTTCCTTTTTCCTAGTTTGTCTTATTTGGCTGAGTTTTGTGGTCGCTTCTACTTGTGTGCTTTTTTCAAGACATGAGATACTGCCATAAACATAATAACAAAAAAAATAATAATATAAAAGTGCATTGCAAATTAATTGAAGCTTTGGGGAATAAGTCTTGAATAAATGCCACTGGAACACAAATTAATCCAAATAATTTAAAAACCAACAGCCTCAGCACTCTGCTTTGGTGCTCTCAGGACACAGTTAGCAGGCATCCTGCAGTCTCTGGTCACCTGCCTGCTCGGACACCCAGGTTCCTCACTGCAGGTCACTCCTGGGGTCTGCTGGCCCTGACCTGGATTAAGGCCTCATTGTCATTCAGGTGAATAATCCAGCAGTGGTGTTTTATGCCACCTTTGGTGCTGGTTTTGTTGAACTCTGCAGCACAGGCTCTGTGTGCCATTCTTGTGCATTTTTGAAACGTTTCCACGGAGTGGAGGAGGAGCAGCATCAGTATCTTGTGCCCAGCATGGAGAGGCACACCGGCCTCGGGTGTTCCACTCTGTCACTGCTAGCTGTCTGCTTATTGTGCCGGCATCGCTGGTGTGGGAGGAAATGTGCTAATTAAGTCCTCTTTTTTGTTATTTCAGGAAACCTACCATATGAATATAAAATAGTGATTGCTGGGAATCATGAACTGACATTTGATAAGGAATTCATGGCAGACCTTGTTAAACAAGATTACTACCGCTTTCCCTCTGTGTCCAAATTGAAACCAGAGGACTTTGACAATGTTCAGTCACTCCTGACAAATAGTATTTACTTACAAGATTCAGAGGTAACAGTTAAAGGATTCCGAATATATGGTGCCCCGTGGTAAGTCTCAATTTAAACTTTCTTTGCTATTTATTACTTGAACCACAGCAGGAATCATTCCTGTTGAACGTGCATGAAGCTGCTTTGTTGCATTGCCCTGCAGAACAGCATCAGACTTAGCTGTAACCATTCTGAAAGGGTTTCTTTTCTTTTTTCTTTTTTTTTTTTTTCTTTTCTTTTTGGGTAGATAATCTCTATTTAGCCATGTGTATGAAATAAGACAAAAGGAGCTGTAACTATTTCTATTCTGCTTAGTGAATGCACCTTAACTGTGGCGTCAATACCGACTCTGTGCTTTGGATTAACTGTGGTGGCATTTTGGGATGTATTAGGGAAACTCCATTACATTCTATACTGCTGAGCTATTTATATCTGCTGTGCTAATAGCTTAGTGTGGTGGCATTTAACACCCACACAGCATAAGGGCACAAGGCAGCAGGTGCTTTAAGCCTTATTTTTGATCAGTTCTAGGCATTGTTTTCTTCTGCTTGTAAAATTGTGATAACAAAATTTCAAACCAGATCTGGTCTCATTCCACCCATGTGTCAGGCATGTCATGCAGTAAAGATTGCTGCCCAGTTTTGTGCTAAGGAGATTCTTCCTTGTTTTTTCTACATGTCATTTAATTGTGATGCCTGGCATCTTTCTGTGGAGCCTTAGGTAGCGCTTGTTCTAAATTTTCATGCTAAGAACAGCCACAGCCCTTTCAGGCTTTACCAGAGAGACCTGAATTTGACTGATGGTGATAATCATTCTGTTGCTTGGCATTCTCAATTGTCAGCAGCAGTACCGAGATGCTAATTTATGCACACCTATAAGAAGGGCTTACTATAAGCTTATAACTTATTTTTGATGTCAGGCTTGATTTAGAGGTGAAATCGGGAGAGGAAGGGAGGATGACAGGGGATGAACCAGAAAATGGGACAAACCTATACATAGATTAGAAATTTTTCCCTGCATCTCATCTTTGTTGTCTTGGCCAGCAGACCCTGGTGATTCGTGTGACACCACACGTGGTGATGCTTCTGACAATGCTTTGTCCTGATCATAATGTATGCATTAGTGCTAGCTAGAAAACTGTGATCTAGCTCTGTATCTCACATTCTTGACTTGAGCTACTAATCTTTTAATTTAAGTCATAGCCTTTAGCTACTAGTTTAAATCAGCCTGACATTGCTTAGCTAAAAAAAAAAGTAATGCTCTAAATCCTGCAATATCAGCAATTTGGGAAAGATGATCTTAATTCAGGTTAGGAAACATCTCCTGAAGACATTTTAGAGTAATTTTTTTTGTAATAGCAGCGCAGAAGGCAGGGCACATAAAGCCTTGGGTGAGGCCTTTTGTGAGATGGGTTTGAGGCTTGCCTTCAGGGTGAGGAGCTGAGGAAGGTTTGCTGCTAAGGTTGAGATTTCTCTGAGGTTTGCGATTGTGTTCAGCCGCCATTGTATGCATGCATCAGACTTAGAGGGCCTCTGCAGGCACCCAGTGTTTAGGAAGTGTAGGCATATTTCCAAATTCATTTGGGTCAGATTTATCTGAACTCAGCTTCCTACAGCTCTGCTGGAGAGATCTGGAGAACACAGAATTCAAGTCTGGAGAAGAGTGAGTTCAGTATTCTGAAAGGGAGAGCCATGTGATGCACCTTTACTTTTACATTTATATGTACTGGCAATATCTCATGTTCTTTTTTCTCCTCTTTTCCTTCACAAATCTATAATGGAAATCTGTCATCCTTTTGTCTCCATCTGCATTTAGAAGTTCTTTCAATTTGCAGATGTACACATGGATTTAGAGTGTTTGTTCTGGAATATTAAGGGACGTCACATCAAGGCACTGAGTTGTCTTAGTCATAAAAAGTGAATGGCATATGTAGCCTGACCTAGTCATGGAAGACAAACCTGAATTAATCTTTCCTATAATCCATTGATAACTGGATTTTTTCCGATTAGTGATACTAAAATGAAGCTAGGTTGTTAGAAATTGACACTGAGCTAGAACCAAGTGCAGACGTCTCTCTCTTTAACAATATTTCATTTGTGTTTAGCTGCGAAAAATTGTTGTCAAATCATGTTTTGAATAACTGTTGGTGTGGAGCTGACCATTTTCAATACAGCTTTTTAGATCAATCAGCCAGTCTGTGTTGAGAGCAGAAATATGGTATTGTCCATGCATTTCCTCTCTCCTCCACCCTCCCTTTTTTTTTTTTTTCATGATGACAGCTTCTAGAAGATGTGAAAATTTACTAGTCTTTGTATTTTAGCCAGTCTTTCAGAGGAAGGAAAAGTCCCATCAGATATTAGAAAAATCTGCTCCAATTTTGCTCTGTGCCTACAAACTGAGACAGAATGATCAGACAAGCATTTTACCCCTGGTTAAATTTTTATACTTTCTCCCCTCCAATCACATCTTGCTTTATTCCTATAAATCTTCAGATTACCCCAAAGGAAGAGAATTTGTGGGGTTTTGTATGTATTTATGGCCTCCTTACCCCAATTAGTTCTGTCACAGAAATGGAACACTGGTCATTAACCCAGAAGATGTGCCAACCCTAACATGAGATAAGTTGGCCTGTTCAATTTATGTGCAGTTTTATAAGTGTTTCCAGAGGGGGAAAAAAAAATCTCATTTGCTGATAAAGCTACTGGTTTTAATTTAAAAAAGAAGGATCAAACCAAGAATAACAGATGTGATTCTGGAGGTTTCAGCGTGTCGGGGGTTTCTAAGAAGTAATTGCCAGAGTACTGGGAAGGCTGGCTATAAGTCATCTATCTAGAAAATGTAAATTGCCAACTCAGTGTAAATACAGAAACGAAATATCAGTTCATATTCATTACATGTTATTACTCATGGTACATCTAAAAGCTTTCTAAAGACCTAAGAGAATTCAAGTAGTGCCTCCTAACTTACAATTTAGTAGAATTTGTGAGTAAAAAATAACTTACAATACATGGGAGCATTCATGTGTATTTGCAATTGGAATGTGCGGTGGTGCATAACAACAGCCTCTAAGGAGCAGAAAATTTGAATTTAGCCTGATGCTTCTGAGAGTATTAAATGGCATTAGCTGGAGGGGAAGTTAAAAAAGAGGAGTATCAGCCCCTAAAAGAGAAAAGTGCAAGGGTGGGACATAAATCACATTCAGAGTTCTGTTCATTTTCTGAGGTGAAGAATGTAACTGACATTTTCACACCTTAAACAGGAGATTCTTTGATGTACCTTGAAGGAACAAAATGGCTGAAGATTTTCCATTTGGTCTATAGATAACAATCCACAAAAACATTCCCCTCCTTTCTCTTCCTTCTGACTTTGCCCTATGAACCTGGCTTGTTTGGTGGGAAAATAATTGATAGTTTATGCAGTAAAAATTCTGTAAGATTCCAGAGAAAACATTTGCTCCTTGGGAAATTTGATATTGAGGTTTCTTATTAAACAAGACAGAAAATAAAACCAGTGATGGATTTATGAATTTTTAAATCTTGAAACTCCCTCTGTGAAGTAAACATAAGCATAATTCATACTGATGTATCTGTGAAAGGGTAAGGAGAGACAGTCTGTTTTTACTGCAGCTTTGGGAGCTGAATATGCATAAATGAATTAGTGCAAGTTTTACTTAAATTCAAATGTTATTTTAAAATACATGTTGTTTTTTTTAAATTATATTTGAAATTGTTCATCCATGCTAAGGCTGAATTTATCATAGTATGCTGTAGACATTTGGATACAAATATTCTCACAATGTGTGTTTTCTAATGAAGCTTTAAAAGCATTCAAACCACCAGAGAACTGCAGTTAACTGGAGCCAGAATTTGTTTAAACCACATTTTGACACAAACAATTGTTCAGGGAGAATATTTTTCGCTGTTTTATTTTGTTCTGCTAATCAGATGTATAGGTAACTTTTGTGGTTTTTTGCTTGTTTGAAAGAGAAAAGTAGCTGAAAAGAAAAACTATTCTGATGTACTTTGTTTTGTGTGCATTGAAATTCATGATTCTTAGTTTTATGAATAATGAGGCAATAGGCTTATTTATGGATTTTAAATTCTGTTCTGCATAAAAATTTCACAAAAAATGTCAAAAGCTATAAGTGTAAAATAATGTAACAAAGCAATCCTTTATGTCATTTTTAGCTATGAAAGTATGTGAACAAAAATTCCACTCATATCTAACAGAATGAGAAGTAAAGCTGGAGATCTGGGATTTTGAGCATATGTATTTGTTTAGATAACTGGAGATATATGTATCTTTTTGAAGGAAGAAATATGTAGTGTAAAAGCTAATTCAGTATAAATCAATGTAAGTTAATGGTTAACAGAATCACCTTTATGGGGATAACTGAAAAGCACCACAAAGGTAAAAGATGACAATCAAATATTTAAATAATGACTGAAATCTGTGATTTGCATCATTGTGATGAAAATTAATTCATCCTGAATGAAGCTGGGAATAAAGCTCTTCTCCCCCTGACAGGAACAGCAGCATTGTTCAGCAATATCCTGCACGTTTGTCAAGTTGTAGCTTGTTCAGGTCTCAAGAACAGAAGCACAAAGCTGGCCTCCCAGTTGCTTTTAATGAATACTAGTGGGTTTTTCCTATGTCCAAGAATTTGATCTGTAGGGTGATCCAGAGGTCAAGAACAAACAGCTCACTATCACTCACGTCTGCAGAGCCAAGGCTTTCATTTGCTTTTTTTAGTAACTCTAGAGGAAGTGCCTTAACTCTTTTTCAGAAGCAAAGTTTTAATTGGCATAGATAATACAACCTTAAGCAAGCAGAGACAGGTTCAGCCATCTCCTTTGAAAATAATGTTTTGTGCAGTCTTTTCCTTTTCTTTTTAGCCCAGTGTAAAATTTGGGGTTTCATCAAATGATTATATATCAGTTTAAAATTATTTCTCTAAGTCGGTTTCTTTCTGTGCTTCATTTGCAATGATATTTTAGTACAAGCAGCTCTAAGTTAGTACTTCTGCCTTGTTCTGATCAGTGTTTTCAGACTCTGTTTATCCTGTCAGAAAAGTGTCAGAGGGTTTTTTTTCCTTTCCAATTATAAGTTTTGTAATGCATCATGGATTTTGCTGACAGTCTTCAAGTTCTTGAAATAGCAAGCAAATTAACAGCAGATATTGAGTGTGAGGACTGGAAAACCAATTGGCAACTCACATGATGGGATTCAGATACACTGATGGGTTGAAATGGATCTCATTTCTTTTATTTTCATGGTCTTAGTTGGCAATTAGCTTGTGTCTAAAAAAAGGATGAATAGAAATTGGTCTATTCAGCAAAAAAGTTCTTCTTTGCTATTTAGTGGTGAGGAAACTTGGGGAGGCTGGACAGGACTGTGTGTGTTGCACCAGTTTTTCAGGAATTCTGGTGTTTATGCAGTAGAAGTCAGTAACTGAGAAAATTATTGGCAAAGACTGAAGTCTCCTGTCTGTATGTTAAACAAACACACCATCACTGCAGCGTGGTTGTATTTAAAGGTACAGGCTTCTGTTTCATTTTTCTTGGCATTTGTCCACCAGGTCTCTCAGTTTAGAATTGAAGAATGAATTCCCTCCGGTCTAGAATTGCAGTGGTTTGTTTACATTTTTTGCCTTGTTGGGAATGTAGCTGATTTTTCTTTGGTCTCCTTGATATCAGATTCACTTCCAAGTAAAAAATGGTCCTGTTTACTTTTAAATGCTTTCTTTCTTTTTTTTCTTCCTTTTTTTTTAATAGAGAGTGGGGTGTTTGTCATTTTAAATACACTTGCTTATAAGTAATTTTTAATACTGTGGTGCAAACCTGCCCTATTGAATTCTTTGGACAGCTTCAGCATTCTGGCGCTGGGGCAGATCATGAAGCCTGGATCTTTTCTTCAGGCTTGCCTTCTGCAGGAATAAGAACTTCAGAGTATTTATTATTAGTGTTAACAAATAAACTGTGCCTATTTGTGAGTGGAAATCTAGCCAGTTAAACGAGACATAAAATGGTAGCTCTCCTTGCTCTTTTGAATCTTTCCTGGTGCGGAAACAGGGATTTGAATTCTTCCACAGCAGTACAAACAAATGATTATGGAAATCTGCTCTGAGTCTCTAATTCTTGCTCTGTTTTCCTGTAGTCCAGTTTTTGCCATGCAAAAAGGCAGAGAGCCAGAATGAGTGTGAGCTGTGGTGTCGGGGCACTGATTATGGTGGCCTACTCATTTGCAGGTTGAAGCATGGTTTGCTCAAACAGAAGGACATTTTGATAGACAAGTTGTGCTAAGTTGTAGTTTTGCTTTGGGGGGAGTGTTTTTACTTGCCAGGAACAAGCAGTTTTCTTTCCTTTAGCTGAACACTGGAATAACACTGGTCACAGTGGCATTCATGTGCAAGAAGCAGGCTGGAAGCATTCACACTCAGTGAGGAGTTACCAAGAGTAGGAAACCGAATACTACGAAACTCCTGACCTTTTAACTCTGTAGCATCAGACTTTGTCTCGGGAGGGGGTTTGAAGCCCCTTAAAGAATGGGAGCTGGGAAAGAGGAGTTAAGGCAAGAGTTAACCCAAATCTGGAGATAGGCTGTTCTGTACAGGGCTGGATTCCTTGCAGTGTGTTGATGCTTGCTTGAATAAATTCTCCCGTGTAGCTTTTGCACTTCAGGACTCCTGCTTTTCCATTTCCTTCCATCTGCACATGCACCATACCTCTTTGTGGTGGTCTAGTACAGAGGGGAAGAAAGACAAAGCTGAAAATATCATGCTGTTAAGGTTAACTGAAAAATTACTTTGCTCTAGGACAGCCACCTTCACAGTAGGAGAGTGGAGAAGTAAGAGAGGGGCTTCAGCTTTGACGAGCTGACATCAGAATGGATTTTGCATTGTGTGGTGCTCTTCAAGCTTCATTTCTTTCATTGCTTCATTTCCCCTATGCCCTAAGCAAGAAGAATTAGGGAGCAGGTGGATGCTTTGAGTGACAGGCAGAGGAGCCTGTTGGAGGATGTGTGGGTGAGTGCAGTCAGGGCCTGGCTGCTTTGAGCAGAGGGCAGGAGGGTTCAGGGTTCTCTGGCAGAGCTGGTGAGCCAGAGGAGCCAAGACTCCACTGAGGAACTGGGTGGGATACCAAGACTTTGCTGAAGGGTAGGGAGATCATACACAAGATATATCTGTGGGAGGACGAGGCCCATCCAGTTTGTGTTGGGTCTGGCTGAGCTGGAGCTTGTTTCCTCACAGCACCCTCCCAGTGCCTTGGGAGCTGAAAGGGTGTTGATAAGACACCTGTGTTTTGGCTACAGCATCAGCACTGTTTTGTCCAACATCCCTCCTGTCCCTCAGTAGGCTGGGTAAGATTTTGGAAGGGGACACAGCTGGGACAGCTGGCCCACGCTGACAAAAGGAATATGCCATACCATCTGACATCAGCTCAGATATAAAAGCCTAAGGAAAGTGGGGGGATGACGTTTGATATTTACAGTGTTCACCTTCTGGAGCAACCACTCCATGTGATGAAGTCTGGCTTCCTGGGAAGTGAAATGAATGAAATTAGGATGGAGGAGGTGACAGGGAGGAAGGTGGTTGGATATGTGAAACAGATGCAACCTACAAGTGGTTTGTTTCACAGTTCATCTATTTGGGACAAACAGGAAAAATGTGGAAGAATTTACACTGCAGGTAGAGTTGACAAGTAGAACTCACATGATGTGATAAAATGAAATAGAAATGGAGGGGCAATTATTTTTTTATTTTATTTAAATCCAAAAGTAAGTCAAAAAGTAAGTGACTAGATTTTGTTAGCTCCCAGTGAAGGGTAAGATTTCTCATGATAGTCTTCCTGGTGATTCGGGTCATATTTATCTAATACTTACTGATCAGAATGCTTACTTTACCCTGACGTGTATAAAATGCTTAAAGTAACTCACAGAAGCTATGAAATAAAGCAAAAATTGCACATGCACTTTAAATAAGAGACCACTGATTGTGAATCTGAGCATAGACATAAAGGTCAAGAATGACAACTGCATTCATCAGATCTTCATGAAAATCTGTTCAGTAGAATACATCTTGCACCTTATTTCAGAAGTGGTCAACACTCATGGATTCAGTTGAAAATCAATGAGACCCGCGGCTATTTATAACCAGCTCTAAAGCATTTAGGTGCTGGTCTGTATTATGGTTTGTGTACGTGTAAAATATGAGGATAGCTGACATTTCTAACACTACTAGCCAAATATCAAAATCTCACTGTGGCTGAGAGCCACGTTTGTGATGCACACACAGAGAGGCTTAAACAAGCAGGAAGATGCCAGCAGCTTATCCTTGTTCCTTCTCAGATGTGCCTGAGCTGCACACACCCTTTGTGAGTTCTGGAGGTCTCACAAGCCACACCACCTTTGCTGCCTCCTCAGTTAATCCTGCATGGACAAGGACATCGTTTTCCAGTCTGCGTGCACAGTGTACCTGGGGGAAAGCACTGGGAGTTGCTCTGTTCTGTGCTCCTCTTCAGCATTTCAGATAAACACTAAACAGAATATTCCTTAACAGATGTGCTTGGCTGTTTGCCTTCTGTACTGACCCTGTGCCCACAGCTACTTTGATGAAGGGAATAATGCTTTCCAGGAAGTGATCTTGTGATGATTTGAAATCATCGGACAACTCTGCCATTGTATTTATTTTGCAAGTAATGCCAGTCCTTGAGTTTTATATCTGCAGATCTGCCAGCCTGTCTGTCCTCTGCTTCTGGAGAACTCTCACCTTCAGTTTTACTGCTTTGGCAGCATTTGTAGGATGGGTAGAGCTGGCAGGAAGGTTGTGGGGTCTGATTGTTCAGGAAGCCGGTTTATTTTTGTACATATGTGAATCAATGTGTCTCACTGACAAAAGCTGATATTTGCAGCTGCTAACTGTATTAATTGCTGGAGTCAGGTTTATTGGTTTATACCTTGAGAATATACTTACGGTTGTGTATCGCCTCCAATTTTATATAAGTAATATATAAAGTAAGCTTTATGTAAGAGGAAGGCTGTCTCTCAGTCTCCTTTTCCTGGCACAGATTGTAATGCATCTTGTTTTCAAAACTGGGAATGTAATAAATTTCAAGAAAGGTGTTCTCTTTAACACTTCTCTTGATGTTCCATCTGGGCTGCTTGGGACAGTTCCATGGCCTGTACTGCAAGAAAAAGGAGAAAGGTAACCTTGCTAGTCTGAAAGCTGTAGTCCTCAAGTGTTCCCATTTTTAATATGGGATGCCCTAAAACACTGTAATCTCAAGTTATGGCTACCTGAATTTGGTTTTTCAGATTTAGTAAGTTTGGCTCCTTCTTCTCTTTATGAATATAACATAAGTTTCATGAAGATTTCTTGAGAAACCTGCAAAGTGCCATTTTAAGGAAGATTGTCTTCCACTGCCTAACCTGCAGATCTTTTTTTTATAAACTTCTAGATTTCTAGGGTTCAAGAGCTTATATTGGTGCATGCATAGAGGTGGAACATTGGGAGAGGTGGAACATTTGGGAAAGTTTAGAAAATGAGAGAGTAAGCCAAGTATAGATCACTCTGCTCAGCTCCTTGCAGGGCCAGATGGGGTACTGTGGCATATCTTCTGGGCTGTAGCATCTGGTCCCATATTGCAGGGTTTGTGTAAAAGTCAATTCCCTACATGCTAGTATTGTATTTCTGATCCACATATGTATAGCTGAAAAGTATAGTTGCTACAAACTTTAGGATCACCTAATATCAACCTGGAAATTCAAGTGACCGTGAAAGAGTGAGATGAAGGTGTGATTTGTTTCAGAGAAGTGTTTCGTTGTTGTTTTGTGGATTTTGGTGATAGACTATTCAGAGATACATAGGCTGATGGTTCATCTGGAAATGGGCTGTTCTAGCACATAACAGCGAGACCTTGCTGTAAGGATGTGCCTTTAGCTGGTAATTACTAGCAGTCAATCTGCCTAGAATGTACACGTTTTCTTATTTATATTCCAGTCCTGTAACCTTCCCTATTCTCTTGTGCCTTTGTTCTATTAATCTACAAAACAGGGCTTGACTTGTGATTAGTCCTCAGAGGTTGTTCTATTAATCAGGCTGCAGAACAGGTCTACTTGGATGTTCTGTTGCAAGTGCTTAATGTGCTTTCCTCATCAGCCCACAGCAAAGAGCTGCTGGGGTTGTCTTAAATAGCCGTGAAATCAGTGAGGTGTCTGCTGCACTTCCTTTGTGTTTACATCTTGATTTTGTTGCTATAGGAGGGGGAAACTAGACGGAAATAATTGCAGTCTTACAGAAATGGTGTAAGTAAGTGACATTTGTGGCTACATGTTGCAGGACAGGTCCTGTCACAGCAGAACCGCTGGTTACCTTTGTTTTGAATGTGGAGAACCTGCCCAGTTATAAGTGTGAGGATTAAAATTCCGGCTTTGCTCACAGGTGGGACTAAGATTTGAATTCTTTGTAGAATTTGAGGGATAAGTCTATCCCCATAAGATTCAGAGGGTCATTTAAGAGAGTGTATATTTCTCTGCAATAGGTAGAAATCAAGAGAGATTTTTTTTTTCTAAATATATATGTATATAACAAAAGAATAGTCTGAGAGCTGGTTTAATAGAAAAAAAAAAACAAAACAAATCCAAACTGAACTGTTTGTAACACTTTAGTTATTAGAACTTACCATAAAATTTGAACAATAAACAGCATGTGTAGTGAGAAACTAATCTAGTTTCATTGTAGAAGAAACTACTGACTATAAAACTGTAATGATTTATTCTTGTAATTAAATGCAGTATTTCTTGCCTGTAGGAGGAAAGTACATATTTTAAAATGTATCAAAAGAAACAAACCAGATCACTAGTTATTTTTTTCTATATTGTTCCTTTGGCTTTATTTTTTTTTTTAAGTTTTTGTTTTGTTTATGATGTATCCCTTAGCCAGCTCAATGAAGTTTGTCACTGAACTAAAGAACTGCTGTCTGTCTGGAAAAAACACTGGCCCCAAGGCAGCAGGGTTTGTCTCAGCTGCTTTGCTCGCCTCTCACTGTGCTCATGCCCATTTTTTCTGTATTCCCATGGCACATGCATCAATTTCTCCAACACACAAGCTGAAATTACCAGCCTTTGCAAAACTGGCCCAGTCTTGATGTCCACTGACATCTGCATGAGAATTCTTGTTGGCTGTGCTGAGAACTGGTCCCTTACGGCTTTGTGCCATCATCTAGTTGCTGATTTGAAAGGCTTTGTGCTGCCTGCCCCCAGCTACAAAGTGCTTGTGGAGGCTGCGGTTTTGTCCAGTCTGGCCTGTTGTGGCCTAAGGAGCGGATTGAAGTGGTGGTGTGACACCTCCCTCCGGGGTGACCCAGCGGCTGCGGGCACACGCTGTGTGCGCAAAAGCGGCCAAGCGAGCACCTTGTGCACACCCAAGGGCCCTATTTCACAACAGGGCAGGAGAAGGGGTTCCCAAATGAGGTTTTTCACAGCAGGGCAGGAGAAGGGGTTCCCAAATGAGTTGTGCCTTGTGAACTCATCCTGCCTAGCCTTTAATGTGTGGGTGGAGCTGGGATTGTGTTGTGCCTCCATCTTGTCCCTGCGGCAAACCCAAGGTGTTGCAGAGGGCTGACCACCAGAAGGGAAGGGGGAGCAAAGCCATTTTCCAGAGGTTTTAGTCACCTAAATTAGTTACTTGGACAGTCTGTGCTGTCCAAAGTGACTTATCCCAATTCTAGCCATAGTTAAATAGCACTTTTTCAAAGCCACCACTGTGAAATTTTACACATACTGTCCTTATTAGGAATTGAGAAGAAATAGGTGTTCTAACATGGTTTTTTCTAGTCACATTCCTTTTGGTAATTTCATTTTCACCAGCTACTTCTGCCTTTTTTTTTTTTCCTCCCTACTTCTTTTTTCCTCCCTCCTTACCATTTCCCCAATTATCAGAGAAATCAGTCTTCCTGCATTGATTCATTTTGACCAGAGTCTGGAAGGCACGGGGAATCAAATTAACTAATATTTTACTTTTGCATGTGATTAATGCTAATGCTTACAGAGAAGAAAATACTTTGCTGTGATTTAATTTTCATTCTCCAGTTGAATCCCAGTGATTTAATTTTGCAGAAGGTTGTCTCTCTGCTTATTGTCTCTTAAGGAATCATAGAAGTTAGAGATGGAAAAGGCCTATTAAATCATTCTGCTATTGCAGGATTGTCTCCTACACTATATTTTTGAATATTATGCCCAGTTTTAATGAATGAAGAAAAGCAGTTTCAGTTAATTCTTTTTGAGATTGTACCTCAGTGTAGTGAAGATGTTACTAACGGGAACTAATATTCTGCTTATATACTTCCTATGTTTATTTTATTTTTCAAAAAACACAAATTGTGCCATGTTTGATGAAATGAGCCTAAAGATTTCTTGTATCCTTCATGATGTTACTTTTCTAGCCTTGTGTCATTTATTTTATATCCTTTGTAATCCTTTCAGATTTTTCTCTGATCCTCTTTGTTATTTCTGGTGAGATGTCTGGTGTTCTGGGGCATTGGGTTTTGGTTGGTTGATTGGCTGGGCTGGTTTGGTTTTTTTTTTCAAATTTTCACAAGAAGCTTAGAACCAAACTGCAGAATTCTGTCTCTACTGTGTGACGAGGGGAGATCCTTGGCTGCTTGGAACACTGATGAAGGATGGTGACTGTTCCACTGCTTCTGCAGGAAGTCCAGGCTTGCATCACACTATAATGTCGTGGTACAACCACGTGCATAGCCCAGATCATCTTATTCTTTTCCTCATTCATGTTGCAAACCCATGCATAATTTGCTATCAGCTGCTGCCCCTGGGACTTTTTATTTTAGCTTAACAGGTTTAGGTTTCTTTCTCTCACTGATTATTTGTGGTTTTCAATTTTCTTTAGATGTATTAGCTTGCATTTTTCTCAGAAGGAATCCCCTTTTCTTACTTATCTCAGTGTTTCTAACCGCCTTTGGCATAATTTCTTACCCCACTGTCATGTTTATAACACTTCTCACTATATTGAAATCTGTGAATTTAATTAATGCACTGTTTACCCGTTCTTCCAGATCATTAATAAAGATGTTAAATAAAACTGATCCTAATACCAATCCCTGTGGCAATCTGCTAGCACCTCCCTTGTGCTGCTGCAATCTATTTATTTATAGCCCCTTAGCCACTATTCAGCCATGTGATAGTCCTCATAAGCAAGCCAATTTTAGGGTCTTGAAAAGGGATTGTGTCACATTTTGCCAAAATCTGGGTTGATACAATCTACTATATTATTTTAATCTACTGTCTTGGCTGAATTTAATATATGTACAAAAATTAAATGTGATGAAACAGAGCTGTAGTTTTGGAGCGCTTTGAGATCTTGGCAGCCGAGTAGCTATAATTCTCCTTTCTTAGAGCAATTACACCTCCTCCA
>WBMY01017627.1:9143-50475 GCA_013397315.1 Donacobius atricapilla
CAGGAAAACCTGTTCCATCCTGGGTTCTGCCACAACGCGCTGTGAGACAGTTACTTTTAATCCTCACCTACCACAAGGAGGATTCATGAATGCAAGCTTCTTAACTTGATTTGGTACCAAAGAAAATTTTCTTTTTTAATTAATAAATTATTCACACTGTTTTGCAATTTCTTGCCACAAAAATACAGCCTTGTTTTTTCCACAGCTGTTCCATTAAAGGCCAAAAACTTATGTGCTGTGAGACAATATTTTTTTTTTCAATTCTGAGTTATTTTATCTTTTCTTTCTTCTTAGTCTGTGGGATAGAATAAAAGATGTTAATTACGACTTATGGTCATAAATATAAACTCCAAAAAAAGGATAAAAGTAGCATAGTGACTAATGCTAGTTTTTCCTACAAAATTCACATCAAATAGATACAGAGACAGATGAGATTCAAAAATGTCTTAAGTGAATTCTGGTAAGTAAACAGTAAAATTCATATATGTTACCACTAGGAAGTTTTTATCCACATTTCTTAGAGATTTTTACTTCTGCAGAAGACCTGAGACTTCTGGAATTATAAAGCAGGTGAAAAAAAAAACCACAGGAATTCAGTTATTGGTTTTCCAGGTGAAGAGTCTGACATAAATTACATCTAAAGAATGTTGGAATTTACAGACTATGGTGCTGCACCTACCAGGATTTCCCTTGCTCTCTGGTTTTAGTTCCTACAGGTCATTGGTATCATGCATACCTAGATAATTTCATTCTGCCTAGCTCTAACAGTAGATATGAGGCTGTGTAGGAAGCCCTGAAAAGCTCAGAGGATATGCAGGTTTTATAAAAAGAAGGATTTTAACAATACTGAAAATGGTCGTAATATTATTTAAGAAACTGTTTTGCAGTCTCAGATATAAAGAGGCTCTAGTAAGGGATATCAATGTAAAAGTTTCCTCTGTTTAGCCTATAAATATCATCTTATTTCTGTCAGCAATTATTTTAATTGCAGCTGAAATTAATTACATCTATTTTTATACTATCATGAGGAGCATGATACAAATTGGTTCATAACATGGAATCAATATTTGATTAAAACTGTATTTGTACAAGTGTGGCAATATTTTTGCTAGAGTTATTATGCCTTGCTCCTAGTTTCTTTCCCCATTGTTAGCTATCTTTCCAATTCAAATAAAGCACTGCACTGCAATTCCAATATTAGGATCTGAACTACCTATTTCAAAATAAAAGTTCCTATTGTGAGGAAAATGCAGGTTTCTTTCATTGTCTGGAGACAATAGCAGAAGATAAATCTATCTATAACTTAGTCTTCTGATTTTTAGCATGTTATTCAATTCATAGGAAAGAGAGCTTTCTGACTTCTTCACTAATTCATTAATTCAGCATTGTGCTGTTTACCAAGGTTATAAGCTATACTATTTTTCTGATGTAGTTCTTTCCTTGTTCCTGTTCATAGCCATTTTCCTGGACTCTGCAGTCATGCAGCACACTGTTGCAGACTGGTTTTAAACACCACAATTTGCTTATTTCACCAAAACAGTCTGGCAGATCCAACTGGCGACCCTATTTATTTCTCTGAAGACTGATGCTCTATGAAATAAAAGAAGTAACAGTAGTGAGATACGTAGGTTTCATCTTGCAAAGTAAGAGATGAAAAGGGTTAGTAGGCCGAGACTTTAGAAAATGCCAGAGTATAGGAAAAAAGGAGCTTTGCAGTCCCTTATTTTTTTCAATAATTCCACTAGAATGATACTGAAAATATGTATTACTTAATTCCTTTGTTTGGTTTCATTCTATAGATCATTTCCAGAAAAAAAAAAAAAAGCATCTTCATTTAAAGACTCAAGAGTTAGAAGAATGCAGAGTTGTCTCCATTATGCTATGTTTTATGAAGGAAATTGTAATTATATGAATCTATTTCAATATACAGTGGTTGAAGACTGACTTGAAAGATGGAGCTTGTGTTGAAAAATCTGAGGAGAGTGATTTCATCCCAGCTGCTGATTCAATAGCAAAACATGCACTTTTATTTCCTTTGATTGACAGCTGCTGTGCAGCTTATCAGATAAAAGCACAGTTGAGTTCCCTCCTCTTCAAGGATTTCAATGGGATCTGGTTGCAATGTCTCCATTCTCAATTTAATCCCTCCAGAGCGTGTATTTTGTGTGAGAAGTTGGCCATGCTGACCACATTCTCTGCAGGGAATTGCAACCTCATTTTCCCCTGTACCATATATCGAGGCAGGGGACAGGGGTGTAGGGTATCCTGACCAGAATCTCTGCCTGTTAAAAGGCAATTTTCCCCCAGTGTTTTCCCCACAATATATATCACAAAAAGAGGCATTCAAAGGTTCCAAGATGCTGGTCCCATACTCCGTTCCCACTACTGAGTGGAACCAGTAAGCAAGAGCCTCACTGTACAATACCGGGAGATAAAGGGTTGATGCATGGGTCTTGAGCACCAATAACTGGATGTTTGTGGAGCCAGCCAAGGATTGTTGGTAATAACTGACAAGGACTGTTATCAATAACCAAAGATTTTTGGTAATAACCAAGCATTCTTAGTTAGTGATAACACACTGTGGAAAAGAACAAGCTGTGGTTAGAGACCACCTCTGTGCTGCAGAAGTAGTGTCGCGATTTTCCAGGGCAAACTTCTTTCTTCTAGTTCCTAGAGATAAGTACAACATAGTCCAGGAGAAGCTCAGGAATGAGGCCAAGAAGTGGGCATGGACTGTAAGAGGGATCAAGACTCCCAAAGAACTTCAACCCATGTCCAGAAATGTCCAAAAGAAAGAAACGGTCATGATAACTAATTGTCATAGATAGACGTTTCCTTCCTTCCTTCCTTCCTTCCTTCCTTCCTTCCTTGCCTCCCTCCCTTTCTCCCATCCTCCTTGACACCGTCCCTCCTTCCCTTCTCCCCTTCCTTCCTCTCTCTTTCTCTCCCTTTCTCCCCCCTCCTCTTTCTCTCTTCCTGTCTTTCGCTTTAATTAATCTCTTCCTTTCTCACTTTTTTTTAATCTTATTCCATTATCCAAAACACTCTGCCATGTGCTTACACAGTAGATCAGGAACTGACATACATGTTTTCACACCAAGTGTGTTATTTACTTTTTTATTTGTCTGGTTTTAAAGACCCCCCACAAGTATTTACAGATCATGGGTGCTTTCTCCCTGTAAGGGTAGGGTCTCACATGCACTGTAACCATCCTGTTACGCACTGTTTTTTCAGGTTACTCCTGTCTGTGAAATATTTGAGAGTGTCATATGCAAAAGATAGCTCAAAGATCATAACTGAGGATCACCAGGTTCTTCCATTTTATTGGCCATCCTTCATGGTCAAAATGGAATACAATCCTTACAGATATTACAGGAGACAGAAATAGCTTTTCCTCTACATAAGCCTGTTTCTCAGGGAGCTAGTTCTTCTGATCATAATTAGTTCAATACTACTCTCATAAGGATTCTCCTTGTTAAATATAATGCAATTTGAGGGCTGCCACAGGAAATCACTAAAACAGAACAGTGGTCCTATTCTAGAAAGAGTACTGTAACACGAGAGGAAATACTTAAAGGAGGTTAAAACTCTTGGCAGAGAATTTGTTTTCAGGAGTTTCTCAAAACATTTAGAATAAGCTTACAATTTAAACAGACATGCTGCCCAACACTAACCATGCATGATGCCTCAAATGACTAAAGAACAAAGAGAATGAATAAAGACAGAAAAAAACATTCTAGAGACAAGCATAATTGTACCCAATGTCAAAAGAAACAACAAAAGTAAATTAAAACAATAAAACTGTTGGAAAGGTAAAGTAGTTTCTCACATTAAGTGTGTAGCAGCTGGCTAGTACTGCTCTATTTGTGCAAAGTAGACCAAATTCAAAGAATTGAAAATGGGTTTGGCAATCCCAGTAGAACATTCATTTGTCTGCAGCATAAACCCACAATTTTGTACAATTTAGTATGTCTAGCAAGCATCCTGGCTCAGGAGCAGCCTAGAAATAAACTAGACAGTTGATATTACAGAATAAGATTGAAGTGCAATAGCAGAGCTGCATGGGACTTGTGTATAAAGCATCTACTTGCATTTAGGATTGCTCAAACCAATGCCATTTACCTTTTGCTAAACTGGCCACAAAATTTCTGCACAACTGTTGGAGGAAGGGAGGTAAAAGAAGGAAATCAAAAGTGCTTTGTAGATGAACTTCCAAACCCAGAACAGTATGCTATCGGTAAAAATAAATGGGCTAATTTTTTGTCTACTTTGAGCCAAAAATCCACCACATACATAACCATAAATATGCCCAAGGAAAAGGAATTTTAAAAACAAATGGGAACTTTATCACACATCAGCAAACTCAGAAATTTGCAACAAAATTCCTTCTATTGTTATTAATTTTTCTTCCTTTTCCTTAGAAAGGGTGGTAACAGTTACCTTATCAAGTAAGTGATGTCTGAGTGCCCTGAGAGATGTGCTGCCTCATGCTGTCACTCCAGAATGGAGCACATCGTCCACAGTTGTGGTGGTGATTGGCACCTATGTGTAAGTAACCAAATGCCACCTTGGAGTAGAATTGTCTTTGATGACACTCTCTGTCACTTTTCTGTGATTTTTTACCCACCTTGTTTGGCAGTTCAAGTAGAAAAACTAGTGTTGTTGTCAGACTCCATGTGTGTGCCTATGTGCATGAAGTGGAATTAAGTAGGTTAAGTGGAATTAAAAGCGGATTTCATATTTTGATTCACGTAACTTTTAGAACTCTGCAGGATTTACAGGTTTATACTGTATGAAACAGAGGTAACAGATTGTTCCTTTATTCCTATTCCATATGGATTGAGGAAGGAAATTCTTAATAAGCAAAGCATTTCGAGAGGAAATCAGCAACCCCTGAAATTTTTGCAAACATTATATTAGAAGGTGAAGCAATGAAAAAAACCCACACTGTAAGACCTAGAGAAAAATAAAAACTGAATGGGCATGCTGTCTACAAATGTCCCATGAAATCATTTCCAGTTTTTAATTCCACAGACATGGCTTCATATATTATAACCTTATATTCTCCACTGGGTTGCATTTCCTGCCTAAGAGTTAGTCGTTAAGAGACACGTAGGTACATTTGGCCCATGAGACAACTCTTAACTACTCATCATTTTCCATATGGAAGCAGGCCTATGTTGCTATGATCAATATAAACCACACTCATACATGCTTTACAGGCAAATAATAATAAAACAAAGTTCTTCTATAAAATATATAAAATCATTTTTGTGGGATTAAATAATATAAATCTTTCAGGGCTGTATAAAGAATGGACCTTATTAATGTTAACTCTTTATGAAATAACAAAATGTGATTATTTAGTGAAATAACACCATTTAATGCTTTAAATTAGTTTTCTGATGCTAATTTCAGATTTGGAAAAGTGTCCTGTGGCTTGCCGTAATTCTTCAGTCTGTTTCAAAATCTACTTGTTATCTCTGACTTTTGTTCTTGGCTGCTTAATAATATCCAAAGATATTACTGAATTATACTATGTGTCGTGCTTCAATGCGAATAACTTTGATTTTTTTATTAAATTATTACAGAAGACTCAGTTAAAATGTATAACAAATTTAGTTTTTCAGGTAGGTTGATCCTGGCTGAACTCCAAGTTCCCACCAAAAGTGCTTTATCCCTCCTCTCCTCAGCTAGACAACCGAGATAAAGTTTAACAAAAGGTTCCTGCATTCAGATAAGAACAGGCAGAGGCTGAGAACAGGTAGCGGTTTGCTCAGCAATTACTTGAGTTAAAGAGTCTGAAAAAATCTGGGAAAATTACTTTCTTGTCAATCACATTACAGTAGGATAATGAGAAATAAAACCCAAATCTTAAAAATCCCTTCTTCCTGGGCTCAAATTCACTAGAAATTTCCCTGCCTTGTACTCCCACACATTCCATCCCTGGTGTTGTGGTCACTTCATCACATTTCTGTCTCTCTTTCTCCTTCATGGGTACGGGTCCTCACCTCCTCCCTTGCTCCACAGTGGAGTCCCTCTGATGATAGATAGTTCTCCATGTTCTTCTTCAACATGAGCTCTTTTTACAGGCCGCAGTACTTAATGAACGGCTTCAGAGCTGGTCCCTTCCACAGGGCACAGTCCTTCAAGAGCAGACTTCTCCAGTGTGGGCCCCTCACTATGCTAGTCTTCAGACTGCCTCACCACGGTCCAGGGGCTTGAGGGGAACCTCTGCTCCAAAACCTGAAGCACCTCCTCCCACTCCATCTTCTCTAGTGTCTGCTGGACTGTTGCTGTTTTATTCCTGTCCTCTGGATACTGCTCTCCAGCACTGTCGCGGTGCCTTCAGAGAGTGTCTCTCTGCTCGCCTGGGCCAGCCCTGGCACCGGTGCAACGTGTCAGGCACAGCTCCAGCTACAGATAACTAGAGCCGATCCTGTGGGTCCTGAGAACCGTCNCCACAATCTTTTTTTCCTCCTCTCAACTACATGGTCCCACAGCTGTTACCACCATTGCTGATGATCTCAGATGGGGCTGGTGTCAGGTCAGTTTTGGAGGTATCTGGCGCTCTCTGTTAGACATGGCAGAAGCTTCTGCCGTCTTCTCGACAGAAACTGTCTGACTTGTCATGTATGCAGAACCAATACAGCAGTTCAAAAATTAATAGAGTCGGACTGTATAATCAGTTCCAGGTGAAAACAGCGCACTAGCAGTAAAACTGAAGTTGTTCTGAGGGGGCAACTTTTTTCACTTACAAATTCAGTGAACACTGACTGACTGTTATTTTTTAAAACAATCAATATTGTTATTGGAGAAGAGAGAAGGACAAAATAGTTGTCCATTTGAACAAGTCAATAAAAGTAGAAATGTTTAAAAAATTCCTCAAGAGGAATAATTGCATTGAGAGGATTTCATTAGTGTGGAGATTATCTTGAAGTAAATTTCAGCATCAGAAGTCAATAACTGCCCTGAGTGTTTTGTCATTATTTTGCCTGTTTTCCACTAGAGATATATTTCTGCAGTAAAGGCAGGATCAGGTAAATAACTAAAATCTGCCACAGTGTTTTGAGTAGGAAAACTGATTCTGTTTCAAATTGCCTTTTTTTTTTTTTTTNCAATAAAGGAAATTCTGGCTGAAGAAAAACAAGATTTTTTTTTTTTCTAATCAGAAAACTGGATATTGTCATGGTTTACAAGTGCTATATATCTCCATATGGTATCTTTTGTTCAGTTCTGGATTTTTGGTTTCAAATTCTTTGGCCACTTGTATCACAGCATATATTCATCATAAAGGCAGAAAAATTATATATTAAGAAAAAAACAGTGAGATGCTCTTAAATTTTAATATTACACTGCCTTATGATTAGAAATACTGTTAATAAGGATTCATATTTATAGCACTACTATACTAAAGCACTACTATATTACTATTTCTAAGCTACTTAGAGAAATCTCTTATCTGTAGATTTAGAAGCTGCCATATGTTCCTGAAACAATGGAAAGTAGTATCTTTACCCAGAGGTGGAACCACTTTTAAATGCAAAAGCAAGATTAGAGTTTTTAAGAACTAGAAATTGGTACATCCAATAAAAACTAATTAAGCGAGTCTAAGTGGCTTTATATACTAGGACAAGTTTTTCTACATGAGTAAGCCAGACTAACAGTAAGAGTGTAGGTACTTTTGTAGATATTGACCAAAATAATAACTATTTTTGACACAACTAAACTTACAAATAAAAGCATCCCTTCCTGCACTAAGAAAATAATTTCAATACAGGTACTTAACATCATTTTACGAATCTATTTAAATTCAGTCTTTTTGTTATTATGTGGGAGTTTTCATGCTTTTCAAGGCCCACAGTTTGAGGTTCAAAGTACTCCAAAAAGTCCTAGGAATAATGTGAGGTTCTGTAGACTCAAGCCTGCCAGTAAGAGGATGTTTATTACCCCTGCACCTACTCATAAGATTATTTTACCAAGAGCATTTAAGTTTTAGGAAAAAAATGTTAAATGTTCAGTTATTTCCATGCGAAGTCTATTTCATTCCAAATTCATGTGTACGTGTCTCAGTTCTTGTTTTTAAAGACATTTATATGATCAAATCGAAACATAAGTAGTTTGCACTAAATGCTCAATAATCATTATCCTGCCCTTACTTTTCTATAGGTGGAGATACTCAGTCTCTTTAAATGACGCACCTCAACTCAGCACTGAAGCTTGTAACTAGCAAATACGATCCAGCAAAGATTTTCACACTCTTCTCATTCAGTATTTTTTTTAGCAGCTCACTAGCGTCAAGATTACTTTTTCCTTTAAAATCAATTCTTTGTCCACAGTGAAAACTCATTTGTATGTGGCTGACAGGCAAAAAGATAAGTAATCAGACTATCTTTGCAGATACAGTTCTAGGGGAAAGAAACAATAAAATTCTTTATTAACAATTGTTGCTGCAAAACCTATAAACAATTTGATCTATATGTGGTCATGTTTTGTACCAAATCTCTACAGAGAACTTCTTAAAATGATCCATTTGATAGTGTGTCTTATAACCTACCATATTTACCTGTGTGGTTTCAGAGATGACTCCTAAATAGATAAGGAATTATCTCATGGAAGAAGATGAGTTGTTTTTTTCCCTAGGAAATAGAGCTTTCTGTACTAAATTTTAATTTACCAAGGAAATATCTGGGGAAGTATCACTCCTATCCATCTATACATCTTCTCTGATTGCTAGAAAGACAGTCAATTAGAAAAGGGTAATTCATAGCATCCTTCACTGATTCTTTTCTAAATTATCCCTTGAAACATTTACCTTCCCACTTTTCTGCTAGTTGTAAAGGTAGTTAGTAGAAGAAGGCAAAAATGTTGTCTACATTGACTATATTAATTACCTGCTGCATGGTAGGACTTAAAACTCTTCCTTTTCTCTTCCCATTCCTAATTGCAGTTATGGACGTAAGATCATCTAGTTGCCTATACCCTTGACCAGCTTGTTTTGTATCACGCAAATACAGCTGCATTAAATCTGGTAGCTTATTTTTTAGCTACTTCCTTCCAGAATGCAGGTGATGTTTTTTAGAGATGTGAAGGATCCACTACTGCTTACTTCAGGATTTAATAGCATTCATTGTTCAAAATCTATTTCTTGGTTTCATTCCAGCTTCTGCCTCTGGTTTTTTTGCATCTTTGACTGGAAAATTGCAAAGTACTTAAGCAATTGGCTTGTTCTCTCTCTAAAAATATTTATAAACTGCAATCAGGTCACTTCTCAGGTTTTTCTCTCAAATATAAAGTGTGAACTCTTTATGTATATCTGTGATAAACATTACCTCTCCCCCTTGGAAGTGACTCTTCTGTGACTCTTCTTTGCACTTTGCCCAATTCCATATGTTGAATTTTAAATGTGAGTGTATGAGCTGTACATACTTGTTTTGATAAAGCCTGATTTGTATGAAACAGAATGGGTCACTTATCTTTTTTTAACTTACTCTGTACAAGCAGATGATTAGGTCACAAATCGGGGCCAAAAGGAGATTTAAAATCAGTTATTCCATTTCTGGGATCCCTTAAAATGTATTACTTCTTTACTATACCAATGTAAGCATTTATGTGTGCTAAATTTCATAGAATGTCTTGGGTTTGATATTTTCATGGAGGTAAGTACACCCTTGGTGTACTTGAAGACAATCACCAGCTTTCTCTTAGAGATCCACATTTATAAGACCAGTACCTTAAAAACCAATGGCAAATTGTTGCCTGGAAAAACTCACAAAGATAAAAAATATCCACATTATGAGAAACTTAACCACAGACTGCATTTACCTCTTTGCGCAGAGTATGCAACTTTTTCTGTCTTATGTGCAAGGGGCTCTATTTTTATTAAAAACAAAAAAGTCACATTTTATTCCAGCAAAATAAAACAGACCTAGAGTTAACTTACAGCTAATGTAATTTGGCTAACATTGTTTTGATATCAGTTGCTGTCAATTATATGTTCTGCACAGTGTAGTTGAAGAAATTTGCATAGAATAAATTACTACTTGTGCTGAATCTATTTTCTCATAGCATAGCACTCTCTGCTATAATTGCCTCTGATATTTCTCTGACAAGTTTTGGTATTTCATACTCATTGAATGAACAAAGCATGCACTCTATTCAGCAGGGTGCACTAAGAATAAAATGAAATCTGGCACTTACATGCCACTTCCATTGATATTCATGAAGGAAAATGTAGTTTAGCAGCTCAGTCCAAGACAACTCAAAGTGAATGGAAAGAGTCACAGCAACATCTATGACAGTTGAATCAGAAACAGAGGCCTGGCAGAGGCAAGCTACCTATGGCACATGAAAATGAGACAGCAGGCCCAGTACCCACACTGGATGGAAAATAACAAGACTGTTCTTAACCATGCTAATCTGTCTTGCAGTAAATATATAATAGCCTTTTGCTTAAGTTCAAATAAATAGCCAAGTCCTCTAATAAATTATTCAGACCTTTCTATGCTGCTGGTTATGCACCAGACACATTTCTTTGTCTGTCAGCACACACACCCCATTAGCATTCTTGTAGCAACTTTTTGGTTTTGAATGAGAACAAAGCTCATTTCAGTTTTTCTTTCATTTTTACCTTTTTTGATTTTTTTGCTGTTGTTGTGATAACATCCAATGCCACTGAAACCAAAACAGTATCAGAAGTTTGTGTTACCAAATGAATGGGATTTTAATGAATTTTTCTGACACATAAAATAATACCAGTATCAGAAATAATCAATTTTCACCTTTTTGACTGCATATTTACAATAAAATTTTGTGGATTTTGGAACAGTTTAAATTTTTCAAAACTATATTCCAAACCTCAAAGGTGTTTTGAGTATCTCAGTTGTCTTTTTTTCTGTATGTGTCTTTATTTCACTGCTTCCAACAAAAGTTTGCACCAAGAATTTTCAGTATTTAGGCAGATACCTATTCTACTTCTTGGGCATGACTCCCATAAGCACACTGTGATGGTGCTACCTCCAAGACTGTAACATATTATTTCATAAGAATTTCTCCAATTTCAGTGTTTTTCCTAAGTTGTTGTTCAAGTTACTGCTTTAATGGAATTTTTAGAATTATAGAATAGCATGTATTGAAAAAGACATTAGAGATCATCTATTTCCAATCCCCCTGCCATGAACAGGGACACCTTCCCAGGTGTACCAGGTTGCTCAGAGCCCCATCCAACTTGACCTTAAACATTAGCAGAAATGGAGCATTCACAGCTTCTCTGGGAGACCTTTTCCAGTGCCTCACCAGTCTCACAGTAAAGAAATTCTTCCTAATATCTAATCTAAACCTGCTCTCTTTAAGTAAGAAACCATTTGCCCTTGTTCAATCAGAACGTAGTCTTTTAAATAGTCCCTCTCTATCTTTCTTGTAGACTCCCTTCAGGTATCAGAAGGCAGCAATTAGATGTACCCTGATACTCTTTTTCCGACTGAACAATCCCAGTTGTCTCAGACTTCTCTCACAGGAGAAGTGCTTCATCCCTCTAATTATCTTGGTGGATCTCATCTAGACTGTCTCCAACAGGTGCATTCCTTCCTGTGGTGGAAACCCCAGTGCTGGATACAGCTGGATAATTCATACACTAAAAGCTGCATGTGCACTTTGGTATAAGGTCCAGCTACATAGTTTAATTTCTCTACATGTAATGAAAATGTTCCATTTAATTTAACTGAGATGTGATTTAATCTTCCTGAATAGCACTAATTCTCTTTCTCATTTTTATGAGAAATTTGTTGCCTTTGATCTACTTAAAGTTGGTGTGAAGTTCCTGACCTGTTTGTGTCAAGAAGCACATCTTACACCTATGTCATTGCATGGATTGATTCTTGTGGAAGAGCTTTTGTTGGTAACAAAGCAGTTTCAGGCATGCCAGAAGTGTGGTATTTTCAAGTGTGTTTATATAGTAAACACTTTTGGGATAATGTAGGATTCTTCAATATGTGACCATCTGGTTGTAAAATCTGTGGGAAAAGCATCAGTGTTGCTTAGTATAATCCATTTTCCAAAACTTCTAGCCTTTATATAGACATTTAAAGCTAGAGGTAATAAAACTGACGCAATTATTCCAGTGCAAATTTTAAAAAACTGGGGGGAAAAGATGTGGGGTTTTTTTTTATAAATACAAATATCTTCTTTAGATAGTTTATCCATTTCTTCACACTGCATGGAAGTTACAAACCAGCCAATTAACCTATTTTTGTCTCTACTTACCCACCAATTCTTCATAAGTATAATCATTATACAAGTTATTTAATAAGTAATTAATCATCAAATAAAATCTTTTATATTGCAAAGTCAATTCATTCTGCATACTGGTTTGAAAATCTGAATACAGACTTTAGTTTCTTTGCCTGCTTCCCCCTATATATTGCAGAGTCCTTGTTTTAGAAACTCTATAATGTTTCAAATTAATAATATATGTGTAATTCCTTTGAGATAAATATCTACTAAAGTAAAAAGCCTTCATGAAGTCCTACTGACTGTCAGTTTGAAGGCAATATCTTAGGAAATACTTCAGAAACTTTGTTTTCAAAACCTTTATCAACACATTTCTTTGGTGTTAGGTTATTGACCTTAGGAAAAAAACTTACTTCAAAGGCATGTTTTTCCTCAACAACGCTGATTTTGTGAAATTAGAATGGTCTACAGCAAGCCTCATTTAATTTAGACAAAAGAAATAATTCTTTTTTAAAGGTCATTTAAGTTACTCTAACCTGTAATATTTCCCTGCTGTGCAAGTATTGCAACTCAGTTTGATACATGTAGATTCATGTTCTCCATGAAATCTCCCCTCTTCTCAAATGGCATAGAACTTGCATGACCTCAAAGGAGATACCTTACAACTCTTTCATCACAGGATTTGTATTTTCTCCACCAACCACAGTAGGCAGAAGTCAAAACTGGTTTCAGAGCCTCAGTAATTTAGTCAAGCTAATCAACAGCTTGCAAAAATGCAGTTCACATACAATCAACTGGAAATCAATTATGTTAATCCGTTTAAATCAAATTTTGGATTAGAAACAGGTCTGGAAGAAAACAGCGTTTAAAGTTTTGTTCTCAGGAAAACTTTTTTAGATTTTTATATTACCCAAAGACAAGTCTACTTATCTTTAAGGAATATAAATTCTGAATTTATTTCAGCTCAAGTAGCTGCCTGAAAGTCTTCAGAAGAATAATATTTGTTGTAACTTCATAACCCTTTGCATGTTCTGCACACAAACACCATGATCCATCATTTATTTCTCCATGCACAAGAAAATAACCTACAGAGAAAATAACATACAGAGTAGCTGCAGTGTGAAAACTGAGCAGCATTTATCGGGGAAAACCAGACTCAGTCTCACATATATGCAGAGAACCCACATACACACAGGAAATACCTCAGTGACACTAAAGAGCAGAAAGATCTCCTTGAAAAATGTGGCTCAGTTGACTAAAACCTGTCCCTTAAAAGGCTTCCATAACCACGGGAGCTCTAAGGCTGTACTTTAAAGTTCTGTGTATCTATTTTAGTGTTATTTTACAACTGTGAAATAGACTTTTAGAGCAAATGTATAACATTCTACTGAGTGCCTTTTAACCTGACTCTTTTCCAGCTATACCTTTGCATCCTATAATTCACAACGTTATCAAGATTTCATCTACCTCTTCAGAGGATTTTAAAAATCAGCCCTTCGTCTTTATTCTTTGAAAAATGGAAAATTATTTGAAAAAAAAAATAGAGAGAATCTTGGGTCTTTTAACCAGAAAAAAAAAAAATTATATCTTTTATTCTTGAGTATGTTTTCCAAATTTTTCAGTTCTGATACAGAGTTCTTACAAAAACTGTCACCTTGTCAAGACCTTGGGACAAAGATGAGGGAAGTATCATTTCCCATTGATATGCTGAGTTTTGAGGGTGATCTGTATTCCCTCTCCTTAAAAACTCAAACCCATCACACTCACACAGCTTGTAAGTTGTAGAATCTTCAAAAGACAAGTCATGAAATCAGGGAATTTTTGAGTAAACTTGAGCAGATATGTTTTTGTTAGTCTTTATCAGGCCTAGGTTTTTCCTTTATTCATGTCATAAAACATAGCATAGACATCGTTTACAGCATAGCACTGATCACTAAGTTGATTGTCACATATTAGCTACTATGTCATGTCTATCCAACAGTTTTGACAGGGACAGCTGAGCAGAACACCTCAGTTAAAACCAAACACAAAATACAAACTGTGCCTGAGAAACTACCACTCAGAATAGGCAATAGCTTTTCCAGAGCACAGTTTATCTCTGCTATCTCTAATTCCCATCACAACAGTTTCCCAAAAATACCGTGATTCAGGCTGTCAGGAAAAGGTTAATTTAAACCAAAAGCAGTTACAAAAGCAAAAATATCAAAGAACCCACGTGTGTTAGACTTTAGTAGCACATCCCAAGTGAAAGAGGAAGAAAAATAACAATCTAACTGGTGCAAATTCAGTTGGCTGAACTATATTTGAGTTGCATTGAACCTGGCAGCAGCAAAGGCAGGTAAGAAAGTCTTTTCCTTCCTCCTGGAAACCTTGCTTTAAAAGCCTACACCAAGTGTGATACAGCCTGAGGCTAAATACCAGCATGTAGAGAAATAGATGACAATTCTGCTCATATCAGTTTTTCAAACTTCATCCCAAAGCTCTCATTCAGTAGGTGTTGAAAGCAGAAAAAAACACTGCAACCATAATTCTAAGACCTGCAGGAAAGCATGCATATATAAGGTGCAAGCCTTCAGCATTTTCTATGTGTTCTGGTTTGATGTGCTCACAAAACTTGAATGGGAAAGCATATATACGCTTCAGCCCATAAACAGAGAAGAAAAGGAGTGTCATGTAACTCATACAAAATAGTAAAGCAGAACATTCTTTTTCAATGACTACCAGCAGATACGTGTATATGCAGGCATGCATGCAGACTCATGGTGTCAGTGAAATTAAAACTGACTGTCCTGGGGTGCCTTTATGTTGCTTGTATCCCCAATTATCTGTTCTGTTTATCTGGATATTAAGTTCTGCACCTTCAAGGCTGGTTCTGAGAATGAAGGGGAAAAAAAGAAGCATGCAGTTTGCAGAAACTGCACTTGTTCCTGCTCATTCCTTCTCACAGACTGCGCTGCCTGCAGCATGGACAGTATGGAGAGAGCTCTCCTTTGCTTTTCAGTTAGCTTTTAGCTAGCTGAGGAAGAGAAGTTCCTCGAAGTTTATTGGGTTTTTTTCTTGGAACTGATCAGCCTGCACTGAAAACCTCTGAAAACCCTGAAAAACACCAGGAGCTCAGACCTGTGGCCCACCAGGGCCTGGGACGTGGCATTTTCCAGCACAGGAGGGACTGATAAGAGACTGAGCAAGCCAAGCTACACCCCACAAAAAGGACATTCTGAATTTGTCATCTCTTCAGGACAGCAAGAGGTTTTATTGTTTAATATTATTAAATTTTTATGCTTGTGAATACTTTGCTTGTTAAATAAACAGTTTTTTCCACTTTTCTCCAAGGAAATCTTTTCCCAAACCAGTTGGGGGAGCGGCCACTAGAATTTGTCTTTTTTTTCTAGAGGGAGCTCATTTGGAGGTTTCTTCCCAAAATTTGCCCTAAATCAGGATAAATACATTTTTTGGCTCCCAATGTGCAGCTCGAGTAAGAGGGGAAAGGTTGTACTGACTATATTTTGGTTGTACAAACTATAATTTTGCGCTGCATGATGTTTTGAAAATTTGATAAACCCACAGCAGGACCTAGAAACTCTTAATGTTTGTATTTAACTTCAAACAAGTAATTGGATTTTATTGAGCTATGTGCAGCAGGGACTTCAGTTTCAGCTAGAACCTTGAAATTTCATGTTGATCTTTGTTCCAAACTACCAACGTAAAAACCCAATGCCAGTGTCAGTTACAAATAGATGCAATACAGATAAGAACCTGGGAATCTCCTCTAGTACAGTTTTTGCTATATTTGTTCGACTCGTTCACAGTTCAGAATACATATACTTTAAAAAACACAATAAAGGTTTACCAAATCCAAACCTAAATTCAAGGTCTGGAAACAGTTTGGAAGTATTTGTGATGATATTATTCTTCATGTTTCTTTTAATGACAGTATTCTTCAAATTTCTTTTTTAAAAAATTGGCAGTTCACAGAGCTTCCGTATATGATTCACGTTCATGTTCTCAGATATGTTTAGAAGAAAGGACACATCCTTTTATTGGTAGCTATTTCTGTAGGATTCAAGAAAAAATCCTTTAGTCAATTAACTAAGAAGTAAAGGCGTACATTGTCCCTTTCAGAAATTCTTTAAAAATGGAAATCTTTTCAAATGCTTATAGTGCACTAGTCCAGTTAAAGAAGAGGTGACTGCTATCTCAGGTTAGACTATTAACTATAGCTTCCTATATTAGGAAGTAAACTGCTATCTAGCTCTAGGTTTGTGGTTTTGAGACCAATACTGGGCTACGCTTAGGAGCTCTTAAAGACATCCTGTTTATTCCCTCTGAACCATATTGGTAGTACTTTTATAGTTATTAATACAAAATAAAGAACATATTTCACCTCTTGTGCAGCAGTGAAAACTTCTAAGGTCTCTTTGTAAAGCACAAGCACATAAGAAGACATTTCTAACTCTTGTACTACACGCGGAGCTTTAGATTAGAATGATTTTGACATTTCCTTCTCAGTTCATCGTATTCCACCTATGTATATGGTATTTCTTTAGCCTTCATTTGATGCTTCTTAGTCTCCAAAGGTATTCTGCATTCTTGTTCTTGCGTCTATTTTCTATCACTCTGAAAAGAAGTTGTCAAAGTGAAGAGGCCAGCACAAAGCACTGAATTGTCTTTTTTATAAGTGTTGATTTTTTCTGAACTATGTGTAGTCTCAGCTATCCTGTTTATTATATTTGTATGCAATTGAACCGCTGTCTCAGAACTCATCATTATCCAGCCAGATCATCAAAGGTTTTAAGGGTGCAGCAATTTATGTTTTTTACTGAAAAATTCACCTAATGCCTAAGAGGTCAATGTAAATTACCAAAGACCAGTAATTTAAACATTTGCTGGCTTTCTGCTTCACAAGTTTGATGGACATCTTAACTGCGTGACGAAGATTATTGAGGAGCATAAAGATCACCCTTTATAAAGAGCTCACAGCTGCAAACACTCCTACAATAAGCTTCAAACTACAGTTGTCTTTTCTGGAACTACATTTGTATTTTCTGTCAGATATACTTAATGCCTGCAGAATGCTTTTGCCACGTGTCATTAAGTTTACCTGAAATGTACCAATCCACTCCTTGTAAAATTACATCAAATGGGCTGACACTTTTCTGCAATGAACTCCTGATATGGCAAAGGCTGTGCTTTATTGAAGTTTTCTTTAGAATTTCTACTAACAAAACTGTGAGAAATTGTGGATAGTTTCATATGAAATGATTTGCACAAACAATGACAAATTCTTGATTAAGCAATCTGGTAACCATTTTCATTAAATTGAAAAGCCATTAAATTATATAGACTTATTTAGCTTTAGCACTCATGCTGCAATCTACATTTAATCGTTCCTAAGCATTCTTCTGGTGTCTACACTCTTTCTAGACAGAAACTAAATGGATTTTGTAATAAAAGTAGAATTAAAGAAAATAAAGTAATAGGAATCTATTAATTTTTTATTCACTTTATTTTGTACCATCTGTATGCTAAGGACTTTGTAAATGGTATAGTAAACAAGTGCACATATGGACAGGAATGTATGCCAAAAATCTCTCCAACAAGCTAAGAAGTTAAAGTAAAATGATAAGTAGGTAGATATCTTTCTTCTGTTAACAGGTGGTTTCTATTACTGGTGTGTTTACTAGATTTTTAGGATTTGGGAGGTTTGTTTTTAAGTTAATGTTGTGCTTTGTTTCATCCACCTTAATTAGTAAGACTTTAATTTTGTCCTAGGACTGCGACAAGAGAAGAAAGCAATGCCACACAAACCTCGGCCAGTTCTGGAAAGGACTCATAAATACTGTTAGCTACATTACTAATTATATTTTACTGTGCTTTGCAAGCTGGGAATTATAAGGATAGGCACTCTCTCTGTACTCTGCTAGAACTGCTTTCTGAAGTGTCTAACTGATGCTAGAATTATTCAGCATACATATGATGAGAAGCTTTTCTTTACTCTTAATGCACAGTGCAGCCAAATTTTCACAGAAGCGAAATATTTCTTTCCCCTCAGATAAGAACTAAAGACAGCAGGGCATTGGCTACTTCAGGGTGTTGTTGGGCTGACACCCACAAGTCATGCCCAACTGCCTTTCCTTCTAGCATCATCCTTGCTGAAGTTTCTCTTTAGGGATGAAGAACCTCAGTGCAAAGAGCAGACCATAGGGGAGATCAGAGTGCCTGGTCACTACTGCTTGAAAGTAAAAATGCCCATGCCCTAAAGACTTGCTGGCCTCAGAATCTTGTATCAGTACTACTAAATAGGTAAATGAATATTCAAAAAGTTGTAAATGAATATTCAAAAGGTTGCAGATGAACATTCACCTCTTGTGAGGGGCATATCAGTTTGCCTCTGATAGCTGGGTTGGGAAAGGATGGATTTTGCAGGTAACATTCAAGCTAAGCTTACTGAAAGCCACATTAACTCAGGCAAAAGCATATATAGAGTCCCTGCCTAACTCAGAGCACAAGAGATCTGAGGTAATAGGAAACTTTCCCTCCTTTATTTTGCTGAGAGCCCTGTGGAGGCTTTTCAGCCAACACTGAAAGCTTCCTCAAGTTTCACCAGTAGAAACACACTTTTGCCTGCTTAGATGTGGGGTGCATGCTGGTAGCAATAGAAATTAAAAGCAAAATAAAAATTCCTTCCACTAAATGTGGAATGGAAAATCCAGACTGCATGGGTGAGGGCCCTGTTCTGATCCTTCCTATGTCAATACTTCTTGTGCCAGAGCATGAGCTCAGACGATCATTTGCAGCTATGAAAGACACTTTGACACAAGTCAAAACACTCATTGTAATTCCTGAGGTGATATTATAAATAAGTTCAAGGGGAAACTGCAGAGCAATAACGGTGTGTCTAGGCTCAAGGAGACATTGATAGCTGCAGACTCTTTCTGAGTCCCACGAGATGGTACTCAGGCCCTCAATCCACTCCACAGAGCTTATCACAGTAGCCTTAAGCACTGTTGCTGTGAAGGCAGCTAGCCATAAAATCAATGTTTTCTACTACCAGAAAAAAATCCTCCCCATCTTTTGTTTTGCTGCAGCTCTTTCTCCTGCCGATTTGAGAGCAGAGAACACACATGCTGAAGCAAGTACTTACAAGCCTTGACCCAATCTTTAGCTTGTTAGAGAGAGGCACTAAGGCAGAAGAACTAGGGAGCTATTTTTCAGCCAGTGAAGGACAGGCACATGCATTTACTCTTTCTCTCTCTCACACATCAGAAAAAAATGGGAAACCAACAAGTTGGATGCATTTCCTTTGTGACTTAGTAAATCTCCAGGTTGTTCCTGAGGCAATACAGTGATGTACTACTTTTCCCTCGGGAGAAAGGGAAACTCACAGCATAGCCCCTGCTTAAATGACATTTCAGAAACACGTTTTTCAGCTGGCATAGCTCCTAACAGAAAACATCAGTTTCCCATTTCAAGAGAAATACCCTAATGAATTCAGTCAAAAAACCCACATTTTAAACTGTGTAAGTCAAGCCCAGGAGAAATAAAGAGCAAAAAACACATAGCATGATCAGCAATTTTGTGTTCTAGTATAATCACAAACTACAACATTCTTTCAGTGCTGCTGGCAACATCAGTATAGTTCGTACTAGACAGGTTACTGAATCTCTGCTAGTAAAGCTATGTCAGTCCTGTTCATGTATATGTTACTCAAAAATTTATTGTCCTCAGGAAACTACAGCGAAATACATTCCAGAAATTATGTGGGCAAAGGACAACATTTAATGAACAAATACCAAATTATATTGACATGGACATATTGTTGGGTATATTGGAAAGAAAAGAACACACTATTTTTTCTTACAATCGTCATCTGGTTGCAAAGAAAATAATAAAGATGGAATAAACTCATATATTGTTGATTTAGAAGATAAGAAAAAAATTACTGCATATTTGGTTCTTGGTAGAACTCAAGTGGATGGTTGGCAGAGGCAGAAGTCAAAAAGAAAAGAGCTATGAAAAAACTCTACACTACCCCTTCATTATTAAGTCTCCCTGATGACCCTGCATTGTTAAGTGTTTTGACTTTGAGTCCTAACATGTCATTGGGCAACATTCTTTTCCTTCTGTTAGCAAACACAGCTTTTCTGTAACCTTCCTCCAAACTGGCTGACTGATTACAACTCTATATGGATATTTTTCTAAGCAGAAAATTTGCTGCCTGGTAACGCACTGCATCATAGCATTGAGACAAAGTACCTAGGAGAGGTTAGCAAGATGAGTTCTGTTTGTTGAAGTTAAATTGTTCATGCTCTGGTGTACAGGCAAATCTCAGTAACAGACCCTAGAAAATTCTTTTTTCAGATGACACAGTATATTTTGCCAAGAAATGACATTCGAAACAGCTGCCCCATATCCAATGTTTCTCTCATTCTATTAATTTGAAATTTTATTTCCTCCATCAAAGCAATTATAAATATCACTTAGCAGCGAAGAGCCCCATATTTCTATTTGTCATGACCTATTGATATATCATGAGACGTTAAGCCTTTACTCATCCAGACAGCTCTTCTGCCTAGAGCTCTTGAGCTGATATCCTAGCAGACAGCCTTGCTCTACAAAACCAGTTACAAAGGGTTTCAGAAACAGCAGTATTTCCATAAGATGGAATAAGAAAATTAATAGCTGAAGTGTGTCTTATGTTTTGACAAACAATTTTTAACGTTCAGCAGGATCATGACACCTAGAAAAAATTGGAAGAAGTTTAGCTTTGGGGCACTTTTAAATACTGTTTAATTTATCAGCAAATCTCAGTGCAAATTAGAACACAGCCTTTTTTAAATCACCATGAAAAACTTCAAGCGTTACAAGAGACGGTAAGGTCTTGGCCTACCTGTCAACCCGTGTCTTGATTACAGTGAATTTTATCATTCTCAAATTCATTTTAATGCCAAAGCAGAACTTTAATTACCCAAATAAAAAGGTGAAAGAGGTAAGAAAGAACAAGAACATGAGTGGCAAATAAAATAATTGGGATAAAAAAGGTATGGCTTAATTAGTGATTTAACTTTCATGAGTTGAACAGCACGGCTTAAACACTTACATAAAAACTGCAATCTATATCTCACCAAAGCCTACTGAGGAAAAATCCTCTTCAGCTTTAAAGGACTTTAGATCAGCCCCATAAATGTTAATTTTGTTTTGCATAAGTCTGTGGACTAAGGTTTTCCTTCCTTTCAGGGAAAGCTTATCCACTGGCGGTGTCTGGCAACTTTGAGATAGTGTGGATTTTTGCTCACGTCTGCTTGCCCCAGGCCAGTTCTGTGTTCATATGCCTTCTCCTGAAATGCCTCACTATCTCTTAGGAATTACTAAAAGGATGCACAGCATGCTTCTATCCTCAAATATGAAAAGCTTCTCTTTCTAAATGGAATTTATCATCCTTTATGACAGTCTTTCAACTGGCCAAGCACGTGTAGTGCTTTATAGGAGACAAAGCCTAGGCACTAATGTGGGCACTCAGGAGTTAGCAGACTATCAGAAATCAAAATACCTCTCTGAGAAGATCTCTGTAGTATTCCCAGTCCAAACCATTTCCTAAAGACATAGCACAGATATGATCTGATACAGAAGGAATTTGTTCTTTTCATATCATGCTTGAACAAAAAAGTTTGAAAGGATAAAATTCAGTCATCAAATGCACTCTCAATATTCATGGGTTGTCATTACATTGTCCACCTTCTTCTTCAATTCTTACTTCCCTAGAGGGTAACAGAACTTTTACAAGAGAGAAAAACCGTAAGAGCACACAAATTTGATTAAAATGTGATTCACAGATATCCAAGCTGACCTGGGATTATTATTTTTTACTTTACTCGAATTTCTCCCTCTTTCCCACAAAAGTATAAATACAAAACATGGAAGACTGCCCCTATTTGAAGGTACACCTCTGTAGGTACACACACACACATAGCTAGATGAGAGAGAGAGAGGGAAGGGGGGAAAGAGAGAGATCTAAGATGTTTTCTTGCACACCTCTACCTACCCAATCCTTCCCCTATGCTTCACTCTAATTTTCTTTTGTTCTTGTGTTCCTGCACAGGATTCACTCCTCAAGTGCAAGAGAAAACAAGCAAGTTCATAGCCTCAGCTCATCCTTCTCTTTGTGAAATTTTACGTCATAAAATCCTCATGAAGTGTTTAAACAGGCTCAGACTGTTACAGGTCAATTTTCAACTGAAAGAAATAAATATTTTCCCCTGTCTTCTACAGAAGTGTTAATGACGTAACTTGTGGTCTAATCCATAGTGAAAAGAAAAATAAATAAACATTGCCTTTTTCTCAAATTCTTTAATTAATTACCTCTAGATCTAACCAGCTGCTGGTTCCACTTCGCCTGTACTCCAGAAAAACAAACTTTCTCTAGAATTGCTTTTCTTCTTAACAAAGATGTAGTAACTTTTCCTTCAGTTTTCCTTTTGACTACTCCAGTAAAGACCTAAAATCCTACGTAACTGCAGTGGAGACGCTTTTGCAAATGCTTGTAAACCTAACCAAAGAGTGGTTTATCCTTACAGTTTAGCTTAACTTCTTTTCCACTCTTCAGGCCAACCTTGTAGATACTCCTTAGGCAATAGTCATTCAGATAAACCATGTCAGGAGGCAAGCTTTGCTTTTGATTTTGTATTTTACTGTAATTATACCACATTCATCTATTCTCATAGATTAATACTATGATGATGAGGGCTGCTTTATCATTTCACAAAAATTTTCATTGTCAACTAGAATACAGAGATTAAAATGTTCAAAACCACACATCATCAAGCTTCTAAAAATTAAAATCTTCAGTACATTTATTTTAGCTATATACACTGATCTTTCTAATGTTACATCTTACTAAGCTTGAACTTATTGTATTTTTCTGTCTCAAAGTACCAATAATAACACAAATAAGTAATGGTCATCACAATGAATGTTTTGACTGGCTGCCATATATAGAGTTAATGAGAAGAAAAACTTTGCCTCAATATCATAGTTCCTTCACCCTAACTAATACCTTTAAAATTTAAAAGAAATTAGTCATAGCAAGTTTAAAATCTCATTCCTTACACCTCAGCACAGCTGTTTGGCTGTGCCTTCTGTACCAGTCTGCCTCCCCCAGTGTGATGAGCTGCTGACTAGAGCAGACTCTCTCTCTCAGCTGATTAGATTTCCTTCCATGTATGCCAAAAATACTTTGAGCCTCCTGAATCCCTTTCTAGCATAACTGATGTAAGTAACCCAGGCAGAATTAGAATTACTTCAAAGGGAAATGTACCTTATACCTTTTTAAACTACATGAAAACATGACACAGAGGGACTTGTAATCAGATTCAGGGGAAAGTGATGAAGTCAAACTCATGATTCACCCATTTGAATTTCTCAATATAGGTAATAAATGAGGCTTTTCTGGAGCAACTGAATAATTTGTACATTTTCACAGTAGATCAGATTCATATAGAAGAAGCTGGTTTTGTAATTGTGACACATTGACAGAAATTCAGTGACTCAGTGTTCAGTGATTTTAATTTCCACCTTGATGGCATCCTGTTGGAATACAGGCAGGCAAATCTTATAAAACAAGCTATGTAGAAACACTTGCTACCTACAGGATTTTATTTTTTCACACTGTCAGTGTTTCTTCAGCTGTATTTCTTGTGCAATACTGAGTCTCATAATGAACTACACAGGAACTTTTATTCGTTTTAAAAACTCAAATTAACTTTGTACCCAAAGTCACTTTGATCACTGATATATCCTTATGCCAGTAAAGCAGAGAATGAAAGAATTTAACACTATCATTTGCTAAGGAGAAGAACACCATAACCTCTGAATTAGAATAATAAATATCAGTATTAATTTATATAGATTGTTACCCAAGGAAGGATAACACAAATAGATTGATAATATAATAAAAGAGGTTAATTGCTTTGCTCCCTTCTGCACACAAAAACCAAAAGAGGATGCGACTGAAAAAATTACTTACCTTAACCTGGAAAAGAAGTTCTTTTATATGTCAAGACAAAAAAAAGTGTCACTGAAAAATAATAATAATAATAATAAACCTAACAGAACGGAAACATTTTTTCTCTGACTGGATGTTTAGAGGGAGATTCCTGAGTAACAAAGTCACTAGAAAGATTTACATTGACATGAGCCATGGAGAAGATCCTGCACATTAAAGAGGAACCAAAACAGGAGGAGTTCATAACATGGCTGACTTACAAAATCTCTTTATGTCTGTGCAAAGGTAAGTTCAAACATAATGCCTTCAGGAGGAGAACTCTCCACTGTGTGACCTGTTCCACAGAATGGCATCAGAAAGCAGTTAATTCATTCAGAAAGGTAAGTATTAATCTCAGGAGATAAAAATGAGCAGTTAAAAGATAGCACAGTGTAGTCAGGTTGACTTTCTTTCTTATCTGTTTTACACTTTTTTGAAACCTTACATTTTACCACAGTAATTGTTTTCCACTAGTTTCAAATCTCAGGTGTAGATAATTAGTTATTGCATATACTTTTCTATGGTTGCCTTAGAGAGGACTAGCTGTTGTGAGGGTGTTTCTCAGACCTTCCGCTGCCAAACTAGGCTGCATAACATGGAACCTACACACACCAGTGCACGTTAATGATGCATCTGAAACTGTTTGCGAGGACGTTTGCCCAAAACGTGGCATCTGAAGCCACCAAAAATCACAAATCATATTAAGCAGTCATGGAAAAAAACTGCTAAGAGGCTTTTGCAGTAAAAGATTCAGCCTAAAGAGATGTCCAGGAGAAGCATCGGGGCTGCAGCGGCAGAAGGGATGGCGCTGCGGGAGCGGATGCCATCGGGGCTCAGTTGGACAGCACCCAAGTCACCCAGGGGTGTCCTGACCTCTGTCCCCCCGGAGTGTGGTGGGCAGGGGCCAGGGACCTCAGCAGGGGCAACCTCCATCGATGGCCTGGGGCTTCTCCAGAGAGGCTGAGGGGATGGCACTTCCTTCGGTTCCTAACAGAGGGGTGCTCAGAGACTGCGGGTGTTTATCAGCATCTCCTGAAGCAGTCGCCACGTATGGTTTATGGGTTGCATCATCAACGCTGATCTCTGTGTAGCTCATTGATTGCCAGTTAATTACATGTCGTTAATAAATCAATATACCACTTCAATCCAAATCCAGTTTAACAACATGAAATTACAGTCTTTCCCCTGTGAAAGCTCATAATTTAGGAGCAAGAAATGGATTCCCTAATGTTTTATAATGTTACCTTTTAGGATGCATTGTGGCTATTTCTTCCAGAAGAACAGAGTCTTTACAGCCAACAAAATTTTGCTCAGTTTATACCACTACAATTCAAAACATGGTGCTATATGCCTGTGGCTTTGAAACTTCTAATTAATGTTACCTTCAATACTTTGAAAAGGGACTCAGCTAACTCTATAATGAGATTATTAGGGTTAAAGCAACTGGTATGACAGTACAGAGATTTCTCTTGCTGTTTTTTTTTTACATTCATTTTTGGCCAGATCCTTTGCCAGTTTGTTCCCGTCTTTTTCTTTTACTGAGTCTATCTAATTTTAGAAACAGAAAGTGAAGTACGCTTTTAAGCAGATTGTGTTTGCCCTTTTCAGAATTTTTTCCTTCATTTCCATGAACTCACCAGATTACATAGCTCTTGATCTTTTGCAGTCACTTGAACAGCAGGTGGGAAAGCCAGCTAATCTTAGAGACATAGTTGAGAAACTGCATGCAGATAAATATGTTCTTTAGAAATGGTTATTTTATATCATTAAAGCAATGCTACATACAAGGCCTCAATAAAAATTACTGTCATAAAAATCCCCACATGCATATACATACAGAGGGAGGGTTTTAGTCAAAAATGCAACAGGAAAAATACTTCATTGAAAGGATGAAGTTTATGAATTAAGTCATACATATTTGCAAGATTTCTACAACAAAATTACTGTCTTACTTGGTACATAAATCATATGATAAAATCGCATTTAGGAGAAATCCCCAAGTGGTTCCACTCTGCTGCACAGGAATCTTTTAATGTTTTTTGTATTAAAACTTTTGAATTCTCCTTGAAGTTAAGCCTAGGGGTCTATTATAAAATATTTTTTCTGGGTAAGTAAGTGGATCTGATTCCAGATACTTAATTTTTGGGGTTCTTTCAATCCATTTTACAAATAATTTGTTTTCAGTCCTATAGTTTTTTTCTTTCATGAAGGAATGCAGTGGATATTCTTTATATTGTGAGCCTGGATAATTTCTGAATCATGGAAAATGCAGACATCAAAAAAGGTGACTTAAAGCAATTTGAAAAAAATAATTGGCTTGAACCAGACTGAAAGATCCCTCGGGGAGAGTCATGTCCCTTGCCTCAGGGCTCATGTAAATCTGAGGGGGGCATTCATTAAGTGATTCTCAAGAACAGGGCTGAAGGTTTTCTTCATGTTTGTGTTTTGAGCAGGATCACACTGGTACAGGCAAATGCCAGCATGGTGGCACCCAGAGCTGAAAGCCACATGGCACTTTTATTCCAGATAAATGCACACGAACTCTAATGAAGCCACATGTCTTCCACAAAAAAGCCAACTGGTATATCATTTTTCATGCACAAGTGATATCAACATGAGGAATGACCTCTTGGTATCCCAGATTCAGCATGCACCTCTTCATGCATGTGTAGAATTACCCCTTGATTTAAAATCAGTGAATTAATTAATAAATAAATTTAGAAGTTAGTCTGATGCATCATTGTGCTGGGTTACATTTTTGGGACTTTGTTCGGATTTTGTTGGGTTTTTTTTATTTTAATACTTTCTAGATTAAAAAAAAAATAAATAAAAAGGGTGATTCTCAGCCTGTCGAAGCACAGTGAAAGAAATCCTTATAGCTTGCATGTTAAGTCTAATGCAGGGTGCACTTGAAGTAAGTTGTAAACAAATAGAGGTGTGCTTCAGCAATTTAAGAAACATCCCTTTCTACACTAGTACTGTAGAATTAATGATATAAGGAGAATACAGATTTCCTGCAACTAATCAATAACCTACACTGATGAATCTGAACAGAATCAAATTTTCAGGCTGCAGCTCTGCCTGGGAAATCAGGACAAAAATGTAATAGCCAGAGTTTCTTAAGAAATCTTATGTCAATACTAGTGTACAAACATATGGAATCTGAAATGTTCTGTTTAATTCTGATGATTGACCAGGAATGTGAATGTGACAATTGGCTGTGATGTTCACAGTATCTTGCAATAAGCAGAATTTGCCCAAACATTCCATTTTAGCCCCATGACAACGCACCACTTCTATTATAGTCTGAAAGAAGAACTGCAGAGGAAGCAAAGAATCATCTGCTGACAGAAAAATTGACAAAAAGAAATAAGACAATTAACAAATTATCTACACATTTTTTAATTCTTACAAACATGAAATCATAAATTTAATCTTATTTTAGTGTATTTTCATGCAATTATGTTATAAAATATTCTCTCCACTAGTGCTACATCATGTTGTGGTTTTAAAAGATGAAGTCCTGGTTTGACAGTGTTTCAAGAACTGAATATGCAGAAAAATGCTTGTCTAAAGAAAGACAAAAATGCTGTTATATGTCACACATTAAACTATTTTTTGCTTTTTTCCTGACTGATATCAGAGATACTATTTCTTATGTCCCATCCACTTCAAATGGTACAGAATCTTGCTAGCCTGCACTCGTATTTTGAAGTAGGATACTTTCTTTTGTGGATACCATTAAAGCACTGAAGTGTAAATAGGTGACTTCTGTTCAAGAAAACATCTTGAAACTTTGTTCTGAGATATTTTCATGGAAATGATAAATCTCTTCGGTCTCCTAGACTGTGAGAATATGTACCTTCAGAACCAGAACACATCAAACACCTCTGAAGGGCTGGGACTCATTTCAGAAATCTTGCGAAGGATTCTGGCATTTTAAATTTTCCTCCAGCTGAAAATCTTTGCTATTCATAAAATTGAAAACAAACCTTTACAAAGTCTGCAAAATTACTGGGTTTGAAAAAACACATTACCTTGAGAGGTTTTGAGGCTCACAATAAATAATTATCATAATTTATTTCAAACACATCCATTTTATTTGTACTTCAGTAAGTATGAGAAATTCATAAATTCTGAGAAGGTCAGTTATATAATGTCATATTTAGCTAGCTGAACACTGTTTAAAAGTTCTCTCTTTATATATATAAACATTATAAAAACATACAGCTAGTTTAGGTTCTAGGAAAACAAACAGTAGAAAAAAAATTAAAGTTAAAAAAGAAAAAGTGATAATATGTAAACAGTAGCATCCCTGAGTAATTGAAATTAATTTCTTCATTTGTTTGTTTGGTTTTTATTTGTAAGAAGACTTTCTGGAAAATGAATACTACTATAAGGAACATTTTGGCGACAGCTTTAAGGCCACTTGGCGCAGGAATGCCCAGAACATTCTACCAGATACACCAGGAGTTAAAGATGCTGTTGAACCATAGCCTGAATACATTGCTGAATGTGTTAAGTATCTGTAGGNTGTTATGGAAAGATGCTTCTTGTCTCACACTACAGTGTGACTGTAATTGAATTCCTGCAGTATTGAAAGCAATGGGCACAAAGGTATGTACATTTCTCTATTTATTTGTTTAGGTATTTCTACCAAAGTCACGTTTCTACCACTTTGTTAAAGGTCAGCTTTCAACACAAGGGCCCTTCTATCCTACTGTCCATCACAGTTAATAATAAAGCAGATAAACAAGTCCAAATGCCTGCAGTATAAATGTACAAACACTGATTTCCATTTTCTTGTCTTAAGCACACACCTTCTTGTGATCCTCTGCTGCATTCTTTCATTGCACCTGTTCTGTTAAGTCAACATCATGGCCAGCAACCCAGTAGAAATCCAAAGTCTTTGGTTAATTTTAATGTCTCTATTTTGAAATTCATTTTTTCAAGTGAACTTTACACTAATATTTTCAATAATTTAGGATGAAAATCTCCTTCAAAAGAAATTATTTTAGACTGAGTGATTTTTCTCTATTAAATATGTTTACCATCATAAATTTTACTTAGCCTAGGATTAAAAAATAATCAAATTTCTGACATTTCATTTTCTAGGTTATTTTACTATATCCCCTGCTGGAGTTGTCTAAATTCTGCTGTAAAGATTATGCACAGCAGTGTTAATAGGCAAGCCCTTCTGGTCTTGCTTACTTACAGTATCAAACAAGTAAAATTCATACACTATCTACACTGATGTAATGACTATGTCAGTGGACAAGAAAGGGTCTACAGACATCATTTATCTGGACTTCTGTAAACCTTTGACACAACTCCCCACACGAGTCTTCTCTATAAACCAGTGAGAGATGGATTCGAAGAGCAGACTGATGGCAAAGAAACTGGTTAGACATTTGTGTCCAGAGAGCAGTGGTCAATGCCTAAGGGTCCCAATAGACATCCGTGACAAGTGGTGTTCCTCAGGGGCCTGTACTGGGACCAGTTACTCAATATCTCCAGCAATGACACAGAGATCAGAATCCAGGGCACCCTTGGCAAATTTTTAGCTGACATGGAACTGAGAGGTACGGTTGCCACACCTGAAGGACAAGATGCTATCAAAAGGGACTTGGAAAATCTCAACAAGAGGGCCCACGGGAATCTCATGAGGTTTTAAAAGACCAAGTGGAAGGTGCACTCTGGGTCAGAGCAGCCTCTGGCATCAGCACAGGCTGGGGATGAACAGGTGGAGAGCAGCCCTGGGGGAAGGACTTGGGGTGCAGGTGGGTGAGAGGCTGGACATGACCCAGCCATGGGCACTCCCAGCCCAGAAAGCCAAAGGTGTCCTGGGCTGCATCCAAAGCAGCGTGGGCAGCAGGGGAGGGAGGGGATTCTGCCCCTCTGCTCTGCTCTGCTCTGCTCTGGTGAGACCCCACCTGGAACCTGCATCCAGCCCTGGGGTCACAGCACAGGAAGGACATGGAACTGCTGGAGCAGGTCCAGAGGAGGCCATCAAGTTGATAAGAGGGATGGAGCACATCTCTTATGAGGACAGGCTGAGAGAATTGGGATTGGTCACCCTTTAAGAGAAGGTTTTGGGGTAACCTAATTGTGGCCTCCCAGTACCTGAAGGGACCCTACAAGAAAGATGCAGAGACACTTTTTACAAGAGCATGTAGTGACAGGACAAGGGAAAATGAATTCAAACAGAAAAAGAGTAGGTTTAGATTAGATATTAGGAAACAATTCTTTTCTGTGAGAGTTGTGAAGCAGTGGAAGTGGTGGCCTGGAAAAGCTGTGGATGCTCTGTTCCTGGAAATATTCCAGGTCAGGCTTGTGGGCTCTGAGAAACATGGTCTAGTGAAAGATGTCCCTGTCCATGGCAATGGGTTTGAACCTAGATGATCTTTAAAGTTCTTTGAAATTCAAACCATACCATGATTTTATGATTCTCCCTATCCACTCCCTAGCCCAACACCTGGAAAAAGATCTCTTTGCCTAAAGACATACATAGTAAGCATTCTTGTCTTCATCAGAATACAACTTCTGACCACACAGAAACGAATGTGCAATCTTGGATTTTTGTTTTTGCAAACACATATGGAAGAATTTGCTTCTAAGTTTTGAAAACCGGTACTTTTTCAACTTGTACAAAAGGTAATATAAGAAAAGATGCAAAAATAAGCTCCTTTTCTTGTTGAAACTCTATTCTAAGAAATATGAAGCCTCTACATATTTTTAAAAATATGCTTAGGTAGTTGGAGACTCTTATGCCATCTCAACTTTAAATAACTAGAGAAACAAAAAACTACCATATCAAATCATGCTCAAGGAAGGAGGCAATTCTTGTTGTGCAAAAACAGGGTATATATCTCATTTTAGACAGAAAAACTAACTTTGTCAGAGGGGCTGACATTCAGAAGTGATAAGTAACTTACATACAGCATGAGCATCCAGTGTCTACCAACCACTGAGGAGACTAAATGTTATATGAGTATCTTGCAAACATCTACTGAATTTCAAATTCAGGGAGAATTAATTAAAAAAAAAAAATCCCTCCAAAAAAACCTCATTTTCAAAACACACATTTTCAATGTGTTTGAAAAAAAACATTCAAAGCCAGTCTTTCCTATAATATTTCAACATGTCCCCTTTAATCAGAAAAACTATTTTTATAAATCCTTTTTGAAATCAAAAGGAATTGAGAGCTACTAACTCCGGAGGCCCATAAATATTCTAATTGAATTCTAGAACTGCCTAACCCAAAAAGACCAATATGATGGGGGTCTAGGAAGAAGGAAGTTGTTTCCTTAAACATATTTTATCTTCCATATTGGTGTAGGAATTCTATCTGTTGTCTAGTAATGACTCACAGATTTTTAATAATAAACCAGTATGTGGACTGCTCTAAACAATGGAGACGAGAAGCACAAACTTCTTTAAACACTGCAAAGACAAGCCCAACTTTTTGCTATTAATTTTCTCTACTTCTGCTAATCCAAGTTTTGCAGAGAACTAAATATTATCTGTTGACTGACTTGACCTTGGAGCAATGATCCTCTTAGGGTCCTCAGTTGTAGCAGGCACCTCAGTTTGAGGGAAAAGTACGTCACACTCGCAACATTACTGAGAACTGAATGTATATAATTGGGTAATTTACAGACCTAGTACGCAGATTTTACTGCATGTCAGCCGAACTTAGATCCAATTTAACTCCTAGCAGCATTCAGAAAACATGATTAAATACCTGACTTTCCATTCTCAAGTACCTCAGAAATGTTGTTTCCTTCAAAAATTATAAATTTTGTAAGACTGTATAAAGCAGAACAATTCTGATTCCGCTGCCCAGGAGGAAATATCATTCTTTAATCTAGGCTCTTCCTTTAAGATACAGTTTATCATCCACGGAAAAAAGATGACAGGATAATAGTCTGCATAAGTGGTAATACCTATTTGCACTCCAAAGAAACTCTAGAAGACCACTAGACAGCTTCTCTACAATAATAACCAAGACTTTTCTTAAGTACCAGCTATTCATTTCCAAAGTAGGTCAAATCCATGAATTAAGCCTATGGGTCTTAAAACGACAAGTCATTACTGACAAGTAGGAAAAACTTACTTTAGAAGATAATGTTGCTGGTTAAGGGTGAAAGTATTCACGGTAATTAGTTCATGACTTTTTTAGTTTGGCAGAATAAAAGGTTTTGCAGCTAGCACTTGGATTTATTCATACAATTGAAGAAAAAAAACTCTCAAAAGCTTAGTCTGTTCTCTCCTATAGATTGTTTCAAGCACTTCCAGGAAAGTTGAAGCAGTCCTAGCTTTCCCTCTGGTATTTGCCATGCCATATTTATCTTCTCTTTGGGTAAAAAAATAAATAAGCCACTGGTTTAAAAATATTACTTCAAAATATGAAAAAAAGACTGTACAGAATTTGTCAGCAGAGAGAGCAGCTTTTATGTGGATGCCTCAAACCACTAATTCTTGGCAACTCAGGAACATCCTAACCCCCCGCCTTGTGGATGTCGACAAGCTAGGTTCTGACTGACTTTCCACAGCTCTAGGGTAGCAACAAAACTATGTTTTTATGTATCTGTGTATTTCAGAAATTGTTTTGCTCATATGGCACTCCATACACTGTAGTTAACAAATGAAACTGTAAGAAAGGAAACACAGAATCCTTGATGATATATGATTTTGTGGTTTCATTGTACTAGTGTGTTTTATTTAATTGTCTTGATTCCTTTTTATCAAAACCTTGTTAACTATGTCTAAACAGGATTTGACTCAGTGTACCTGAGAAAAAATGTGGATTCTGATTTGATTTTACTACTTGGAGCTTCTCTGTTTCTAGTGGTCTTTTGAGATACTCTTGAGCTCCTTAAGACCTTCTTATGAATCAACCATTGCATTTTAAGTATATATTAAAAGCCAAAATATTAAAGATGGGAAATTTAAACTTTTTATTTTTTTTTTTAGAAGAGAGTAATTGCTGTTGAAGTCAGCAACAGAAGATTGCTGTAATATTACTAACTCCGTGGCTGTACTGCTTCAAAGGTCATCCCATTTGCTTTCAGATACACCTAGCACTTGAGCAAAAGAGCATGAGAAAACGATGGTGAAGTCCTGAATGATTCAAAAGGAATTTGATTTTGAAGTTTGCTACAGCTGAGCCCATTGTCAGAGATAACAGAATCATAGAATCAATTAAACAGGAAAAGACCTCTGAGATCATCAGGTCTAACCTTTGACTGAACATCACCTTGTCAACTAGACCATGGCACATCCAGTCTTTTCTTAAACACAATCAGAGACACTGACTCAACCACCTCCCTGAGCAGCCCATTCCAATGCCTAATAACCCTTCCTGTGAAAAAACATTCCTGAAGTCCAGTCTGAACCTCCCTTGGCCCAGCTTTAGGCAGTATCCTTTTTCTCCTGTCACTAGTTGCTTGTGAGAACAGACCAACCCCCACCAGGCTACATGCTCCTTTCAGGTGGTTGTGGAGAGTTATAAGGACTCCCCTGAGCCTCCTTTTCTCCAGACCAAACAGCCCCCGCTCCCTCATCTGCTCCTCACAGGATTTACCCTCTAGACTCTTTCCCAGCTCCGTTGCCCTTCTCTGGACACACTGCAGCACCTCAACGTCATTTTCGCAGTGAAGGGCCCAGAACTGGACACAGGACTGGAGGTGTGGCCTCACCAGTGCCAAGAATGGGGATGGTCACTGCCGTCCTGCTGGCCGCACCATTCCTGATACAGACCAGGATGCCGCTGGCCTTCGTGGCCCCTTGGGCACACCTGGCTCATGCTCAGCTGCTGTCGACCAGAGTCCCCTGGTCTTTTTCCTCAAAGCAACTTTCCTGCCACTCTGTTTCCAGCCTGTAGTGTTGCCTGGAATTGCTGTGACCCAGGGGCACTCGGCTTTGTTGAACCTCATCTAATTAGTCTCAGCCCATCAATCCAGCCAGTCCAGATCCCTTTTCAGAGCCTTCCTACCCTCCAGCAGATCAACACTCCTGCCCAACCAGAGGTCAGCTGCAAACTGACTGAGGGGGCACTTCAAACCCTCTGAATAAAATTAAAACTGAACAAATAAAACACCCATCTTGGTTATACTATTGCTCAGACCAGTTAGCAATACAGTTATGTATAACAACATTCTTGTGATTCCATTTTTTATTGTCCCAAATAGTGCAAAAGAGATTAATATTATAAATGATACCACACAAACTGACACCACAGTAAATGAAAATGTATTTGGGCAGCTGCCAGTGCCAGCAAACATCATTCGGGGCAAAAGGCTATCAGCTGAACACAAGGTGAAGGGTTTATGTTTTCAATATATTTCAAAATCAATTACAGTGAGCTAATTGTTATGTGGTGCTTTGAGGTTTGCTCTTGAAAAATACAAATTTCTCTTAGGATCTAATAAGTAACAAATAGTATAATGCTTATTTTATGCACATAGTGTAGAAGCATTAGCAAGGCAGACTGCAATAAAATCAGAGATCTTGAATTTTATTAGCTATTTTAATGTAAGTAAAATATAGAGCTACACTAATGTAGTAGCTCTTTATTGTTGTTATTATTGATAATGCCATTGATGACATTAACATGATGACCTCTTTACCCAATGAGGTCATATTTTCACAAGTCACTACAATAAATAAATCATTTTCTAAAGCAAAAAATGATCTTGAACACATTTTTTCTGCCAAATCTAACCTCTTGATAAGTACATACACGTGTGAAGTACAAGTTTTAAAAGATATTTTAATCATAGATGTATTTGTGTTCATTTTCTATGCTTTTTTTTTTTATTCATAATCAAAAGGACAATATCCGTCAGGTAGCTAAGAATCTGAAAGAACAATTTGGCAGCAATTAAATTCCTAGAAGCCAGATAATCCTCAAAGTTTTTTCAGCTATTTAAGTTGAACTCTGTCTTTCTTTTCAACATTGAAATCTCTACAGCATATTTATCCAATCCACAGGACTGCCTAGAAGCATGTCTCACAGGTGAGGACAGTTCTAAATTTATTTCGCAGTCAAGAATCATCCATATTCATAAATGAGCTGTGATGCTCAAATCTATATTTGCTGCACCCTTGGCATGTCAGGGACAAATCCCTTACCATCCAGCTATATCTTGCTTTAGAAACAGATCAGTGAAAGGGTAGCAATGGACAGTGTTGATGACACTCAATTTCTAATAGTGAGAAGCACAGCATTTGAAGACAATATAAAATCAGATGCAAAACAGTGACAGGGTACAAACATAAATTTCACCTTTCACTGAAAACCAGGTCCCACTTGCACAAAAAGTCCCCCTTCTGCACTTTGAACACAGCTGAATCTCTTCAGCAAGTGATGTGGACAGCATCCTGGGCTATGGTACTCTCTCTAAAGAGGCTTTAAGTCCCATGTCTGCAATACAACCGATTTCCAGAGCTGTGTAATGCAATGCCAATATAACAGAAAGGACATATCCCCTCTTTTCATACCTGTGAGTTTTTGAAAGCAAGTTTGAACATGGAAAGGATTTCAGGTTCTTGATGTGGAATAAAGATCTATAACACTCCCTTGCTCCACACTTTTCCTGTTGGCTGTCTCCAGTCAGAAAAATGCCAACAGCATTGGATTTGCTTAGCAGCTTATTTTTAAATCTGTTAGAGTGTGCCTAATATACTTGGCATTATTCTACAGAGAGTTTTAGCACTTCACTCCAGACCTTCATGATGGGAACAAGATAATTCAAAGTTCAACTCTCCTACATCTGCTGTTTCTGCAACTTACTGTGCAAATTACTTAAGATTACGTGGTAAATATGAGGCTGAATTTGATATTTAAACTCTGACTCTCAAACCAGTTTTTTAAACATAAGACAACTGTAAAAATACAGATTGAAAAATATAAAGATGAACCTAATCTAAGTCAGTCAGTATTTGCTTTGAGCACAGGCAAAAAACAATAATATTTATAGGCATGTGAGCTACCACTCACATGCCTATAAATAACGGCATACAGAACAAAAGTCTTAAAACACTACAATGATTCTTTTTAATTTTAAGTCAAGAAAAATATCTGCAGTTTCATAAACTGATACTAGGATTTAGCATGTAGACCCCCTGGATGTCAGCTGAAGTTGTGAAGGCACAAGAGAAAAAACAAGAATTACAATAAAGGCTACTGGCTGGCAAGACAGAACTTTGCTTCCTGCACTGTGGTCCTGGGAGCACAACCAACAGTCTGTAAGGCCAGTCCTGTCATACCAAGGAGGTTTCCGTCAGTCTCCTAGCAGAGACACATTATGAAGCAATAGCCAGGCCACAATTCTGTTATGCGACCAGAGCATTTCTTCAGTAAAGAAGAAACAACATAAGTCAGACACAGGCACTGTTACTAAAACCTGCATGGCTACACCCTCACTGTTGAGCTTGCCTCAATGCCTGTTCTGACAGACGCAGAGCTCAACAGCTAAAGCGCGAGTCACAGGGGAGGTTCAGGAGGACGAAAGTCTTTTTGGTTGCCCAGCATTTACTATCAGAAAAGCTGGAAAAGCACACCTTGCACCTCTAGCCCACAAACCACACTAGCTGAAGCACAAGTAACTGCTCCTTCCTCTTCGTAGCCAAGTCGATGATCCAAATACATGGTATCAGTTCAGGAGGGTACATCAGGTTTGTACAGCGGGTGGGCAAAGGAGCAGGCAATACGCAAGGAAATGCTTCCTTCGAGCCCTGGAGGATGCAGGAAGGCCCCTTGCACGTCAGGATTGCAGAGTTTATCAGTGAGTGAAAGGACTGCCACCAAGTTATCAGGGAAGCAGGAATGCAAGAGAGTAAAACTTATCTGCCCTAAGTCCTTCCACAAATTTTCTGACTGACAGGCCAGCCGAACACCCATAGAGGCACACCAGTGTGTTTTGCAGCTCCCTACCTCAACAGCATCCTTTTCTGGCAGGAAAAATGGAAACCATCTCTTCTTCTGACTATGGCAGCAAATTTTAATTCCACCACTCTCTTTTCTGATGCAAGCTGAGATCAAGTGTTTGTAAAACATTCTACTGCTGTACTTCACCATTTAAATCACAGAGAAATCAAAAGCAAATTTGCTGAATGAGACGGCAACCTGAAAGCACTTGGAGATTCACTGCTATTGTGGGGATACAAAACAAGTTCAAATTTCTCAATACATCACTAATTTTCCAATATATGGCTCTACAGTTACTTAACATCAAGAAGATGATGAGTTTTCTTTAACAGGAGTTCATCTTTGAAATGTTACAAAAAAGGAAAGTGCATCTAATAGCCCACTTGACTCTAAATTTAGGTCCGAACTTTGAAACCTTCATGTAAAATTTGCTTTTAGACCCATTTACCTGAGTGTTGTTTTTCCTCTAAACAAGTGACAAACCCGTGTATATACATACTCTGTATGTCTCTGTCCAGAATGTATATATCTACATAGATACCTGCATAGAATGAGAGTCATTGAATTTTGGGGCAGGGAGTGTTGCGCATGGGCATCTGTGCATGCATGAAAGGCCTGTGTCTGAGGCCCAGGGTTGGGAACAAATGATGGGCTGCAAAAGGACCCATGTCTGACTAATCCGCCAAAGAACATCAGAGGTCTGATTTGTGTTGATTTTTTCTTCCATTTTTCTTCCTGCCATACCCTGAAATTCTCTCACCTGTTCTCACAACTATCTCTGATCTTCGGATTTCACTGGTTATCTTGTTGGCTGATAGAAAGATGTGACAGCCCAACCTCCACAGGTTTCTTGGTCACTCTTGAAGCTCTATCCTGCAGGTAGGATCTCTGGAAAAGTGTTCTTTGAAAAGATATCCAAAGAAATTCAGCCTACTAGAGAACATTATTTAAGATGAAAACAGTCTTGAATATATTTCTCTGTGCTGCAGTACTCTTCACTAGATAAGTGGCCACAGCAAAAAAAAAAATATTTTCTTTGCTGCTGTTCGAAATTTACAGAGGAAGCAAGTAGACAGATAAAGGTAATCTCCAGCTTTCAGGGAGAAGAAAAAAAATGCTTTTAAGAAGCATTTTTTTGAGGAAAAGCATTTAAAAGTTTTTCATTATTCTATGTGCATAGTTGTTCTTTGGTTAAATATGTTTTTAAATTTATAGTTTTATGTTGTGGTTCTACCTGGATCAAAGATAAATAACTATCAAGATCTTGCTCTTATATCACTTAGAACTCTGCATACATATGCGGAGATAAAAAGTTGACTTCTTAAGATGATGCTTTCTTCTTAGCATTACTATATCAGAGTCTCTCATCTGTATGGGCACAGCATTCTCCCTATTAATTAATGTGGTTAAGGATGACTTGTCAAGGTGGTACAAGCTTCCTATCTCATTACTTAGCAGCCCCATTCTTTAAAGAATAATAATTATCTCCTATTTACTATACACTTTACAACTGTTGAACATGGCTTTCAAAAAGATCTTTTAAAAGAACATTATATTCAGCTTATGGCTTGTAAACAAATGATCAAAAATTCTGAAACAGCTTAACATGTTGAAGTAAAAAAAATATTTTCAGATCTGATCTGAAACGGAGTAACTTATTGCATAAGCAGCAAATAATGTGGAATTTGTTGATATCCTGGAGAATTATGTTCCTACCAAGAACACGATAAATTTTATATGTTCCCTTCCTACAAGGCAACTACCCTTCTTATTAGCTCCTGATATTTTATTTCCTGCAGTCTACCTTTAAAAGTACTATGTAAACAGTCCTTTTGTTCTTGTTGTTACTGGGTTTGGGGTTTTTTTTTGTTCCCACTAAGTCCAAACTCATTCTCTTTTGTTGACATACAGTATCTGAGTGGGAAAATATGTAAATGGTATAAGTTATATCCAACATCTGACTTATACATTTAGGCCCCCCAGGATTTCTTATGGGTGCAAATGGCAGTGAAGCAGGAAGGTGGGTAGTGGTCAATGGCTGAAAGCCCAGATGGAGATCAGTGAATCTCACAGGGGGCCCATACTGTGTAATATCTTGATTGATGAGCTAGACAGCAGGACTGAGTGCACACTCGGGATATTTGCAGAAGATACAAAACTGAGTGGTGTGGTTGTCATGACTCGGGGGTCAGATGTCATCCAAGGTGGAAAAGCTTGAGACTTAGGTCCATGGGAATGTCATGAGGTTCAACAAGACCAAGTGCAAGGTGCTGCTGCTGGGTCAAAGCAGCCTCTGGCATCAGCACAGGCTGGGGATGAACAGGTGGAGAGCAGCTCTGGGGAGAAGGACTTGGGGTGCAGGTGGGTGAGAGGCTGGACATGACCCAGCCATGGGCACTCCCAGCCCAGAAAGCCAAAGGTGTCCTGGGCTGCATCCAAAGCAGTGTCACGAGGGAGATGATTCTCCTCCTTTGAGGCACTCTGATGAGATCTCATCTGGAGAGTTGCATCCAGCTCTGGTGTCCTCAAATAAGGAAGGACGTTGAACCTCTTGGAGTGAGTCCAGAGGAGGCCATGGAGAGGATTTGAGGGGGAGCCTGGAGAAGAGAATTCTCTGAGGAGGTCTCACAGCAGCCTTCCAGTACCTAAAGGAGGCCTATAAGAAAAATGGGGACAAACTTTGCAGTGGTGTCTACAGCAATATATCAAAGGGTAGTGGTTTTAAAGTGTTGGATCAGGGAATTCAGCATAGATATAAGGAAGAAATTTTTTATCATGTGTGTTGTAAAACACTGGAACAGGCTGTCCAGAAAGGTGGTAGATTCCCATCCTTGGAAACATTCAAGGTAAGATTGGACAGGGCTCTGAGCAACTTGGTCTGGTTGAAAATTTTGCTGCTCATTATAAGGAAGGTTGGACCATATGACCTTTAAAGGTCCCTTCCAAGCCAAACTATTCTAGCATTCTAGCATCCTAGCATTCTATGACCATGCCTGAAAATTTCAGTTTCTGATATTAACTGTGTTATCCTGTATGTTCTTTGCACCTGGATATGACCACCACTTTCTATTCAAAAATATATTTAAGCATTCACTTTGGGCAGAACTCATGCGAGTGCTCCTCACATCATAACATCTCTCTGAAACTGATTAATTTCTACACATAAAGGTATGATACATGTTACACTAGCTGACACAACATGATAATTTTTTTTGTCACAATAGCAAGCAAGTTCTTGGCAAAGATTCTGACTACAAATGTCATCTTTACCCTATTTTACTCTCAGAATAAGAATTGAAGCAAAAAGCATTTCCCTTAACCTCTCTGGAAACATTTTGCTTCTAAATACGAAAGTTTAACAAGATCCACGCTGTCTGGAAAAAAACCACAGCATTACAATAAAACAAATTATGTAAATCTAGCTCTAATTATGACCTCTATTTTGCTCCAAAACTGCTCATCTGTATAACAATTGTCAAGGAAAGCAGAAGAAATTAACTTATGAAAAACTACCTTTACATCTTTTGACCAGAAAGATGTATCAGGTGAAATTGACAAGCTCCCATTTCAATTATTTTCTCCTCTGGAATGAACTTTCTGACTCTGAAACATTTCTTTGCACTGTAACTAGGAATTTCTTCCTGTGCTCTTCCTTGCAGCTTGCATTATCCACTTCTCACAAACTGAATGTCAAGTCTCCAAAAGACCCCCATCCATCAATGTCCTTGCCTTCTAGATTTCAAAAGCTCCTGAAGTTTAGGAAAATATTCTCTGCAGGTGCTGGGAATAGCTCACCAACTCTGCAGGAGGAAGAATGTAAGCAGTAAAGAGTTTATCTGCTGGAAAGTCTACAAGTCTATAAGAAGTCTGAGGTTTTATTCTTGTAAACTTTCCTGTATTATATGTGTATGGGTTTCTAAACTTTTTTGTGTAAATTCTTTTCTAGAGGTCACTTTGCACGCAAAGACACAAGAGCAGAAGAAACTTGAACAGCATAGGTTCTGAGTTGTAGCATAGTAATTTGCAGTTAGTGATCCTTGGCCAGTAGCCCCTCCGAACTGGAAATCGTCAGCTACAGACATCCCTTTAACGGAATAGAGGCTATTTTCAGAGCCAATTTGCAGTTCCAT
>WBMY01017645.1:0-14703 GCA_013397315.1 Donacobius atricapilla
AATCCCCTCCATTCACATTTTCTCCCCACAATTAGTTTCCTTGCCCCAATTAAACTTTTCTCCCAACTAGACTCTGCTCCCCACCACCCCATCCCCGGCTCCCCCCGGGCAGGACCTGGCTGGGACCTTCTGGAAACAGGAGCAGAAAGAGTTAAAAAATTCATCATTATTTTCTTGGTTTCCGGAGGATTTTCCTCTGGCTTTTCTGCACAAAGCTCTTCCTTTCGAGAGATGGCTGAGGGGTCCCCTCGGGCTTCACCCCCTTTCCAGTCCGCTCTTCCAGCTCTTTTCCTCAGCTGACCCAAACCTGCAGATTTTGGGGGGCGGGAGGGGTCACTCTTCTCGAGGGTGGCTTCGAGGCCCCGGCGCGGTTCCCTCCGGCCCCTTGGAGCATTTGGAATGTCCACCTCCCGTGGGGATGGGGGGAGGAGGACGAGGAGGAGGACGCCCCGAGGGGTTTGTGCCGCCCCGGGTCCCTGAAGGAGTTGCTCCGCGAGACGGGCGAGGAGGGAATGAAAGAAGACACTAAAATGCAGAGAGGAGACTAAAATGCAGAGAAGAGGCTAAAATGCAATCAAAGAGCGCATCAAGGGCGTCTCCCCTGCGTCTGAAGGAGCTGCACTGAGGGACGGGCAGGGGGTGAACAAAATAAAATACAGATAATAGAGTAAGATAGAATAAAAAACTGCCCCAGGAGGTTCCCGGCGCCCGGTGTCACTGAAGAGCCGCACCACGGGACGGGCGCTGTCGGATGTCACCAAGAAGGGCAGCGCCAAGGGGGTGGGAGGTGTGAGTAGAATTAAACATAGAGAATAGAATAAAATACAAGAAAAGAGCCGCGCCAAGGGTTTCCCGCTGCCCGTGTCACGGAAGAGCTGCACCGAGAGCGGCGAGAAGCGGCAGTGGTGAAAGAGCCGCACGAGAGGGGCGTGAGGTGGGAAAGGAATAAAATAGAGGGAATAGAATAAAAAATAACAAAAAATCTGCACCAGCAGTGGCTGCTTCCCGACACTAAAAGAGCAGCATCGGGGACTCGTCGGGGCAGCACCAGGGGGTCTCAGCCGCTCCGTGTCACTGAAAGAGCCGCAGCCGGGGCGAGCTGGGGTTTCTGGAGCGGCCCCGAGGGCTCTCGGCCGCCCCGTGTCACGGAAGGAGGGACGGAAGGGCGAGGGACGGGCGCGGCATGGCCTGGATCGAGCCCCTCCAGCTGCGCGACGAGCGGTGACCCTGCGGGACCGCGCCGGGACCGAGAGGCAGCGGCAGCTGGAGTCGAGTGTGAAATATGGAAGTTCACTCTTAGACTGTTTTCAAAAGTTTAATAAGGGAATAAAAAAGGGCAGTGTCCATCGCTGGGCTGTTCCTGGCTGTCTACCAACGAACACGACAGTACATTAAGGCAGTGTTATACATACACTGTAACTTTACTGAGGTACATACATATTCATAAGTTCATGCATTATTAAAACATTTTTGGGAGCTTTTGATGTTTAAGGAACTGTCTCTTGTTTTGCCTTTTTCACTCGGACTTATCTACATGACATACAGCAGATCAGGTTAATATATTTTATTCTTTCTTGTGGCTTCATCCTTTTGTTTCACACTTCCCTGATAACGAGGAATTAACAACTTCTTCTCTAATTCTCCTCCTGTGCTCTGGTTTGTGTCATGGTTATCTTATCACTTGGAGAGGTCAGTCAGCAGATGTGGAAAACAACATAATTGCTTTATACAGTTCTCTCAGTTACATAGAGGTATTTCAACACTTCATGTTTTGCTACGGCCTACAGTACAACATATTAATCACACCATGATTTCTATAAGTTATACGGTGTATACATAGATATATTTATCACACTACTGAAATGGTTATTTTGAGAAATTAAGGATTTTAGGAGAGTTAAGATCATAGTCAAAGCAGCTGTTGCTGAGTTAGCTGAAGTAGATAGATAAGCTTTTGCCTGTAGCTAACAGAAGCCGGATTTAGATAAGCTACCCCGGATCTAGTAACTCATTGCTTGTCAATTTTAAGCTATCCTTAATACAAAAGAATAGCNATATGATAGGTTCATTTTTAACACGGGGAAGCAGCTTCAAACAGTGGAGATGAGCGGGGTGTTCCCCATCACCTCTGCTCAGCCCTCAGACACCAGGGGGGTTCTTGGGTTGTTCCCAACCAGCTCCGCTCAGCCCTCAGGCATCGCGCTGGGGCCGCGGCAAACTTTTCAACCCTGGCCGCCCCCATGGGCTGGGCCCCGTGGGTCCCGCTGCTGCTGCCTCGGGCCCCGGAGCCCAGAAACCCTGAAAAATCGATCCCAGGCACTAAAAATCCTTGTGCACAGCAAGGGCCACGGAGGGTCCTTATGAACTCCCAACCCTTCAGTCCCTCCTGGGCAGCGTCGGGCATTAGCGCAGCTCCCGCGGCTGTCCCGGCACCGGCTGCTGCCACAGGGCACGGGCTTGCCTCACTTGAGTATTAAACATGACAAATTTGGGGAAGGGGACAGCCCTAGAAAAGAGGACTTTGTCCTCGGGAGCTTGGAGCTGCATGAGTGTGATAGGGGATACCCTGCAGATACTGATGGCCCCAGCAGTGGCTCTGCCCTGCCAAGAATGAGGCTGTGTTTGGGAGAGGTAGGATGAACCCATGTTGGGATGAAGAGCTTGGGGCGATCCGGTTACTGAAGAGGTTTTGGGGCACCCTGTAATCCTGAGGGATATGTTACTGGGATGGGAGCCACAACTGGTTCTGACATTGGAGTGGGGCCCTGCCCGCGCACAGCTGATGCCACCTGCCCACACTTCGAACTGGTCCAGACTGGTGCTCCCAGCACTGTGTGAGACGGGGCCTCAGGACTCTCCCCAAGGCACAGCATGGCTGCTTTGGGGTTGGTGGCACTGCCCGGCACTGGGGCTGTACTGGTGGTACTGGTGATGCTGGGAGCTTACCTGTCTGGGGGCCAGCAGGACTCAGGTGAATGTCGGTGTCTTAGTGGTGTGCTGGGGACAATGGGAAAATATTGAGAGAGGTGGGAAAAGGGGAGGAAGAGAACAGAAAATTGGAGCTGCAATTCCCAGACTGGGAGTACAGTCCAGGGGTCTCCAGCCTGACTCCTCCCCAGCAAGTGGCTTATGGAACCCCTCAGCCTGCCCTCAAAATCCTTTGAGATCCTCCATCCATCTCTGCACTTACCTCTCCAAAATCTCCAGGCACCTGAGGTGAGATCAAAGGGGTCCAAGTTCCCAACTAGTGTGACCACAATCCCCAAATTTTTTTCTCCACACAGCAATTCGCCCTCTTTTCCCCTTCCCTGTTCCCCCACAGCCAAGAGCCCAGCGCTGCCACATCCTGACCAGCCCCAACTCCATCCCTGCTCATCCCGCAGGATGCAATGGGATTGAGTGGAAAGGGGGCCAAGGGTGGGCACTGGGCCTGTGGGGAGGAGGAGCCAGGATGGATGAGAAGGGATGAAGAATGAGCAGGAGTACAGACGGAAGAAAGAGAAGGACAAAGTGGAGGAGGAAAGGAAAGAGGAAGAGGAGGGATAGAGGAGGTGCAGGAGCAGGAGGAGGAAGAGGAGGCACCACATGCATCCACTGATCCCTGTATCTGCAGCCCCCCACCCTGCATTCCACAGGTGACTGGGGAGAGAGAGGTGGTCCCAGATATCTTGGGTGGTCCCTGGGAGGGTTTTTGGAGGAGGGGTGTTCCCACTGGCATCTCCTGGAAGAACCCTGGCTGTGGGCAGGGGGATGCAAGGTCAGGGTTGGTCTCCCTGGGTCAGGCTTGTGATCCACGTGGCAATCACCTCATTCAGGCAGGGGATGATGGGGACACCAGTTTTGGGGACTGCCCAGGAGAGCTGGGTTTGGGGGAAGCACAGGAGCCACTGAGAGGGGAGAGCGGAAAGGGGTGATCCTGGAGCTGGGGCCCCCCTGGCAGCCTGAAGGTAGGGGGAGAATGGAGAGTGGGGGAGCCACGGACCCCTTGGACACCAAACTGGGGAGCCCAGAAAGGGGGGACTTTCAAAACACACAGGATCCCCAGAAGCCCACAGACAGGGAACTCCTGGGAGTGGTTTTTTTTTTTTTTTCTGAATCTTTCAGTTTTCTATTTGAATCTGGATCTTTGGGACTGAATCTTGATATTTTCTAAATTTTTGGGTTGAGAGAGGGAATCTTGGTGTTTCTGAGGTTTATTGGCCTAAATGTTGGTGATTTAGATTTTTGGAGGGCAGAATTTTCCAATTTTTGAGGAGGTTTTGGGGCTGCGTCTTGGGAGTTTTTTTGAGGCTGGATCTTAATATCTTGGAGTTTTTAAATGAACACATGTGAAGTTGTTGCAGACTGGCAATATAAGTATCTTAGAAGTAGTTAGGCTAAGGCTTCACCAGCTGCTTGGGCCCAGGACTGGCTGACCTGAGGATTTGGGCCAAGGAATGTGCTGAAGAAGGAAAGAATAATGATCAGAAAGAGTAGTGGGGCATGCAGAACATTTAGGACTATAAACAGAAATAAGATTAAAATGTAACTAGGCCTGGTGGTGGGAGATTGATGAACTATTCTGGTGGTGGGAGATTGATGAACTATTCTTTTAAGTTAGGCAACCATGTAGATCAATTGTTATCAATATGATGATGTAATCCAAAATTGTGTAGCTCTGCATGTAGGCTAAGTTGTAAAAAGGTATAAAAGCTGAACAGAAAATGAGGGTCTTCGGAATCCTGACTTGGGACGCTAATCCTCAGGTTCCCGGGCCCTGAATAAAGCACCGCATAAACTGACACTCTGTTGGTTTGTGTCCTTGTCTCTACTCACGGGCAACAAAGTGACTTCTAGAGATGGACTTGGGGAAGAGGAACTCCCAACCCAAGGCACTCATCCCTTGTTTTTGCCCCTAAAACAGGATTTGTCATTCCGAAGCCATGGATGGGTGGAGGAGGAGTCTGCGAGGTAGATGTCCGGGGACCCTCACGCAGGTGAGGAAGAAGTCACTGCCCCTTTCCCCTTCTCTTCTGTTCCATCTCTCAGGACAACCCCACTGCCGATGCCGTCTTGCCAGAGGTAGACTGGGGGGATCTCCTTCCCCTTCCCTCTGGCATGGCGGCAAATTCCATCCTCTCCTTCTCCACCCTCCTTCCTCTACTCATTCTGTCCTTCATCCTTCCTTCCTTCATCTTCTTCTGTTTCCTCCATTGTTCCTTCTTGTTCCTTCCTCCCCTTCTGGCTTTTTCTTTCCCTTTCACTCTGTCCCTTCCTCTCCTTGTCCTTCCTCTCCCAGGCACTGGGCTGTGGACAGAGACCAGGGAGGACAAATCCCTGCCACAGAACCCTGTGGAAGAGGCCATTTTGAGTGGCTCCACAGTGCACAAATCCAACAGGGAGGAAAAGCCCCCGAGATCCCGCACGAGGAGGGGATGCAAACCCAGCCCAGGGAGCTGCAAGGAGGAAAGACCCCCCCCCCCCCCCCGCCATGCTGGCAACGTGGCCAAAGATCTGACCAGATGTTGGAGTTGGTGGAGAAGCCCCAGGGCAGGGAGAAGCTCCACAAGTGCTTGGGAAGTGGGAAGACCTTCAGCTGGAGCTTCCATATAAGGGAACACTGAAACATTCACACTGGGAAATGGCCCTACAAGTGTGGGGAATGTGGGAAGAGCTTCATGCAGAGCTCCAGCTGACAAGACATTGGCATATCCACACTGTGGAGAGACCCTCCGAGTGTCCTGAGCATGAAAAGAGCTTTTTACAGAGCCCAGCACCAACAGAGGCACCAGTAAGGGNCATGCGGGCAACGTGGCCAAAGATCTGACCAGATGTTGGAGTTGGTGGAGAAGCCCCAGGGCAGGGAGAAGCTCCACAAGTGCTTGAGAAGTGGGAAGACCTTCAGCTGGAGCTTCCACATAGGGGAACACTGAAACATTCACACTGGGAAATGGCCCTACAAGTGTGGGGAATGTGGGAAGAGCTTCATGCAGAGCTCCAGCTGACAAGACATTGGCATATCCACACTGTGGAGAGACCCTCCGAGTGTCCTGAGCATGAAAAGAGCTTTTTACAGAGCCCAGCACCAACAGAGGCACCAGTAAGGGGAGGCCTGCGAGTGCCCCGGTGCCGGTAGATCTTCGTGTGCTGCTGTAATTCCATCCTCCAAGGGAGAATCCACACTGGACGATCCTCAGTGAGCCCCTTTGCGCAGAGCCCTGGTGACCCCAATTCTTGGTGGTCCTCTTTGGCTGTGGGGAATGTGTTGGAGAGATTTCTTTCCCTTCTCCATGTCCTGCTGTGATTTGGTTGGTAATAAATTTCCTCCCTGTTCCCAGTCTGGGACAGTTGTGCCTGTGCCAGTGCTGAGGGCAGGATCTCTCCTGGTCCTTCCTTCAACTCCTGAGCCTTTCCTTGTATTTCCTCTCCCTGTACAATTGCAGATGGCAGGGACAGAGCAGTTTTGATGGCTCCTGGCATCCAGGAAGGGACCATCTATCCACTGGGGTTCTGAGGGGCTTGTGGGGGTCCCCTGTTTGTCGGACATCCCCGCTGGAGGTGTCCCCCTTTGCTGCAGCCCCAGCCCTCAGGCAGCTCGCAGCCAAGCAGAGAACACCCTCAAGCTGGGGTTTCATTTCTGGGCACACTTGAGCCTCTGGATATCTCCATTCCCATTTTGGGGTGCACCTGAGTTCTTGTATATCTGGGATCCCATTTTTGGAACAGCCTGGTTTGGTAGAGGGGAGGTTCAGGGCCGGGTTTTGAGAGAAGCTACTGGAAGCTTCCTCCATGTTCAGCAGAGCCAATCCCTGGTGGCTCTAAAGATGGTGGTGCTGCATGCAGAGATCCATGGGGATACAGAGATCCCCTCACAGCTCCTGGAGGAGCCACACCGGAGCAGGGGGATGCCTGAGAGGAGGCTGTGACCCCATAGAGCAGCTCCTGCTGGAGCAGCCTGTCCTTGAAGGACTGACCTCATGGCAGAGTGACCCACGCTGCAGCAGTTTGAGGGGGCTGTTCCCCATGGGATGGACTGAAGTTGGAGAAGTTCCTGGACAAGTTTCCCATAGGAGAGACGCAGGGTGCAGCAGTGGAACAACTCCTGTACCCTGAGCAGAGGGAGAAGCCATGGGAGATGAACTGACCATGACCTCATTCCCTGTCTCCCTGTGCTGCTGGCTAGACCTGGAAGGAGGGTGGGGTGACGGAAGGTGTTTTTAGGGTCTTCTTTTTATTCTCATTATCCTGCTCTGAGTTTGTTAGCAATAAATTCAATTCACATCTCCAGAGCCTGTTTTGCCTGTGATGGTGTTTGATTAGGGATCTCTCCAGGTCCTTAATTCATGCACCCTTGGTTAAATTTTCTCTCCCCTGTGCGGCTGTGGAGGGCAGTGAGAGAGTGGCTTTGGTGGGTGCCTGGCATCAGGCCAGCATCACCCCACTACAATGGGACATGTCCTTGTGTGGCCCTGTGCTATGGAGCCACAGTTGCTGTTGCTTTTGTCTTCCACATGATTTTATCTTTTGCATTAAATGCTTGTGAAGTGCCCTCGGTGTCTGTCCCTCGTCCCTGCCTTGCCGCCGGCAGCCCCGTCCCTTGTCCCTTGCCTCTTGCCCTGCTCCCACATTCCATCCCAGCTGGCGGAGCCTTGGAGCTGCCCTGGGGGCCCTGGGACCTCCCCAGGGGCTGCGCCCCGAGCCGGGGCCCCTTCCCAGCGCTCCCAGTCTGCCCATCCAGCCTGGAGCAGCCAGCGAGGGCTTCAGCTGGGATGGCAGAGAGACACTGGGGGCGGGGGGCGGGGGGCCCACCTCACTCGGGCTTGGTTTGTTCTTCCCAGCCTGGGGAAAAGTGATCTGGGGAGTTTTCTGCAGAACCCTGTCCCATCCTCCACTCAGCCCAAGGGATTTGGGGTGGCTTTCCCTTTTTGGGGGAAATCAAAGCCATGTGCGGCTGAGCCCTGGGGCAGCCCCGAGGGCCAAGGTGTGGGACTGTCTGGGACCACTCCTCCCCTCCATTCTGGCCAGTCAGTGATCAAGGACGAGGAGTGATGGGAGAATCAGCCTGGTGAGGTGCAGGTTGGGCACACAGGACAAATTGTCCTAGCCCTTGCAATCTGCTTCTCTCCAAGGAGATGTCAAGATTTGCACACCTCAGGATGTGCCTGGCCCAGGCAGGAGGCCAAGGAACCGCTGCTGCCCTGAACCGCCTGGAGCTCGGGGTGACCTGGAGCTGAAGGCACTGGGAGGTGGGGTTGAGGCTGGGATGGAGCAGGGCCCCACCTGCAGCCCCAGCAGGAGCTCAGGCAGGAGCAGGGGATGCCTAAGAGAGGTCCCGAGCCTGTAGGAAGCCCCTGCAGAGCCATGGAAGTTGCATGGTGGGAGCAGCCTGTTCCTGCGGGACTGTGTCTCATGGGAGGTGCCCCAGGCTGGAACAGGACAAAGATTCTTCTCCCTGAGGGGGAAGCAGTGACATGATCTGACTGTGAGCCCCATCCCCTGTGCCTCTGGGTGGGGAAGAGGGAGGGAACCTGGGATAAAGAAGCCTGGGAAGGAGGCAGAGGTGAGGGAAAGGTGGTTTTGGTAGGATTTGTTTTACTTTTCATTCTCCTGCTGTGATTCGTTTGATAATTGTCCTGGTTTAAAAGATAGGTGTTTGCCAAGGAAGGTGGGAACCTTCCTGGAACGGAAAAGATGACCCACCCACTCCAAAATATTATACCTTAGAAATTACAGATCTTTCTGGCACACATAAAGGAAAAGAAATAACAGTTCTCTACTAGAACATGTATATCAATAACAACACGGACCAACAGGACCAGCGACAGCACCACAAACCAACAAACCCCAATCTCAATCCTTTCCCCTCATCAAGTCCCCATTTCCCATTTGGTGCAGTTACAATCGTGTCCGGACGGGGGCCCTGCGGTGGGAGGGGACGGGAACCCCGCTCCTTTGGGGACCCACGGGACAGGGATTTGTCCCTGCACCGACCCACCCTGGCAGAGAACAGCCAAGGCAGGCGGGTCTCATCGGGCAGCGCTGTACCTCGGTACGACCCCCGGCAGCCGCAGGGGCGGTGACAAGAGGACAGACCCGGCAGCAAGGCGACAGTGTAGCCCCGTTCCGGGAAATGGGCACCCGCTCTCCTCAGCACTCGTGACCGCTCGCTCTCTCGCCGATCCCCGGCCGCACCGAAAGCGCTGGAGATCAGCTCCCCACCCCCACGGGCAAGAGTCTTGGAGTCCACCCCAATGCCTCTCGAGGTATTTCTGCAATTCCCAAGAAAAACCTCCCTTCAGACGGAGAAGTCACTCCCAGGCAAGACTTCCAGGCTCTCCATTCTCTGGCTGAGCCATTCCCGTGGTATGTGAGAGTGCGTGGCCATTTCGTTTGTTTGCCCCTGCACCATTTATTTTTTCAAGTAGAAGATGGGAGAAAAAATTACCTGACCAAAAAACCAAACAAGCATACAAACAACACCACCACTGCCACCTTATCCCTAACAATAATAAATTCAATTAATTTTCTCAAGTGAGATGTGTTGTGCCCATGAGTGACCTCTCCCTGCCCTTATCCTGATCTTGGAGCCTGTCCTTGTGTTCTATTCCCTGCCCAGGGTGCGGAGGGCAGTGACAGACCGATTTTGGTGGCACCAGACACCCCACCAGGCCCAGCCAACCCCAATAATCATGGCAATAATCCTTTCCATCATTAACCAGCCCCATGGCCGGTCCAGCTGTCCAGGCAGGCAGCAACAGGAATACAAACTGAGCAAAATAGGACACAGTGAGAGAGGAACGTGGTGCCAGTGGGTGAAATCTCCTTCCCCGAACTGTCAGGGGGAGGAGGAGGGAGAATCCGGTGCAAAGTAAAGGGGAGAGGAGAAGCCACAGGGCTGGAGCTGTGGAAGGAGGGTGGTGATGGCCATGGGGTAGCTGGAGTGCGGTGAAGGGGAGCGATGTAAAATTTGTCAAGAAAAAGAGAGGAGAAAGAGCAGGTGGTGCCAACCATAGACAATTTGGATTCAATTTACCTGTGTAAAATGCAAATGCCGACAGACTGGAGCAGTGACAGATGCCCACCTGCGATGTGTGTGCTCTGCTGCTCCCCTGGCTGCAGCCCGTCTGTTAAAACCCCCATAAGCATCCTCCCGGAGGCTGCTTTGCTTTTGGGGGCCATTTGTGGCAATTCCGCAGAGGTTTTTAAACTTTACATTGCTTTTTTGTGCTAGGAGGGACTCTATCGCAGGGACGCCCCGGGTCTGGCGCCTCTAGGCTGTTTTGAGGCGGGGGGAGCCCATTGTGGCGGTGCGGGAAAAGGGGGCTGCGGGGTTTATAAAGGGGCGCGGTGGGAGCTCCGCGGGCCAGACCAGATCGAGCCCAGCAGCGCCTCGGGGCCGCCTCCTTGTGGGGCCGAAGCAGCCCCACACCATGATCGAAGCATTGGGGTGGATTTGAGTGAAAGGACTCAGAAGAACCAGTGTAGAAATGTTTATATAAGGCACGAGTCTCATCGAGCTTTGCAGCCGGGGAAACAGAATTTGGGGATTTTTTTCTCTCTGTTTGTGACATAGTTTGAGCACAGGCGAGAGCAGAGCCAGGAAATGTCACCACCCATTTGCGCAGGTGGTTGTTGTGCAGTTCCGGCAGCACCAGCCCCCACATCCCCCACCTGGCTCCCATACCCCACTCGGGCTTCTTTCCCAGTCACCACGTCAGAGTTTGGTGGTTTTTCTCTGGCAGATCCACTGTGAAGCCGAGCCGCAGTCCTGAGGGATTATTCTACTCCTCCTGATTGTCCCACAATCGCCAGGTTTCTCCCTGAGGTCCAGCTGGAAACTGCGGGTTTCAGAAGGGGGACTGGGTCACCCCCAGAGTCTGTCGGCCACTCCTGGCCCCCGGCGCTGTCCCCGGCGCTCACCGGTCCCGGTGCAGGCTGGAGCCGATCAACCAGGTCCAGCCCCGGGCGCCGACTCCCAGAGCCCGATCCAGAAGCAGCGCGCGGGATTTTGCAGGGTGACATTCAGGAGTTTCTGACTCGGAAGAGGAGAAGCTGTGACCGTTACGAGCCATGGATGGTCATGCCAAAACAGGCTCTGTCCTCATCCCAGGACTGAGCCGCGCCGTGTTCCGCATGCTTTGCCCCAGGCACTCGGCGCGCCTCGGATACGAGAGGAAAGGGCAGAGGCTGATCCCAGAATCCTAGGAAATCCCTCCCCATCCCTTGGTGCCTCCAGCCTCCCAGGTGCAGCGCTGGGTTCCTCCCAACTCCCCAAACCAAATGAGCCGGTCATACCTTTCACCAGCTCATCCTGCTCCCACGGCAGCAGCAGGAAAGGGGCATCGAGGGGCTGGGAGGGGTGGGATTTTGTCTCTAGAGGAAGGAAAATCAGGCTATGGGGCTGGTCCGCATGGGGAAAAGGACAAGGAGAAGTGGCAGGAGCTACTGCCACAGAAAACCCCTCCTCGCTCCCCTAAAATGGTGAAAATAAAAGATCAGGAGGTTGGCCCTGATCTCTGAGAGCTGAGAATAATAAAGTATCATTGAAGAACTAAAATGTCGCAAATTGATCAACGAAAAGCCAGAGGTATCTGAAAATAGACACAAAATGTTCTGTGGAGCTCCTGGCCCAGCTTTCCTAGCCATGGGGATCTCAGCTCAGAAATGGTGCTTTGTCCATCCCCTGTTACTGGTAAATTTGGCATCTGCTGCACAGATAGGACATAGGATTTGAGCAGGGCACACTCCTGAGATGATCCTCAGCCAGGTACACACACCCTGCATTGCCAGGACAGGAACCCTGCAAGGAGGAGCAGAGACAATGCTGGCACCACAGGGGACACATTGTGCCCCCATGCCCCCCATCCCCTGCCCACATCCCCCCCCAGGCCCTGCTTGGCTCCCTGGGACTCATGAGAAGTGGAAAGCAAACTGTAGGGGTTTCTTCTGTACATTCACAGCTTCTGATCTCTTCTGGGATTTCAGGAGTTCCTTCACACTCCCAGTACTGGAGCAGAACTCATTCTCCACATCTTCATTCATTGCATACTCACCAGTGGCACCTTCTTGCTTAAGACAAGCGGCTTCTTGCTCCAGAGGCAAATGTGTGCAGACAAGCTCCGGGCCGGGAGAGGCGGTGACAACACCTGGCAGCTGCCGAGTGCCGGCACAGGGCAGCGAGGATTGGGCTCAGCCTCCCAAGGGGAAGAACCAGCAGCCCTGAGGAGGTTCAGGATTGTCCCCTGCAGCGCCTGCCCTGGCGGGTTAGAGCCCAGGTACACTGAGCACTGGCACCGCCCTTTGTGTCCCTGTTCAGAAACAGGAGAGGTGGGGCAAGCACCTCCGTCCTACCCACAGGAACCTGGACGAGCCACCTCCATCCCCCATATGGGACGATTGGCTTTGGATGATCCCCAGTGACGCCCACTGGGCAGAGCCCTGGTGACCAGGTGATCCCCATTGTGTCAGGCAAAGGTGTTGGAGAGATTTCTTTCCCTTCTCTTTGTTGTGCTATGATTTGTAATAAATTCCCTCCCTAAGCGCAGGCTGGGTCTGTTGTTCCCATGCCAGTGTTTGGTGAAGGATCTCTCCCAGTCTTATCACAACCCAGAAAGACTTTGTGAAAAACGCATATGATATGATTGGCTTTTCGCAAATATTAAAATGAATACTATATGTGTTATATTTGAAAGTAATGTTGTATTAATATTTTTTTTGTAATGTTGTATTAATCAGTGTAATTTAGGCTATAGTAGAATATTACACTAGAAGCTATGTAATACTATTTTTCTAACTAGCATATAAAGCGTGAATGATTTCTTGCACAAGAGGTAACAGCAAGAGTTACTACTTCCTTGTCAAGCAAAAACAAACACCACGGCACCTTCCTCCAGACTTAGTGGAGCCATGAAGAAGTTGACAAAAACCAGATAAAAACTCAAGCTGGCAAGGAGCTCATGCGTCACATAGGAACTGTATGAATATTCAACAGGCTATTACTTTTAAGGGCCATCCTTTTTCTTCAAATGTGTGCCTAGGTGATTGGAATTTAGGACACCCAGACCTCTGTAACTTTCTTCTGGGTTTTTTTGTCTTTTTATTATCCTAACTCTGATTGTCCAAAATTTCTATTGTTTTATCTTTATCATTGTTTCTATAATTATTTTATTAAACTTCTAAATTTTTTAATATGCGATTGGCATTTTTCACAACTTGGTTAAATTCTCTCTCCTCTGTGCAGCTGGGGAGGGCAAGGACAGAATGGCTTTTGGTGCATCAGGCCAGCATCATTCCATTCCAATGAGCACCCCTGTGACCCCAGTGTTGTGCATTCCCTCCTCCTCCTTTCCAGGCTGCAGTGTGATCTGAGAAATAATTGCACGTTTCCCTTCCCTGGGCTGATGTGGGTCCTGTGGCTTCAAGGGTTCCCCATTCTCCGGCATCTCAGTTAGGGGTGATCCAGGGGCTCTTGAGGGTCCATGGGGTCCCTTTCTCTCTCGATGCTCTACTTTGAGATCCGAGGGACCCCAGGGCTCCCACCATCTTCAGGCAGCCAGGGGTCCTCCAGCTCTAGGATTGCCTCTCTCCCCTCACCCCATCCCTGGCACTCCTGGCATTTCCCTTTACCACTCTCCGGGGGTCCCCAAGACCGATGTCCCCCTCACACCCCAGCACTAAATGATTGCCACATGGAGCCCACAAAATATCTGCCAAAGGGGCATTTGCGGCTCAACTTGGGGTCCCGTGAGATCCAAACATTCCCCCCTACCCAAAATGAAACTTTCCCAGGGTTACTTACTGATGTTTGGGGTTCGATTCTGGAATCTGTGAGCTCCAAACACCCCTCAAGGAAAAAGGCTGCATGGGGGCCCCTCGTTAGCTTTGGGGCAAGCTCCTCATCCCATGACCAAGGGTGCTGGGGACACAGGGGCACTGGAGCCTCCTGTTCCTCCTTCTATTCCTGTTTCTGCTCCTTCTCTTCCCGCTCCTCCTTTTCCTCTCTCCCTCCTCCCCCTCCTGCTCCTCCTCCTTCCCAGTCTCACCTCCTCCCCAGTTCCTGCCTTCTACATTTAGAGTGGAAAACCTTGCTTGTTTTCAAAACCAGAACAAAGATCTCAGATGGAACAAGCCTTGCTGGTTTTAGCCAGAAGCATCAGTAACTAAAGGTCATGTTTCCTTTGGTTTGGTCCCATCCTTGTTCCTCCTCAGTGTTCAGGCTGGGCTATGGGGTGTCCTTATTTGCTGCATTTTTGGAGTTCCTCTTGGATCCTTTGGGCTATAGGCTGTGCTCTGGGAGGATTCTTTGTGCTCCTTTGTGACACAGAAGAACTTTCCAGGCGGTTTTTGCGTGAGCTGCTCCTGTGATGTCACAGGAACATTGCCACGTCCCCGTGGTGTTCCTGTTGCTGTGGGACACGGAGGCCTCAGTGTCCAGAGCAGCTCTGGGTGCCTGCTCATTGCTGGAGGATCCTCCTGCCCGAGGCATTCTCAGCAGCCAGCCCACCCCCTGACAGGAGTGGGTCCTTCTGTGCTTGCAGGGGTACAGTCTGCAGACGTGTGCAGTGCAGCCAAAATGATCCAGCACGTGGTTGCTGCAGTTTGCACTCTGTACTCTGTGGCTTATTCGGGGTATTTTTTGACCCACTTGGCCCGTAAGTTGAGGTTTTCCCTTGGTGCAGCATCTGTGGCTTTAGGCTTGCCGTGTGCTTTCTGTTCTTCCTCTGG
>WBMY01017647.1:0-13706 GCA_013397315.1 Donacobius atricapilla
GTCTGCTTAAATGCACTAAAATTTATTCAACTTTTTTTCCTTCAAATTTAATTCTGTATTCACTTCACACCTGAACCTGGGAGAATCTAAGTCCTTATTAATTGTAAAGGTCTTAAAAATTTTACTTACTACATGATCTTGAGCATATGAGCTGTTTTCCGTTCCATAAATGCACTCCTTAAACTCTGAATATCTCAACAGATATATTTACACAATTCTTACTAGGAGATATATTCCACTTGAATGCAATAGATACCTGTATTAAAAAATAATTAAGGGATCTGTCCTTGTACACCTGAACAACAAATCACGAACTCCCAAAAGTTAAAAGATAATACCACCAGTGTGGTTCTGTGTCTTTGCTCAGAAAAACTAGAAGGCAGAGAAGTAAAAAAAGCCTCTTCCCAACTGGCCAAACAGATTTTAAGAACTGGATGTTTAGGAAATGGGTGTTAATTAGATAAAAGTAGCTGTGATCAAAGACCCTTATTTATTAGGTCCTATATTGAACAGAGCAAAGCTTGCTCCTTAAGGATATTAGCAGCTAAAATTCAAATTAACAAAATAGAAATATCCCATATGGTATTTGCGGGAGCTGTGGCTTGGCTATCCGCTGTCTGCCCATGACCAAGTCTGTTTGTGAAGATAGTATCTGTCCAAGATGTGGCGCTACTCACTAGTAGTCTGTAAGCAACCATAAAGCTTTAGTGCTGGACACCTTACCTCCTCAAGGCAGTTTTGTGTGGACTGCTGCTTGTTTTGTCCTAACTCCCTTTGTAGAAATAAGGAGACTCCTGGAAATTCTCCTTCCGTTCACAAAAAAAAAAAAACCAAAATGAAAAAAAAACAAAATGGAAAAAAAAACAAACAAAACCCCCCCAAACCCCAAAACAAACAAAAAAGCTTTTTTCTGTTGTAAAATAGTATTACAGTCCTGATTATGAATCTGGAACAACTGACTACAAGCACTAAAAAGAAAATACTGAGTATTACTCTGAGATGTCACTGAAGTGACTAAGGGACAATTCAAGAGTAACCTATTCAATGTGATTTTCTCTACTACATGTAAGTCATTGTTTGGCCCATCAGTTGCTTTAGAAAATATTAGTGGACTTCAATTTGTGAAAATTCAGAAAATGTCTTTCAGACTCTCAGCTGGGATTGAAATTCATTATCTGTGAGTAATGGTTATTTCTCATATCTGGCTCACCCTTTTGCTTAGGAAGACAACTGAATTGCCTCCTGTTGTTTTTGCTTCACATTGCATGAAAAACTTTAAATGTTCCTCCTCATTTTAAATGTTTCAGTTCAATTTCAGCTATAATTTCATGGCAGAAAATTACCAGGAGTCACAAAATTGATTTCAGTTCTTTTCTTTTCTCTCTTTAGCAAATATTTATCATTCATGTTGTAATGCAGAACTGTATAGAAGATTCCTTGCTGTAACCAGCTCCACAAAATGATTAAGTAGAATGTCACACTGCTGCTATTCTACTTAATCTTAGCAGATGGAGAAACAGTTTCTTTCTAGGAAATAAGTCATTTCTCAGAAGAACAAATTTTCAATGGAGAAATGACTTCCTAATTTCTGTATTATAGTAACAATGAGCATGATGACTGTCGGCTCTGTAGTCCAAAGGAAGAAAAAACATTTTCTAGTATTTGGGAAACTATTGCAAACCAACCTCTTTTAATATGTCGACTGCTCTCTAAAGTAGGTTATGCTCACAGAAATCACCAAGAATCATTTTATTGTGTGTACTTGCTGAAATATGAGGAACTCAAGGGTATGACCTGAAGTGTGGCAACATCCCACTTGTTTTAGCGGATGTTGTGGTAGAGATAGGAATAAATTTTTTTCTAAATATTCTAGGCTTCCTATATGCTTGCTCCAGGTACAATGCTTCAGAACAGAATGACCATAGATGCCAGCCAGTGAAGAAAGACCCTGACAGACCCACACTCCATGGGTGGGGCACACAAAGCCTGAGGAGAGGCCGTGAACTTCCTCAGCTTGGAAGAGAAGGCCAGATGAAGAGAGGGGAGTCTAATTGCTGCCTTCCATCATCTAATGAGCGATTATTAGGACGATGCAGCCAGGAAACAGAATGGAAATTTCAATAAGACCAAAGGAAGAAATTCTTCCTTCATTCTGTGGATGGTAAAGTAGTAGAGTGGGTGCACAGGCATGTTGTAACACCTTTGTCCTTGGAGATGCTCAGAATTTGCCTGGGCATGGCTCTGGGCAAGCTGATTAATTTTGAGGATAGCCTTCCTTTTAGTAGAACACCAGAGCAGATCTCCTAAGTCCATTCACACCTTCATTATTCTATCATTCTATTGATATAAGGGACAATTGATATAAAAAACATGTAGTACTTAAAGTTAATAAAGCTCCCTCCTCTGTGAGGCCTTCTACTCCCATCAAAGTAGTATCTGGCCAAGATGAGCGTTTCTTTTTTTTCCAGTTGTATACAAATTCAGAATACGTACACCTCAGAGTGAAGAATTTATTGTTTGAGAGGGAATTTGATTACTAACAGCAAAATACTCCACCCTGTTAATCTGTATTCTGTAAAATTTCTCTTATTTGGCTAGAAATGCTTGTACTGACATGGACTCAGATACAAAATCCAGATAACAACTGTAATAAAAAAATGGGGTTAGCTGAAAAATTATGTTGTTTATTCTATTGTTTAAAGGCCAAATTGTAGAACTGAAGAATCATTTAATTCTCTGTTTATTTATGGAGATGTTGAAGCATATATTGTCAGTTCATAGCTGGCCATTATTTAGCTTTTTGGTTATTTTCCACTTCCTAGGGAACTGTACTTAGGAATACACAGAAAGAATTTGAGTAGAAGTTACTGGACTTCAGAGTAAAATAAGCAATTCTAAGGTGGAACTAGTCTCCTCGTGTGGGCTCAGAAAACATGAAGACTGTAGTGTTTTGGGGATTTTTACTGGTCCAAGTTGCTTTGGGCTAGTGCTGAGACAGAAAGTTTACCTTCATTATCCAAGTTCACATGTCACAGCCATAGTTAATTCTTTCCTTCTCGTAGAAATACATGAGGATTTTTGCATCCTGTGCTGAAAAGCTTTTTCTGACTGTAGGGGCATAAGAGCTTTGGCATATTTTCTTCGAGATTTTCTCATATTATTAATCTTAAAAATAATGGAGACAGATGTACTATTTAATTAAAAAGAAAATTTTTCCTTGCTCTGTGGCCAGTGTTGAACAGAAGCAGATTGTGGGAATTCAAAACACAGAAATGTCATTTCTAAAAAACATCTAGTGAAAGTTGTTCCCCATATATGTACAAGTATATATTTATATAGATAGAGATATGAGATATATCTATACTCATTCATTGCTGTGGAGTTGTTTATATGAATTATTTCCTCAAGGGCATAAGTTCTTGTAGAATAAGACCACTTGTTTGATAAAGTGGAAATCTTGTGGCAAATAAGTGTTGACAGAGAAAGTCTCTGCCAGGATATGAGTAGGAAAAAGAACTGAATTATCAATTAAAACTTCTTTTGTCAAATATTGATGATTCTTTATTAAGTATAATGAATGTACTTTAGGTCCATTTTATTTGTGGTTATTGGGAAAACTATATTTTTTATATATTAGTTGGGAAAAATTGTTTTATATTGTCCCTTTTATGCATGAAAAAAATGGACTGTATTTCAATATCTAGGAATAGGAGCAAGCTGTAGGCTCCAATACACTGTCTTCCTCCACTCCTGGGACTGAGAAAATAAAGTACTGTGAAATTAAGTATCCTTTCCTTGGCTGAACTTTATGCTAGCAATTTTGTTTAAATTATTGCTTTTCTTAAAATATTTAAATCAAATTTATTTAATATTTTAAAATAGTAGAAGCAGTAATTTGGTGACGTGTTTTGGTTTTGATATTTCTGCAATGTGGATTTTTAATTAGGAAGCTATTTTTAATCAATAGAATTTCCTAAGGAAGTGTATAGCATAAAGTGGAATAGAATTGATTCAAAAGGAACAGTTACTGTACTTCCTAAGGGGTCTGTAAACATGTAGAGGTTTTTAAAAAACTCTGAGTAAGTGTTAGAGATACCGTTAAGAAAACCTATTACCTGCTGGTCCAAGAGTGCTACTACAGATTAGAATGCAAGGCTTATGTGTCACTGTGTGTGAACCACTGTAGAGAGGCCAGGACAGCACATGCAGTGGATAGAAAAGATGCACTGATACCAATTCTTGTGAAATTTTGAGTTAAATTTAAAAATTCCTTAAAGGGGAAGTGTCTTGCTCTAGTGGTGCATACACTGGATGTTGTATCAGCTGTACAATCTACAAAACTCTTTTCAGTGAAAGCTGATGCACATATATTCAAGGAACTAAACACTTAATATGACCTGTATCCTGAAGCCAGCAAAATGTGATACTTTTAAAAAGCTGATTTTAAACAATAATCAGTAACTAATTGGCTGATAAAGTAAAAATTTCTCTTCTAAAATTGTTTTTTGTATTAAATTTAAAAATTTATGACATCTGAGGCTTTTCCCTTTTTTCCCTGGAAAAAGAAAATTATTTTTACACAATGGCTGCTGTGGTATAAAAAGCCTTAATTTGGACTTTATGTGCAGCTTATTTAGCCTGTTTTGGACTTATACCTCTACACACACACTTGTGTTGTTTCTTCTTACACTCTTTTCAGATTCCTCAGCCACAGAGTATGTAAGAGACCTTCTTGGACTGTAACACCAATTTCTGTAATTATTCAACTGGCACTGGCGGCATGCAGATAATTTTCTGTCTTTGAACCAACAATATTATCTGATTTGAGTCATCTGGGGCCCTCACTGTGGATAGATAAGGAGGGTCTTCCTGTTTCTTTTAGATAAAATAAAAGTGATAATTATAGGGCAAATCAGAAGAGGAGAAAAATGGAAATGGTTATAAATACCTAATAGTAATGTAGAACATTTAGATGATGTGTGCCCAAGCATGAGGGTGAATTAGAACCACTGGAGAGTGCAAGTAGTGTCCTTTAACATGCTCTGTGAGTGTGTTTGAGGCACTGATAAGGGTATGATCCTCTTGTCAAGGGGTATTGATGTGGCATTGCTTCTCTGTGTGACTAATAGTAGTAATATTTCAGTTAAACAAAAAGCACTTGTGAACATGGTACCACTATACAGGCTTCTGTTCTTGATTAGCTGCTGAAGAGTCATGACTGGTTCTGTTCAAGGGCAATATCAGTTAAGAGCCAGAGTGGAAAATAGGGATAATGATTAATCAGATGGAAGATACAAATTCAAGGGAAATTGCTTTAGAACAGACAGGTCACGATGATACCTTCTTGACCTTTGCAGCATCAGAGACCACTGTCTAGCAAAGGATAAAATTAAGCTGTTGAAAACAGTAAGTAATTCTTACCTCTTGGGGAATGCATGGTTTTTAGGGATTGAGCCAGTGAGGGTAGGTTCCACCCTTTAAAACATGGAAACTATTTGAAATATTAAATAAGGCTGCTGTGTACACACTTTCTTAATGATTTGATTTATCATATTATAATGAACCTTGGGGGTTAGAATAAACTGTTAATATGACTGCGTATCTCCTCTGTTGTTTACATTTCTGTAATAAACAACTAGTCCTTTTAGCAGGAACACTTACAATAAAGTCCTGGTGTTGTTTCATTATTAAGCAACTATTATGGATTTTGACTTTTTTCCCTCCATGTTTTTATTCCAGTTTCTTTTAATGAAAACCCTTTTAATGTGAATCCAGAAATTCATACATTCAGTCTCAGCAGCTGTCAGAAGTATTATGTCATGCCCCCTTCAGAACTGTGAGGTTAACAGTTTTTCTTGGTGTGCTCTGTACCAGAGTCAACCAATTTAAGACTTTTGACACCACCTGTTCCAGAAAATGTCTAATGACTCCTAGCCCCCTCTTTATATATGACAGAAGATACTGCTTTGATAATATATCTAATATGCTACTTGAATGGCAGCACAGGAAATCAAGCTCCTGAGTGCAGCAGTGATGCAGAGATTCTGTTGCTTCAGCCTTTTCCTTTCAAAGGTTTCTTTGAATGACATTTTTCTTTCTGAATATTCAGTCATGTTATAAAACATGCTGAAGTGCTGTATATTCATAATCCCAGTCAATGTTAAAAGTTGTGTATGATTTTGAATTGTTTCTCATGTGTTTTCAGCACACACTCCCAGGAAACTACTGAAGATAATTATTCCAAAAAAGGCGACACCTGTTTGTTGCAAATCCCTCTGGCTTCAGTGTAAGCATTTCAATTAATTCCAATCCAGTCTGAAATGTTCATCGTTTATGTTCCTTGCTAACACTGTTTTCAGGCTTGAAGGGTGTGCTGCTGCTTGATGTGGTAGAACAGAAAAATGAGATCACAGATAGGTAACAGAAGCTTGATGCTAAAAAGTGCAGTTCAGTATGTGAAATGCAGTGTGCTCCCCTTGTCGTGCCACAAAGGAGAACTGAGAATGTCTGTAGACTACACATGCTATGCATGTCAAAAGTTGTTGCCCTGATTTTTCAGCCTTCTGTGTGTCTCACAGTTCATAGTTCTTAGGTTTTTTTCTCACACATGGGTGTTATAAATAGAAGCAATGTTTTCCTTAATTCAAGGTAGTTTGCATTCTTGTTTTAGAGATATGGACAGCTGATGGACAGTTGACTTGACCAATGGGATGGGGAAGCTGTCAACCTTCTCCCCCAGTCCCTGGCCTTTGTAGAAATACTATAAAAGTGGAGTCAGATTTTCGTAATTAACAGTTCATGCCTTCTCACCAGACAAACTGTGTGTGTGTGTGTTTGTGTGTCTAACAACAACAAAAAGTGAGGTTTCTAACTAGCCATTCGGATAACTGCTGTAGTCATTTTGGTAATGAAAAGTACTGCTATGGGGTTTTTTGGCTATTCCTGATGCTCTTCCAGATTGTAGTTTTGGTCCCAAGAGGCTTCATAATTTTTGGCAGACCATTCTGTATGGATAAAGCTGTTTTCAAATTCCGGGTGTCTAGAGTGGAGTGATGCCTTCAGAATTTCCAGTAGAGGGGTGGACCTGTATATAGAGAATTTTAGCCTGCTGGCAGTAGCTTCACTGTCTGCTTTTAGCGAAGTTTCATGGTCCTAAGGGTAGTCAGCAAATCAGGAATATGACCTTGTTATCTGTGAGGATGCTGAATGTCCCAATAGACTTGGTTTGCCCTGTGAGTCTCACTGGGACCCCTCACACAAGCATCTTCTGCCTGCTGGCCAAGCACCTTCAGTTAAGGCTTCAGCCCTCATGAGAGTTGCCAGGGAGTAGCAACCATGGGACTGCTCCAGGAGAGGACAGAAGAGAGGACAGGACATGAAGGGGACCACAGGGTGGGCAGGGCAGTGCTTCCACTGATGGAGCATTGTCCTGAGGCAGAGCAAGGTGACAGCAACAGTTTTCATCAACTGCTCATCAGAAAAAGTAGGGCAGTGTTACGTCCATGATCAGTCAACGAAATCCAGTCTGAGATTCAGGAACTGCAGGGGTTAGGAGCCAGGTGAAGCTGTACAGTTCAGCCATAGTGAAGCTCAGGCAGACTTGGAGTAGCCAAGTCTGAGCTTAAGAGGGAACTTGAGCCCATGGCAGAGGATCTGGGGTATTGGAAGGGGTACTGGGTGAGGCTGGGCAGGTGGTTCAGGCCTAATGAGGCACTAGGAGCCCTGACAGCCAATTAAAACTCTATAAGAGAAGAAGGACGATCAGTTTCAAAGCAGGGAACCCCAGGAAGATGGTAAACTTCACTGCTGGATGTCAAACATTTTAAGAACCAGACTAAGAACTAGACTAAGTATAAGACGGAATACTGAGGATCTCAGTGAATAAGAGGATTGTTCATGTCCATAAAGCATAAAGATTGCCAGGTACCATTCTGCTTTAAAATAAAATAGAAATGGTTTGTATGACAGAATTTATTTCTGAGATGTTTCAGCTCACCACATCTTTTTGCTGTGCAAATTCAAGCATAGGGAACAGAAAATTTTTTAAAATTGTCAAGTAGGTTATTTTCAAAATAAGCTGCAGAAAGCTTACTGAAATTGAAAAAAAAAAGTTTACCAGCTCTTCTATCTTCATGTGGCTGCCTTTATTTTGTGCTTTTAATGGCAGAGCACTGTATTTATTCAGTTGTGCCGTCCATCTCTACAATTTCTACCCAAGGGAAGAAAGCCACACTGAGGTAGTGCTCAGATTGCATAATGTACTCTGAGATACAGATAAATCCCACTTCATTAGAATTTGAAGCTACTAAATCTGAAAAACTTGGGACTGCTGCATTTTCAGTACAGATTTTTCATCTGTCATTATATCAGTCTCTTTTCATGCTTCCTTCTCATCTATGCTATCAAGACCACAAAATAAAGGCTTATGGAGTTCAGTGAACCAAATAGTGGTGTAAAATATAAGCTGCTAAAGTATTTGTGATTTAATGGGAGCCATATACCTGCAGGAACTTCGATTCATTTACTTGAAGTTTTCTTACACCTGCTGGGATACTGCGTGTGCTAAGGTACATAAGCACTGTGCAGCCTGCAATAATGGTGTGATTCAGGATGAAAAACTGAAGATGTGTAGTCAGCACATGATACAGATTCAATCTGGCTAAAATATTAGTTTATGGTAAGAATTACAAAATCTGTTTTTCCCAATGTGGAATGAAATGAGGTAAACAATTTGTACAATTGTAAGCCAGTGCAGCCTTAAATAAAATGCAGTGGGGATTTTAGCAGCACCATTTCTGTTTAGGGAGCATTGAGCAGTCATGATTTCCTTTCTTACCTAGTTAAGGCCTGGTAGACAATGAGTCAGCCTTCATTGATAAAAAGTAATTTCCACCTCAAACTGTTGCATTTCCCTACAGGGAGAGGTAAGATTTTATGAGTGTGCAGAATCGCTTGTTTTAGTGTAGCAGAACTAGCACTTTATTTGAGTATCAGGTTCCATAATCTTTAATAGCTTGGGTATATCTGAAGGTGAGGAATGCATTACCATGATCACAGCCCTCCAGTAAAAACACTGCATGAGACATGGTGCAGAAAACAGTACTAGGAAAACTCTAAAGAAACAGGATGTATTAGAAAGTATTGGTGTGCATGATTTGGAATACATACAGTACAGGTTTTTTCAGCCCAGTAATTTAGAATGTATCATGTTCTTTAAGAATAACAGAGGAAATCTAAGGTGGATGTAAAAAGAAGTCTAGGAGTCTTGGTTGTTCTTGCACAAAAATGAAAACAAAGTGGTATTGCAGGCTACCTTCAAGTACAATAATCTGTTCCTTAACCTCTTTCTTTTATGTGAGATGCCAAGATGTTTGAAAAGAGATTATAAACTTTTAATTACTTCAGAAGGAAAAATAATATGTAAAGCTTTTAAATTCACTTTCTATTTAAACTCATAGGACTTTTTTTGCTATTTCTGTATCTTATAAATATTTACATACATTTTGAAAACACTGAAAATACCTTTTGCCTAGGTACCCCTTGTCTGCATATTACCAGGCTGCTTTTCTTACAGCCTTCTATGGATGTTTTTTCTGTCATTCTTGATTATAGTTGAGTTCCCATATTCATGAATTTCCATATCACAGAATCTGAAAGTCATTGTTACTTCTTACACTCAAGTATACTCCTTATCAACTCTGTTGTGGCCTTATTACATGCAATGATATGTTTCTGACACATAAAGATTTTACATTTATGGAAAAACACAGTTCAAAGACCAGTGTGTTGAAATTACCAAATACAAATTTAAAAATATATTTTTCTGCCCGTCCATGTCAAGTTTGGAAGTGATACAATTTTTCTGTGCTTAAATTGCCACTGTTTCAAACTAGGAAAGAGAAAATTATTAAATACTTTGTGTAGCTTATCTAAGGAGCTCATCTTAAAAGAAAATTTTGCACCTTTGATCATTAATAATCTATAGCATTTGTTACATATTTCCTACATACACTAATTATTTGCAACAAGAAACATAAATGCTATCTACGGTCTAATTTTATTTTTCAAAACAGAGCAAAAATAGCAGGAATAGTGGTATTTTTTGCATTTCAAAATCACTAGAGATCAAACATTTTGAACTAGAGCAAAATCATAAAAATGTTGGCATTTTTATAGCATGTGACAGGGATGTGACAAAAATCTAAAACATAATTCATATCTATTCAGCTCTCTCATCTTTGCCCAGTGCTTCTCCAAAATGAAATTCGTATGAAAACAGAAGACTGTTTTCTCATATGGTTGCTTAACCAATTTTAGCTAACTGCTTAGGGACTTAAATGGTAAACTGTTTTCTAGAGACTGCTGTGTTGTCCTTTTGTCTCTCTCTCTCTAGAGTACCACACTGGATTCTAAACCTTTTTCTTTATTCTGTGAAAGATATATTTGTATACTGACATATTCAGCACTTGATGCTTAATTTCAATTTTTAAAAATAGAGCTCTTCATTTAATGTGAGAAAATTGACTCATTTTTTCTTTTTAAGGCATCAGAATGATAGAATAATTTCGGTGAAGAAGTAATTTGGAGGTTATCTAATCTCAGACCTGGATTTAAATAGTTCAGATTCTTGTCCAGTAAAGTTTTGAATACCTCCAATACTGGGAATCCCAGTGCTCCTCTGTGTAGCCATGTACATGTCTGGTGACTTAACATGAAGAATTTCTTCCTTAGAACTGTATGGAATTTCCCTTGCTGGAGCTTGCAACTGTTTCCTCTTTTCTTTTTGTCCTTTGCCTCTGACAAGAACCAATCCTCATTGTATTTTTTATCCCCCATTAAATGACGGGAGATGGTGAACAAATTTCTTATTAAGAACTCTTCTCCGAAGACTTCTTCTATGCAAAAAACTTTTCTTCTATGCAAAAAAGACTTACTCTCCTTGTGCATCATGCATCCCTTTAACCTTTAACCACTCCAGTGGTCCTCTCCAGACTGTGGAGATGGTGAGGTGCCTAAGTTGGATGTGGCAGTCAGTGTGGCAACACAGAGGGGAAATATTCCCTTCAACCAGCGGAGAGCATTCCTCCTAATGTGATGCAGCTCTCATGGTGGAATGTGTTCTGCCTGTGATTCACCTGAATCCCTAGGGCCATGTGTGCAGATCTAAGGAAGTGACTTAAACTGAAACTATGTAAATATGAATTTAATTCAAAGAATATATTCCCCATCTTAAAGTTACATTTTGGCATAGCCAGATTTATGAGATATGTCAATAATGTACCTCTTCATTAAAATAGTTATCGGAGAATGCTTTGTTTATTCGTTTCCTTCATTGTTTCCTAGCACTAGTGGGATGACAGTCCAAACAAACCAAGCTATGCCCTGTGTGAATGCCAGATGCCCACCAAGCTGCTGTCCCTCCTCAGCTGGGTGGGGGAAAGAACATGTAATGAAAATCTCATGTATTGAGATAAGGATAGGGAGATACCACTGACTAACTACTGTCACAAAAAAGACCCAGACTTGACTTGGAATCTTACTCTATTGCAAATAAAATCAGATGGCAAAAATAAGAAATTAAATAGTAAACCATCTCCTTTCACCCCACCCTTCTTCACAATTTCACTCCCAGTTTTATCTACATCTTTTCTCCTTGCAGGGGCAGGGAAACTGTGAGTTTCAGTCAGTGTTTTCTCTGCCACTCCTTCCTTCTCAGAGGGAGGGCTCCTCACACTCCTCCTCTGCTCCAGTGTGGGGTTCTCCCATGGGAGACAGTTCTCCAGGAGCTTCTTAAACATAAATCCTTCCCACAGACTGCTGTCTTTTACAAGCTGCTCCAGCACTGTTGCCCCATGGGGGTCGCAAGCACTGCTGTAAATCTGCTACAGCATGGGCTCCTTATATCAGGGGCCACAGGTCCTGCCAGGAGATGCCTCCAGCTTAGGTTCTCTCAGTGTGATCACAGATCTGAACATAGCAGGTGTAATCTGCCTGCTCCAGCATGGGCTTCTCAATGGGCTGCAGGTGGATCTCTGCTCCTCCATGGGCTGCAGGGGCACAGCTGCTTCACCATGGTCTGCACCATGGGCTGCAGGTGGATCTCTGCTCCAATGCCTGGAGCGCCTCCTGTCCCTCCTTCTCCTCTGACCTTGGTGTTTGCAGAGATGTTCCCCTCACAGGTTCTAACTCCACTGTTCTCCAGCTGCAGTTTCCTTTTATCTTCCTTCTTAAAGACATATCCCAGAGGTGCCAACACCGTTGCTGATGGGCTCAGTCTGGCCAGCAGTGGATACATCTTCCAGCCACCTGGACATGGGAGAAGCTGCTGGAAGCTTCTCACAGAAGTCAACCCTGTAGCCTTCCTTCTATGAAAACCTCACCACACAAGACCAATACACCCACCAAGCACAAGTGTCTATTTTTTTTTTAGTGAACTTGTGATTTTCTTCTATGCAGAGTCAGTTGTTTCTTATGATTTGTTACCAAGCTGGGAGGAGACACAGCCAGAAGAGCTGACCCCAACAGACCACATGGCATCTTGCTCAGTGTAAAAAGTTGGGGGAAGAAGGAGTGAAGACAACAGCTGGAGTTGATGGCATTTGCCTTACCCAGTAACTATTATGTGGGAAGGAGCCCTGCTCTCTTTGAGATGTCTGAACACCTGCCTGCCCATGGAAGAAGTGAATTAACTCCTTGTTTTGTTTTGCTTGTGTTCTTTCCTCATCAAATTGTCCTTATCTCAACACACGGGTTTTCCGCTTTTACTTTTCTGATTCTCTTCCCAGCCCTGCCAGCTGGGGAGTGAGCGAGCAGCTGTGTGAGGCTTGGCTGTTGGCTGGGGTTAAACTGCAACAGTGTAGTATGGAGAACAAGAAGGAGCAATCAGAGGTCTTTGTCTGTGTGCAGTTGCAGAGCTTTGATCTTACTGTGTTAAAGGAGACGTGGTGGGACAGCTCACACACCTGGAATGTTGTCACAAAGGGCTACATGCTGCTTAGGAAGGACAGACTAGGGAGACAGTGGTGCAGTCGTCCTTGAAACATGTGGAATGTATCCAACTCTGGGAGTGCTGCGCAGCCCTTCAGAAGGACCTTGGCAGGCTGGGGAGATGGGCAGAGAAGAACCATCTGAAATTCAGCAAAGGGAAATGCAGGGCCCTGCTCCTGGGGAGGAACAACCCCGGGCAACAGCACAGCCTTGGGCTGACCTGCTGGGGAGCAGCTCTGAGGAGAAGGACCTGGGGGTCCTGGTGGACAACAAGCTGTCCATGAGCCAGCAGTGTGTCCTGGTGGCCAGGAAGGCCAATGGGATCCTGGGGGACATTAGGAAGGGCATTGCCAGCGGGTGGAGGGAGGGGATCTTACCCCTGTACTCAGTCCTGGAGAGGCCTCACCTGCAGTGCTGTGTCCAGTTCTGGGCTGCTCAGGACAAGAGAGACATGGAGCTCCTGGGGTGAGCTCAGCAGAGGGCTGCAAAGGTGATGAGGGAACGAGATCTTATGAGATGCTCCAAGTGAGGTTTCACTTATTGTTGGAACTGGGCCTCTTCAGCCTGGAGAGGACTGGGAGGGGATCTTATCAATCTATATCAGTATATGAAGGGGTGGTACCAAGAGGATGGATCAGGCTCTTCTCAGCACTGCCACACAGTAAGACAAGAGGAAATGGGCAGACACTGATGCACAGGAAATTCCACCTGAACATGAG
>WBMY01017647.1:13855-25019 GCA_013397315.1 Donacobius atricapilla
ACATTAGGAAGGGCATTGCCAGCGGGTGGAGGGAGGGGATCTTACCCGTGTACTCAGTCATGGAGAGGCCTCACCTGCAGTGCTGTGTCCAGTTCTGGGCTGCTCAGGACAAGAGAGACATGGAGCTCCTGGGGTGAGCTCAGCAGAGGGCTGCAAAGGTGATGAGGGAACGAGATCTTATGAGATGCTCCAAGTGAGGTTTCACTTATTGTTGGAACTGGGCCTCTTCAGCCTGGAGAGGACTGGGAGGGGATCTTATCAATCTATATCAGTATATGAAGGGGTGGTACCAAGAGGATGGATCAGGGTCTTCTCAGCACTGCCACACAGTAAGACAAGAGGAAATGGGCAGACACTGATGCACAGGAAATTCCACCTGAACATGAGGGAGAACTCCTTTACTGTGTGGGTGACTGAGCCCTGGAACAGACCGACCAGAGAGGGTGTGGAGTCTCCCACACTGGGGATGTTCCAGAATCATCTGGATGCAATACTGTGCCATGTGTTCTGGGATGGCCAAGCTTAAGCAGGGAGATTGGACAAGATGACTGATTGCCTGATTCATTCCTGTGATTCTGTGATTTCATTCTATGTAAGCATATATATGCCTGATATATTAACTCAATATGTATATTAATAGAATTAAACATAGCTTTACCTGTATGATTTGGGTTGGGTTTTTTTTTTTAAGCTAGACTGGTTGGTGTGTTTCATGTTTTCATTCAGTTTTAATTTTCACCTAGAACTACTCTGTTTTCTCCCTTGCTTTTTAGGTCAAATTGATGTACATTCAGTTTCTTCTCAGATTCCATAATTGAAGCAATACCTCACCAGAAAAGCTTATTATGTTATTCTTGGTTTTAGTATTTATCTTCACAACATATTTTGATAAGGATTTTGTCTGAGGGTCAATGAGGAAATAGGGTCTCAGTGATAAAAAGCATTGTATATAGTTTGTCTGTTTGCCCAAGAAAGGCAATCTTACACTGAAAGAGGAGCAGGTCTTCTAAGAATCTTGGGATTCTTAGATCTAATATCAATCTAGTGTCAAGCTTCTGAAACAGAAAAACAAAATTGAAATATAAAGTTCAGAAGCCACCATCCTAAAAATGCACCAAAGGAAATGAGACCTGAGGAATTCCAAAAAAGGATTTTTTTCTTCCAGTTTTTCATATCCTGTTACAAATAATAAAAAGTAACAGATGTTAAAGCAAAAATAATATGTGCTTTGATTGAATAGCAAAGTGACTGGGAGTATGGATGAGAAAACCAGGATGTTCAAGTACCTTTTGACATTATGATGAGCAACCACTACTCTCTTACCAGGGTTTATTGAGCACAGCAGCTGATTCCCCATGTGGAGGCCAATGTAGACCACCATCAGATAAAGACAGAATTGGCAGAACTGAGTCTTTAGACTCCCATTCTGCAGGCACAGGAATGATGAGCCCCAGCAGAAAGTCAGCAGGATGAAAAGCTTAATGTTTTCAGAAACATCCCAGAGGGATCTGCGACTGTGACCCTGTATTTCCCCCTAAAATATAAAGAATGTTTGCCTCTTTTATTTCAGGAAGAAAGACACGTAATTTCAGCTTGTAATACAGCTTTCCCTCCTTACAAGATGTCCTTCAACCTTCCCAAGCTTTCCCTAAGCTCCAGTGCTATTCTGTGACATCTGCCAGTCTAGTATTTGTACAGTTGGTGTTTCAAAGTACGTGCACATCATAGGGTTGTGCAAAGCAATTTCAGAAATGGCTGCTTCAGCAGTTGAGGCTTGTCCTGTTGCATTTGCAGATTTTATTCCCTGGAGAATTTCCTCAGTGCATTATTTTCTTATTTTACTTCCAGGATAGGACTCCTCAGCTATTGTTCTTGGAACTTCAATCTTGAGGTTTTTAAAATGTTTTTTCTATATGTATCTATCCCCAGGTCTCCCTCTTCTTCTGTGTGAGTGGATTTTTTTTTCAGCCTTCTTTTGATCTCAAATGATTCATGACTGCTGGTGGGCCTTTCCTTTCAGAGAAGGCTTGTCTGGTTCCTGTACAGCAGCAAACATGACAATGGCAGATACAAGACAGAAATTGCAAGTTGGTGTGCTTTTGATAGAGGGTTGTTGTTGTTTTTTTTTATATTGCTAACACTGAGCAATGAAAACTTGATGTCCAACTGGTTTGTGCTGTTCCCTCATTATTGAAATGCAGGATGATGTTTTCCACTGTGATTCTGACAACTGAAAATTACAAAATATATTGGAAGTACCGATGATGAAAGTGATTTTTCAGGAGAAGTAGGTACAAGAAGGGAGATAGCCCTTGGCTTCAGAGGAAACAATTTTCTTTTACAATTTTTTTTCTACTTTCAAGGCAGCCTTAAATGTGCGGAGATTTGTTTGAATATGTTTGGCTAAAAATAAATTTTCAAAAATAATGAAATTTCAACTTTCCTAAGACTTGGGTAATCATTCAGGTTATGTGGGTACAGTATGAAATCTCATTAACTTCTACTGATGAGACTTAGCTTATGTCCTTCAGGCTGGATGATGTTTGATTCTTGTCAATTCTTGTTGAACAAATTGATGCATTTGAGTTGTATTAACCACCACTCAGCACAGGTCCTGGAAATAATATGTGCTTTGAGTGAATAGTAGAGTGACTTCACTGAAGAAGTTCACAGAAAGCATACTAGGGTATTCAAAGAACAAATTAAAACCACAACGTTGGAAGAACGTTTAAATGATCCTGCTTTAATGAGATTTTTTTTTTTTTTTAGTGTTTGCCAAGTGAAAATATGTAGAAACTTGAAGTAGCCAAATACTGATCAGTCAAAAGCAATCAAAACTCTGGTATTTAGGTACAGTAAGGCAAAACAACTAACAAGCATTACATTAAAAAAAAAAAAAAAAAAAACCCTAAAAACAATGCACTAACAAAGTTTTCTTTATATATATTAATCTCTGTTAACAGTTTACTGTGGGAAAGACAGCAAGACATCTCAAAGCATATCCTATGCTTTATTCAGTCACCTTTTCCTAGGAAAGCAAGCTTTTGATTAAATAAAAAATCGAGGAAAGGACCACTCCACTGTACGGTGGTGCTCATAAAACTTACCAGCATTGTATCACCTTTCTTCAGGATATTCTTTAAAAGATATTTAGAGCATAGAAGTAATGCATGGAGGACTAATATAATGGAAGTATCAGCTGAAGAATGTCCCACCTCCTAAGTTTGTACCCATAATTTTCCACTCTGTCTTTCTTGGAGAATTTGTTTTTACAGTATTATTGAATTTTTATCACTGATTATTCGTTAAGATTTCCTGATTTTCACTGGGCAGAGTTTATTGTTTTATCTTGGGTTTTTGATTTCATTGTCTTAGGTGGTCTGATTTCATCATCCTGTTAGATTTCCAGTTTTTACTGCTTAAAGGAGAGCTTTTACAGATCCTGGTTTCATTGCTTTTATATCCAGCTGTAAGTGGGGAAGAATCAGGCCTGTGATCAAAAGCACTGTAAGGAAAGAATTATTAGAGTTATTTCTTTTTGGTGATACTTTAAGGCTCTAAGAGGTGGTTAAACATAATATTTTTTGTTAAAGGTAGATGTCCACATATATTTTGCTTTCAGGCAAATATGTTCCTTTTTTTCTGATAAAGATTATCGAATTTCAAGTAAAAACAAGCTAAAAGCAATTCCACTTCTTTTTTTCTTATTAGGTAAATTAGGTAAATCGTTTAAGAGGAACTGGGCAGGTAGAGCATATAGTGCAGAAACAATTATCTCTGCTGGTTTAATGAGGAAGGAAAGTAAAAAAAATGGGAAAAAAGGAGATTGCAGTGTACCATGAAGACCCTGTTTCTGCTGAGCTCAGGATTGTTGATATGTACTTGATAAATGAACTCCCATGATCATCTTGCCTACTTGTGTTGTGTCTGCAGAGAAGATGCAGTGACAAGAGCTGGTACAGGACAAGCAGTGAAAATACCATCCAAACAGGGAGAGTGTTGGGGACTGCCACTGGCAGAGGCACTGCAGCTTTGCAGTATTGCACACAGTTCTGTCTACTGCAGCTGGAGCTAGAAGAGTGCAGCCTGGGTGTGTGACTCTCAACATAAGAGGAAGAAAATTTGCTTAAAATATAGAAACTTAGCTTTTAATTTGCTAACATTACCCAAAATGAATCTGCTTCACAACAGCTTTGATGCCAGCTCTTATTTATTTTATATAAATGAATACCTCTATAAATAAATGCACTTTATTGAGGAATTTATACTTCATACTGAAGTAAATACTACCCTGGAAAAATAAACAGAAGGCTTTGCACATGAAGAGATGAGGAGGAAGTTTGCAGGTATCCCAGTGAATTCAAGCGTGGGTTGTTTTATTTTCTTAATTACTGAGAACACTTGCAAGATAATAGCATCTTTCATTTTCTGAACATAGTTCAGGTGCCTATTTTTAACCTGAGATATCAAATCATTTGACAAGGTAGTAAAATTGGAAGTAGTTATGATCCAACCAAAGATTATATCTTCACATGATGACTATTTCTAGCAACAGATAAACTTGGAAAACACAAACCACCTGTATCCACCTTTGATAATTAAAAAAAAAGTAGAAAAACAGAATCAAATGTCAAGAAAAAAAACTAATTTAAAAAGACAGTAACTTTGATTAGAAATTATTTTTATTATTTTTTTTCCTTTGGAAAGGCATTACAGATTCAAGAGAAAAGCAGAAAAGATGTTGTATGAAATTCCCAAAAGTATGTGAAAAGCACATTTGAGTGTGACTTCCAGATCTGTTCTGAAGACTTTATTATCTTACATGCATATAGTTAATATCACTTTTTGGAGTACCCAGTGAGTCTTCTCATAGCTTATGTTAAGCAGAGATCTAAGTCTTCATGGGAATGAGTTTTCTGACTTGTCATAAATTTATATCTTTACGGGATCTCATTGATTTAGTTTATGATGTCCAATCTTTATTTCAGATGTAGCACCACCTATAAAGAATGCTAAATATACTGAAATATGTGACTGTAACAACATGGAAAATAATAAATATTGGAATAAATATTAGAGCAAAAGAACAATTTGATTTTTATTTTGTGTATTCATCTTTGAGTGTTTTTACAAAATTTTTTGTAGGTGTTTCCTGAAGGAGTATTTCCATTTCCTGGCATTTTGTTGTTGTTGTTGTTTTAGTTGAAGGAATTGAATCGGAATGTGGTGTTTGGTTTAATGAAAATCAGCAAGCATGTTGGATGAATTGGTTGTTATGAAGAAGAGTATATAGCTAGACTAACATCTCTGCTTTTGCTGCTTTATGCTACTCAGGTAGTCATTAATCCTCACTCTCTCAGACTTTCCAGTTACTTACTTGTAGTAATCAGTCCAACATAATTGAAAGGGTGGGAAGCTATCATGCATGGGCTGTAAATTATTCCTCTTTGTACTTACCACCTTAAGGCACAGATTTCAGTTCACTGAGAAAGCAAAGCTGTTTAAAACCAGTGTTCAGATTAAGCACTTTGCTTGGAAACTTGAGCAATATAGAGAGACATTTCTGATTTCTACCCAGACAGAAATTTTGCTCTGTCTGCATGTTTTTTGATGGCAGAGTTTGCTCTTAATGAGTTTGAACAGGTGAAATTCCATGTTGGTGTACCTGGTTTATCATAAACTGCAGCAAGTTCAATTACTTTTGCAAATTTGTCTTTTGTTGAACTCAGGTTAGGTGTACTACAGAAAACATGGTTTTATCAGAGCTGGCTCTTAGACTCTTTGTTCATTTGGTATTCCTAAACTCCTGCTTTCTTCTATATATCTCTCTCTCTATATAGATATCTACATACATATACACCCTGTGGTAATAGGGAATTTGACAACTGAAAACCCTTACTGGGGAANTAGAGGAATTCAGATTTTGGTTAAATGGGACACTGTAAAGTTATCTAAAATCTAGGAATACACTGTACTCATTAACACCTAGCAAAGCACCTGTTAGGAGTTCATGAAGTTCTTGAAAGTATTTGTAGAAGGCTTCAGCAGATCCAGTGAATGTTTTGATGCATTGCATGTTCAGCAACAGCTAGTAGGTACTGCAGCCACACACAGGTAAGGATCAGATACGTAATTCAGCACACAAAAGATAACTTCTACAGAGCACCTTGAAAACTGAAAAGCTGTAATTAGAGAAACTGCCTTGGCATAAAAGATTCACCAGGATGACCTACTTAAAAGGATCATCGTGTACCTAAAATCAGGCTACAGTTTGCAGTCATAAATATTACATCAGGACTTTTTTAAGGCTGCATGTCTCTTCCAGTAAATGCTTCAGTTCCCATTAATAGTTGAATAGTACCATCACATCTGATTTCTTTGAGAAACATTCAAAGTGTATGAAATTAATCCAGAGGAAGTTACTAAAAATAAAGACTCTTTTTACTGTAGGTGAATTTTTATTATTAAAAAGCTAGGAAAATATCTTTTAGCTTCTGAAGTCATGTCTATGCGATTGTAGGCTTCGTTTTCTTGTATCAGAAGTACATCACCTCCTTAGTTTATCTAATGCAGTTTGTAGTTTTTCCTATGCCTCAAAACACTATCAGTCCTAAAACTCCTGACTGGAGTATACTGCTGGAGACAGTATATGCATTAAAATGAATAAAAGACAACTTCTCAAAGCCATTCCTTGGTCTTCTCCCATAAAGCTCTGAGGGCAGTTCACACTATTTTAGAAAGGGTAATAAGATTAGCTTCAGAAATTTCCATCTATTTTTACTCCTGCATCATATCTCACTGCCTCCTTAGTCATATTACAGCAGTTTTTCTGAGGTAATGCTGGAAAATAGATCATTAAAATGATCATAGTTAAAAACAACCTTTTCCCCAAGCTGGAAGCAGGCAGTGTTTTCTTAGAGGCATTGCTAAAAAATTGTAGCCTGCTTTCTCCCAGAGGGGAGGCTTCTGCAGTCTCTTGCAGTGTCCAGACTCACTCACACACACACACACACACACACACACACACACACACACACACACACACAGAGACTCCCTTAACTTTAGACACATGAGTAATGGTGCAATTTTGTAATTGATTTTAGCTGTTCTAACTGCAGACTGCTGCCAAAGCATGATCCTGTATTTCTTCCTGGTGTATGCGTTTATGCTGCTGCCATTTCTGTCTCCTGCTCCTAGTGATAGTGCAGATGTGTGGTGAATAAATTGTCTTGCAGATATGCCTGAAAACTACACAGAGAAAAGGGAATGGTTAGTCTTCAGTCTAATAAGCACTTGGCTCATGTCTGCATTGTGCAGCCTCGGGGCTGCACAAGATGGAAAGATACAGCAGGGGAGCAGGGAGAAGAGTTGGAGCAAAATGTCTTGGTGCTTTCACTCAGCTTGGTTAGTGGGAACTCATGCTGGACTAACACACTCGGAGATGCATTAGCTCATAATATACACTCTGCCCCTACTGTGAGTATAGATAGGGAAGAAAGGAATGTGTCTGTCCATGACTTGAGTATTGGGAATCTCCAAAGTGTGAAAGTGCCACCACTTCTGCCCACACAGCTCCCCGCACTGATGTTTTTAGGGAGGGATTTCATATTGCTAAGGGTCAGTGTGAATGGATTGTTAATGCACTGGCCAAATTTAGTCAGTTTTGAGACACTGGTACAGATTGGAGGAATACTAACTTCCTACGGGATTTGTGTTAAGTAGAAGGCTAGAGGTATATTTCATGGTAATTCACTGAGAGAAAGGTTGGTATTTGTAACCCTGTTTTGTAAGAAAGGGCTTACAAATTATGTTTTATGATACATGGAATTGCTTGGTTTCTTTCAGAATAAAACCTGGTATCTGAGACTAGAGAGTAAAAAATTCTGAAGACTGATAGTGATGTTAAATTTGTCTTCAGCATATTTTCCTTGTAACTGTGGTATTTGTATCTCTGAAGAAAGTGCAGCCTTTTATCTTTGAAACCCTCTATTCTGATGTCCAGTGCTTAAATAAAGATTGGGATGGTTCTGTATCAGTGTGAAGAGGCATCTAAAAATAGTGAACTATAAGCTTTTTTTGTCTTATATTTTCCAGGTTGACTATTACAGCTTCACTTGTACCTGGGCTTTTTCCACTGATGTCCACCACGCCATAGACATTCCAAACAATATTTGGCAGGTGCCTTTGTAGCTCAACAGCAGTCCTTCTTTGATTACAGGATGGAGGACACATACAAAGACAGGACTTCACTAGTGAAGGGGGCCAAAGATATTGCTAAAGAGGTGAAGAGGCAAGCAGTGAAAAAAGTGAATAAAGCAGTTGACAAAGCCCAGGATGGCTACACACAGAGGTCCTACAATCGATTCCAGGATGAGGAAGATGACGATGATTACTATGGCCAAGGAGGAAATCATGGTGTAGAAGCCAATGATGATGAAGGATCAAGCGAAGCAACTGAAGGACATGATGAAGATGATGAAATTTATGAAGGGGAGTATCAGGGAATCCCCAGCATGAGGCAGGGTAAGGATGACATGGTGGCCTTAGGTCAGTCAATGCGTGATGAATACAAGGATCGTCATGAACTGGAAACAGAGAGGAAAGCTGATGAAGAAGAGCTAGCACAGCAATATGAATTGATTATACAAGAATGTGGCCATGGTCGTTTCCAGTGGGCCCTCTTCTTTGTCTTAGGAATGGCCCTAATGGCTGATGGTGTTGAAGTGTTTGTGGTTGGATTTGTGTTGCCCAGTGCTGAAACAGATATGTGTATACCCAATTCTGGATCAGGATGGCTTGGTGAGTAAAGTCTTCCTCCTGTCTTTTTGCTACTAAATTATTCGCTTACAGTAAGACTAAAAATGTATTTGTCAGCACAGAAGCTTATATAGAAATAGGTTCATCTTGAATATAAACACAGGTATTTAAATTAAAATTAATTGTATTAATTAAGAATTTAATTAATATTGTAATTTTATTTTTAGATTATTGTTTTCTTACTCAGTCAGTAAATAAATCACTAAACAGAAAGATTGCACTGTAAAACTTAACAAGGAGAGGGACTAATTTTGTTCTCGTATACAAGAGTAGATGTCCAAATGAACTTATCTAAAATAAAGCAAAACCACAAAACCAGCCCACAGATGGAGATTTGGAGTCCTGCTGAAATGATATAGGTATAATAAAGAGCAGATGATACAACTGNAAACCACAAAACCAGCCCACAGATGGAGATTTGGAGTCCTGCTGAAATGATATAGGTATAATAAAGAGCAGATGATACAACTGTATAGCAACGTTTTCACATATGAACCTTTGCAATGGTGAGGTGAAATTCAATCTGGAAAATTCAAAAAAAATCCAGTGAAAAATGCTATTATAGCCTTTCCCTCTTTTTGTCTTCAGTTCTTTTATACCAATGACAATTCTCTATCCATCCAAAGAGAACACGCTTCGGATAGGATTGGGTGAGAGAAGAATGAACAAGAGCCTGGAGGGTGTTATTCTGTTGATGGGGATGGGCTGTGTCTCATCCCCTAGCCTGTTCCCTCCTGTGGTGTCGGACACAAGCAGTCTGAGCCAGCCTTGTGTGGCTTGGTGAGAGCAGCAGTGCTGCAATCAGGTCCCTGCTGTCTTCCCTGGACATGTCTGGGCACAGCAGGTAAAACAAGGTTCTCCTGGGTCAGGGCTGTGGAGAAAAACTGTAGAAAGAGTTCCCCAAGGAGGAGGGGAGGTAGGAACCTGGGCGATTTGGACAGAGCAGGAAATGAAATGTATATGTGTAGGTAAGTGACTTGGGCCTGAAGACTATTACAGGAAAGGAGGACTTCCTGTAAGATGTTTAGAAACCTTTGTTTTCTAGCAGATGTTCTGCTTGTACCCTCCATCTTTGCAGCACGTGGTTATGCTGCAACAGATCTCATTTTAGTTTTGCTCAGTTTCCTGACATATTGATACCAGCAGTTTGGCTCTGTGGGTTTCAATACTGCAGACTGCAGTCTTCCCCTGTTACATTTCGAAGCCTCCCTCCAGGTGACACAAGCAAAAGTGGAAGGTGAGGAGTTCTTAGATGACTGTCCTTAGCATTATTCTTTGCCATTTGATGATTTTTTTTATTTGCATATGTTATTAGAACTACTTTGTAGATACTATATACAGGGCAGTGATTAAACTTAAAATGAAGGGAAAAAATTATTAAAGTTTTAATGGTTAAAGAGGCTGAATGCATATAATCTGTTTTGTACTGCTTGTTTACATGACATGCCAAAATTATACGTGCCATGCTTGGACCTGTGAGCTTTAAAGTCATCTTCTTAAAGAATGATGAGAAGCAAAAACAATGCAAATCTATATTACCAAATGCCAGTGAGTCAGTGCCGATAATGACATACAATGCATCTTAGAAAAGTAATGAATGCCCAACTTGCTTTTTTTAACATGATTTTTTTATCTAGTCCTTGGCAGCTGACAATATCTTTGACATCTACACCTCAATTTTCATAATTTTTGCAATTTTTGTAATTATTATATTGCTAGTACAAAAATTATTTATCTGACTCCCATTTAAAAATTATTGATTGTAGTGCTTTGAGTATCTACTAGAATTATTTACTCTTTTTCTGCTGTGAGATAGGATTAGGAGAAAAACAAAGCAGGCTCAAAACTTAAAAGGCTATAAAGACAGGTTTATTATCAAAACTACAAGAGAGAAAAAATAAGAATCAGAATAAAACCTTCAAAACATTTCTCCTCTCCCCCAACAACTTCTTTTCTTTCTCACAGACAACATGTAAAGACAAAACTTAGAACTCTAAGTCAGTTTACCACCTATAAACCAGTCTTTCATCAGTTCATTTAGACAGAGAAGTCTCTTTTGGTTTACCATGGAAACTTCTCACAAGACAAGAATAGTCTTCTTGGGGCTTTTATTTCTCACAAAAGAGCAGCTGTTTGGGAATCTGCAGTTGTGAAGTCCCTCCCATATTACACAGTCTCCCACTGCTGGAATATGCATACTCATGGGGTATCATTTCAGAGATGAATGGTTTCAAAAGTAAAGGTTTTTCTTCATCTCTAGGAGCAGAGATCTTTTCTCTTTCTAGGAGCAGATCCTCACTTTTATCTCATCTCTGTCTCTCTGCTCAAGCTTCTTATAAGATCACAG
>WBMY01017650.1:0-52319 GCA_013397315.1 Donacobius atricapilla
AATAAATACAGAAATCTATCTTTGAATTACATAAAATAGTTCTAAAAGCAACACCTCTCAGTTCTTGGACAGTGTCAGTCAAATGTTTGAGTTATTTCTGCTGACTTTCTTTTGTTTGTTTTTAATTGATGCATGGGAACAGATAACAGATTTCCATTAACTCCTGTATAATAAAACTTAAGTATGAAGTAAGAATGCATTGACTCATGTCTAGGTGTGGAAACCAGTCCTGTTAATTATGTGTCTGAGATTCTAGCTATGTCTTGGTTGTTATCTTTGCACTTCCTGCTTTGTAACCTTAGGCATTCCTTTATTTTGATTTTTAATTATTTTAAAATTTATATTAGACAGAAAAGCAGAATCATACTAATCAAGCTGGTATGAAATTGTAAACCAAAAATTCTATTTTTCTCTGAAAATATTTGATTCCTCTCTTTTTCTAGATGTGCTTCCTTTATTTATCTAAGTGAGCTTTTAATGAATTCTATAGCAACATGAAAGTTTAATTCTTTGATAGATTAGAAGAAGCAAAAATTACTCATATGCTCCCTCAATTACTCATATCCTCCCAGTGTAATTTACTTGCATTGATATGATTTAAGTGTAGCATAATGGTTTATGGAACCAGTCAGTGCATTTTTATAATGGCTATTACAGTGGGAATTTGCTACCTTATTAAAGTTCAACTTTGAAAAAACGATTTCTGTATCCTTCTCCACCTTCTGTTCTTTGCTGGTGTTCAGTATACCAGAATTAATGTAATAGCTGCTATTAGTTAATTCCAAGGTCTGCACAAGGTCACTGGTGATGGTTGATCATCATGCATTGTAGAATTTTGGAGCATTTGGCATTTATCTTGTAGGAGGGGAAGATTTAGCAATTTGATGTGGTGCAAGCTGAGCCATCAGATGTGCTCAAATCAGGAGCCTTCAGTAATGAATGCAAATGAAAATGTACTATTTTTACTTGGAATCCTGCTCTACAGTGACTGCAGTTGGTGATCAGAGTGTACAGGACTAATACATCATGTACTACTATGAGCTGAATTTTCTTTGCAGTGTGCTTTCTGCTCTTGCAGTCCTTGAGTATTTTGGGTTCAGTAGTACTACCTATTTAGAATTTGATCTGCAGTGTGATTGCCATCCCTTTATTACCTGTTTATGAAACTATGATTGTAGGATATGACAATTCCTTTTCTTTTCCTCCACTGCTCTTTGTTTCATTCAGACTTTCAGAAAAGGAGGCTGGGAAATGCGGTAGCTTTATTTGCCACTGCACTGACATAAGCTAAAGGTGGATGATAAAAGAAAAAATGGTGATAGTAAGTTACTGGGATGGAAGAAATAAATTGAAGAGTCAAAACTATTCCAGCCTCTTTTTTGGGACTCCTTCCTGAATAAAAAAAGAGTTGATTTGCACACACAAGCCTTTCACTTTTTTTGTACAATTACTATTTTACAGTTAAATTTGATATCTGTTACCTGGGGATCATGTGCAGCGAAGTACATGTACACAGTGCAGAATTTTAAACCCTTTTTTTTGCTTGGGAGCTTTATATTCAGAAGTGAAAGTAAATAACATTTCTATTGTGTTGTTCTGTTTTTTCTTGTCCTCCTCACTTTAGATCCCTGCAGTTCACTCAGCCCACCGTGCTTTACTGAGGAGGACCGATTCAGCCTCGAAGCTCTCCGCATGATCCATAAGCAAATGGATGATGACAAAGATGGTGGTATTGAAGTAGATGAAAGTGATGAGGTAGGAGTAAAAAAACTACTTGTGCATACATGAAGTCTTTTTCAGCCTTTTGTTTTGTACAGCTGCTCTTTATCTTTCAGCTCTTGAATAATTGTTGCTGTTCTTCTTAATTCAGCCCTTTCCTCAGACAAATATGGAAGTAAAGTCTAATTTCTGTAGTTCTCTGAAATGGGATATTACTGTCCATTGTTCTAGCCTAAGGGAATGTCTTGTATGACTGTGTATAAAGGCTGCTACTTCTGTGATGGGTGTAAGGTGGGCAAAGGTGAAAGGTTAAGCTTGCAGTAACACATTGATGTGATCCATTGCTTGGTGTTACGGTTTCTTCACTCACATTTTTCTTGGTTAAGGCAAGGAGGTAGCATAGGATAGCACTGGGCTATCCTATTTACCTTATATCTGTTGCATGCACTTCATGGTGTAAAACAATACCTGTTACAGAGAGCAGTCTAGAAGAAAGATTTCTGGTTTTGTTTACATTTTACAGGCGAGTATTAAGAACATCATGCTTACTAATGGTAAATTCCCTAAACCAGGACAAAACCCTACAACCTGAGGAAGTTTTGTGACTGTGCTTCAATGAATTTGATAGGTAGGCTCCTGGTGGTCCTGGCAAAGGACTTGCCCTTGCATTTGCTCAACTTTACCATTGGGATTCTCAAAATTACTGGGTAGGAGTGGAAATGTAGTTTCGTTGTGCTTGCTTATTTTGCTTTCTGGCTGTGGTTAGGCACACGCTTGAGAACCAAGGACAGTGAAAATGTCCCTGAAAAATGAGGGTACTGGCGTGTGGTGCTGACACCCATTCTCACTGTAGGTGAATGGGAGAAGAATCTTGATCCATTTTGTCATCCTTTTTTATAACATCTAGGGAAAGATTGTTCTCCCTGAATGAGTTATGTATTATCATTGTCAAATTTAATGTGATGCGACTTACTTTTCTGTGTGCCTATGTGCAAACAGCAGCAACAGGCCCCATCCAACCTGACCCTGAACTCTTACAGGGATTAGGTCATCCATAACATCTCTGTGCAACCTGTTCCAGTGCCTCCCTACCCTCTGAGTAAGTTTGTTCCTAACATGTAGTCTAAATCTCTCCTGTTTTATTTTAAAACCATTCTCCATTGCCCTGCCACTATGTGTCTGTGTAAAAAGTTGCTCTCCCTCTATTTTATACCCCTCCTATATCTACTGAAGGTTACAATAAGATTTTCCTGGAACCTTCTCCAGGCTGGACAACCCAGCTCTCTCAGCCTATCTTAAGATAGATTCTTCAGTGCTCTGATCGTATTGGTTGGCTGCATTTGTTCCAACAGGTCAATGTCTTCCTTGTGCTGAGGACCTGGAGGTAGCACTCCAGGTGGGATCTCACAAGAGCAGAGCAGAGGGGCAGAATCACCTCCCTCGACCTGCTGGTCACTCCTCTTTGAATGTAGCCCAGGATGTAGCTGACTTTCTGGCTTGTGAGTGGACACTGTTGGCTCACATTCAGCTTTTCATCCACCAGCACCCCCAAGTCCTTGGTAGGGCTGCTCTCAATGACTTTTCCCAGTCTGTGCTCATGTCTTGAGTTTCTCCAACGCGGTGCAACACCTTGCCCTCGAGGCTCTCACGGGCCCACTTCTGAGGTTCGTCCAGATCCCTCCGGATTACATCTCTTCCTTCTTTTACTTCAGCTATGCTGTTCAATTGCATGTCATCTGCAAACTTGCTGAGGGTGCACTTGATCTCACTGTCTGTGTTGTTGATGAAGGCATCAAAGTCCCTGTCCCAAGAGAGAGCCCTGAAGGGCAGCACTCATCCCTGGCCTCCACCTGGACATAGAATGATTGACAGCTATGTCCATTCGGGCAGTTCATTATCCATCAAATGATCCACCCTTCTAGTCCATCTCTCTCCAACCTAGGGATAAGGATGTTATGTGGCGCTGTGTCAAAGGCCTTTCAGTGGTCTAGATAGATGACATTTGTTTGGTCTTCCCTCATTACCTGCTGCAGTCACTAGATCAGTCAGACACTGCCTGCCCTTGTTAATGCCAGGCTGGGTTGGCTCAGATCACTGCATCGTATGTACCATAACATTGCTTCCATGAGGGTCTGCTCCATGATCTTCCAAAACAGAGGTGAGGCTCAATGGTCTTTATTTTCTCAGGTCTGTATTTCCTCTCTTTTTCAATAGGAGTGATGTTTCCTTTTTCCCAGTCACCAGGGACTTCACCTGGCTGCCATGACTTTTCAAAAATCATGCATATAGTCTACCTTTGTTATTGCAGAATGTTTGGGACAGGCACAGTTCAGTCTGCAAACTGAAACATTAAGTGGCTGGAGTGTGAGCTTCCTGAGGAATTTCCCGGTACTTTGATTGTTTCTCTTGTATGGCATTTTTTATACATTGAAGTTGAGAAAGTTAAAAGAAAATACTGAAACATTTATACACTGGAAACATTTTATTAGTATTCAGAAGATTTGTCCTGGTTTCCAGTGGACCATCTTTATATCTGACGTTAAGTTTCTTCCTGTTCCAAGGAAAGCAACAGAAGCTACTCTAAAAACCTGTTTAAATGGCTGAAATTATAATAGTTGATGAGGCATGCTGTTCAGCTGGGGTGATTAGAGATAAGTGAAATTATATGTTCAAACTACACATTGTGCATAAAATGGCTTAATTGTAGCCCTTGTTTCTGCTAGTTCATTTGATAATTATTGCAGAAATAGTTAATAACCCACTCCCTGCAAAGTCTCACTTTTCTACGTATAATTTCCATGCAAATCAGTGATGAATATCTATTTGCATTGTCTTTCTTCTAAGACATTGAATGCAAACCTGAAATTAATGAGAAATTCAGTTTAATTTCAAGTTCAGCTAGTAACCTCTGTTTTTCTTGTAGTGCTTTTACTAAATCTTTACCATTATCTTAAAAGATCTACATTTACACAACATAGTTACATAGTTACCTGGTTACAGTAGGTCTGAATATGTACTAAATAGGTCCTATTTATATTTCAGAACCAGAGGGGTTTTTTGTTCTGTCACAGTGGCTAATGCTGCTTATCTTGATTAAGAATGAGGACTGATAATTAAAAAACCCACTTTATTAGAAGTAAAGCTTACATGAAATACAGGGATTTTACTTAACAGCAGGGAATGGATTTTCTGTTTTATGCTGCATGGTTTTTACTTGCAAGACTCCTGAAGAGCAGCATATTGAATATGTTGATTAGATGTTCATTAGCTTTTTACTTGGCAGGAAGAATGTGACAAAGTAGAATAACTTTCTGCTGTTTTACCAGCACTACAACAGTGTTACACGGGTATATTTACACCAAGGAAGGAAGTTCTTGTAAATAAGTTATTTTGAGACAGGAAGGTAAAAAGAGCTAAAGATGTTGAACTATTTATTTTAACTATTTTAATTTGCTAATCCAGTTAACTCCCAACAGTGCTTCCAGACATTTCATCTGCACACAGTTTATTTTTCCCAATGTTTTCATGCCCTGTTTTAGGTTGTAGCTTGTTTTTCCTCTGTAAAATGAAGGCCCACATAAAAGCATTCTGTAAAGGAGTTTTGCTAGGATATTAGATAATTTGAACAAAGATATTTCTTATTTCCTCAAAAATTGTCTGGTATTGGAAGACCTTTGGATGTACTTTGTATGGACTGGAAAGAAACTTGTATTTGACCTTGATAAAGTTGATGTGAGGAAACCTGATCTGAATTTTTAGCGTGGTATTTAACAGTCAGCAAAACATGTGGGATTTTGTTGAAGTCTTCCAAGGAAGTTAGAGGGGCTCTAGTTTTTCCCTATTATTTGGTATGGTACACCATGAAAAAGGAAGGAAAAAAGCCCTTTATACTTATTATGAGGGCAGGCTAATATGAATTTTCTTATCAGACCTAGCTGGTGATATTATTGCTTTGTGTGCCAAGGACTGAATTGTTTCAGCTGGTTTCAAGAGGTAGGCTGTCAACGGGTAACTGAAAGGGAGAACGTGGTATTACTAACTGAGGTTTTAGTCGTGTTGGTGGGAGGATATCTGCCTCAGGAAGCATCTGTTGCACCATGGGAATGTGTTTTGTTTTAATGATGAGACATAGGCAATATAACAGACTTATCGTATGTTCACTATTTACATAGGATTTTCCTGTCTCCAAAGAACTTCCCTAAGCAGATCCTACATAAACTCGTTTCCTCAAGGAATCTCTCTGTAGTACCAGAATAAGTTGGTTCTAGTACTAGATAAGTTTTTGAAGTATTAGTATCTTCCTGTATGTCTAATGTCTCACCAAGCTAAAGGCATAAATGCACAGTTTTGCATGGGATCTCTGGATAATCACTTCATATTTTGCTTAGGCTTTTTAAAGGAGTTAAGTCGAATTGCTGCTTTATAAAAAAACCTGAAACTGAACAAACCCCAAACAAAACCACCAACACCCTGCCCCACACCCTTTCCCCCCCCAAAAGACAAAAAAGTACAGTAAGGAGAAGAAGAGACTGCAGCATTGAAAGCATCAGAGAATAGCTTTTAGCAGGATGGCCAAAGAAGTTGGAACCTCAGAGATGATATGCTGAAGTGACTAACTTAAAAATGTTGTCTGGAGGCAAGAATCAAATCAAGTCTAACTTTACTGGCCTAAACAAGGGAAGATGATTCTCTTCTATACAGCAATTAAAGCAGGAAAAGTAGCTAGCATGGTCTGGAATGGTAATACTATTATAGCACTTTGGCTGTGGTAAGTTTGACAGGGATAGTCTTCATTTTGTTCTCTGGAAATTTACTCTCAGCAAGATGTTAAATGTCCTTTCAAGTTCTCTTAGTATTTTGTTTTTTGTCCTTGTCATTTATGTAATAAAAGTCCTTAAACTGGAGTTCATATTTCTGTAAACAGCTTAATATTTTGGTGTCAGCTGTTCAGGCAAAATTCTGCATGTGGAAAAATATGTGCTGCAGTGGTTCAGAAACTGAATACATTAAAATGGTTTTTTTCATGACACTGGGATGGCTCCTGAGAGTGTTTTACATCTCACTGTGCAGGGTATTCTGTTACAAACATTCATCTTTCAAATAAGGACTTTGAGCTTCCTAACCAGTGCAGCAAATCTTTGCCCCCAAAGCTATTGGATTACTTTGAATCCCTTAATTTGTTGTGGCTCTTTTAATAGAGGCCTTTTTTGAATTAATTTTTTTGCATTCAACTGCTAATGTATTTGTCCCCAGGCAAAATATGTTTTAGTCTCCTGAAGTTTTGTAAGCAACTCTGAACATGTCTAGACAATTTGTTTTTGTAGAGCAGGGTAAGGAGCCAGGTCTTGTGTGAAAACATTGATGGTGTTAGTTCCCAGTTGTGCCTGTGCAAAGAAGCCCTATGGAGAGGCAGCACGTGTTATCATGGGTACAGTTGCATAGAAACCTGTTCCAACGTGGTTTGGACTAGACCTACCTCACACCTTGCCTCCTTGGATGTGCTTAAGCTCATATGTAGCTGTCTGCACCTCTTTATTTAGTCCTGCCACAATGAAATGATCCCTTGGAAATTCTATCTTGGCTTTGCAGAGATTGCAAAGTTTACTTTGCAGTATATAGCTACATTTTTGTTTTGAGCTGTAGGACCTTTTTTCAATAGAATGTGTAGGTTACTTAAGATATACTTGGTAACACACTCCTCTTTCCTGGCTGTGTCCTACATTTTTCATGTTTTGTTAATAATTATTAATATTATTAAATATGTTTTCTTATTTTACTTTATAGCTTCTTTAGAAGCCATTTCTGTAGGGCAGGCAGTCATACCTGAACCATATAGTACGTTGCCTTTTAAAAGCACATCTGCCATCATAATTTAGTCAGTATGTGTGACATTGCAATAGCTGCAACAAATCTTGTAACAAATAGATGTGAGGAAATGTAGTAAAAGGCTAAAGCTGTAACTTTTGCAAGTTTTCAGCTTGAAGGAAAATAAACCTGAAAGGAAGTAACACCGTTTGAGGAACAGATTCTTAAGAGTGAGAGTTGTACCTGGCCAGGAGATGTTACTAATTGCACTTAAAGTAAACTTGTCAGTTAGAGGGTCTGTTTTAAGTTGATGAAACTGAAAATCATAAACTTGAGCCTTCACCCAGAACAAATTATAAACAACCTGAGAGTGCTTCCTGCTGCAGTTAGTGAGTGTGGTTAATTTTACTTTTCTGGTGGCATTCTCAAAAATATGCAATTGCTTGTTTGCCCTGCAAGCATGTCTTGCAGCATCGATACTTAAATTTTATTTTATTTCTTTGTTTTTTCCTTATCTTTTTTTTTTTTTTGCCTGTTTTTTGGTGGTCTTGCTTCATGTTGGTCTTTGGTTATTAGTTGACTGGATTTTGGTGAAAGTTATGGTACTGAAGGCTTTCTGAAGAGGAAGGAAGGTGGTTGCAAACCTGATCCTAGGACTTCTCCAGGGCTCCACAAGTCCTGTCCCCTCCAGGCAGGAGCAATTTTCCTTTGGAGTTATTACACTGCTGAACCCTGGGCTTTGAGATGTTAGTCTTTGTAGAGGTGCAGCTGTTATAGTACTTCCAGGATAAAAACTCTAGTTTGAAGTCTAGATGTGGTGGGTTTTTTTAAATTCTGTACTTGTTTTTGAAGTAACTGCTTGGACAAATGGTTGTTTTAGTTTCATACAGAGTTTTTAGGTAACTTATCTTCTGCTTTCTTGGTTTCAGCTTTGTAGTCTTAAAAGGACTTCTCCTTCCTGAGTAATTATGTTGGCTAAGTAATTATGTTGGCTTAGATGTGTTTTTCTTAGAGCTTATTCTTTTAACCTCCCTATTTAGAATTATTTTTCTAACCTTTTCTTTGTATACTTAATGACCAGGGCAACAGAAGAGATTAGCTGCCATGACAAGGAACAGAAAAATCCTCTTTTTAATTAGAGTTCTGTTTTTGTCTTTCTTCAGTTTAGGTCTCAGTTCTTTTTCTTGAAGAAGCACTTCCATATTAGGCCACTTTTGAAACAAAGTTCTTCTATACAAAAGAGAGATGTTTGATGATGCCACATACCTCTTTGTTAGTGAATGCACTTACTCTCTGAAACACGATGATCTCTGTGCACTGTAACTTAAGTGCTGGGACTTTGCGGTGTCAGAGGACGTCTTTGAGGAAGTCATCGTGGTTGTTTTCACAGGACCTGGGAGTAGTACGGGTAGGACAGAACAGAGGAGGGGCTTTTCACCTGGAAGAAGCTCTCATAGATGAACAGTTCCCTGCCCCTGCGGAGTAACTGTACTGGTCGCTCAGTGCAAGCTGCTTTCCGGTTCGTGTGCCGCCGCTCCCCGTTCCCGAGGGCCGGAGTCAAGCCCTTCGGGGCCGGCCCGCTCCGGGCTCGNGCCCGCCGCGGCTGCCTCGGGGCGCTCTCCTGCCGGGCCTGCTCCTGTCCGCAGGGGCAGCGGTGGAACACCTTGAACCTCTTTGTTTTCAGTGGGCTTCTGCCTTCTCCTCTCTGCTTCTAACTGTGCCAGTAGCATTGTTAACAGCAATTCAGATTTGCCTTGACAGCGCCTGTGACTGAGCAAAAGTTCTCATCCTTTGATATTTTACAGCCTTTACTGGCAGCTATCAGTAAAGGTAGCAAGTTTGCAAAAACGAATGTGATCTGAGTTTTGGCCGAGAAGATGCAAAATTGGCCCAAGCCCGTATATACAACATATTCTGTCCCTCTTCAGCAACTTAATCATCCTACAACCCTTGTTTGGAAAAAAAATGTCCATGCCTGACATTTGGAATCTCCAACGATAATGCATCGTCAGTCACTAGAAAGCTGAAGAGAGAGCGTTAGCATTTACCTTAACCCTTATGTGAAAAAATATAATCTTTACAGAGAGCGACATATAATACATGTTTTTGCTGTATTTTTAGTATGTGTTTTGCAAGTTCCTGAAAGACATACCAGGGATGTCAGTTGACAGTAGGTGCTTGCAGTCTATATGGAAAAGGTAAGGTGGGAAAACATCAGTTCTTTCCTGCCGTTCCATCTGTAAGACTGTACTATAATCTGGAAAGGCTTAGGGACATTAGTGGATAAGAAAATTATTTTGGTTTTTTCTTATTGTTTAGTTCCTGCTCTTCAGTTTAGCCTTTGATAAACATGGAGTTGGAATGAACAAGACAATCCATCTTTTGTTGCATGTTGCATGACAATTGTAGAATTTGCCAGCTTCATGGTAGTGTTGCCAATATGGGAAGTATTCAGAGTTCCCACTTTGACAATGGAATATGCAACAGATATTTTTACATTTGCATACAGATACAGCATACAGTCCTGTGCTTATTAAAATTTTTTACTGTTGCTGATCCATGTTTTTCTAGAAGTTCTGTAATTGTCTTTGCTCCAACAGGCTGCTATTTCCAGTTCTCATGTATTTCATAAGTTTCTCATTTATTTCTCATGTATATGCATGTGTGTGCATATATATATTTATATCTCAATTTATGCAATTCTTATACACATGGGGACGAGGAGTTAAAAAGGCTTCTGCAGTTTGTATGGGCTAAATGGAGCTATTTTAGGAACAAAAGGCTTTACAAAGCTAATGTCTGACAATAGGAAAAAGTTTTCAAGTAATAGATAAATACGAGAGGATTTACCATCTAATCAGTTTTTCGATACTATGGCTCTGTGGTTTGTTTAAGGAGGGTAACTAGTATTTTGTTACAAGTCCATCAGTTAGAGGAGAAACTTGAATCTGTTCATAGTTTGACATTCCCTTAAATTCTAGTAAAAAGATTTTAGGGAGAATTGGTAAGTGTTAGCTTTTGCTTGCATATTTCTGCTATTATATCCTGTTTCTTTTTGTTAAGAGTGAATATTATTGTTTAATGTTGGCTACTTTTCAGTATCTCCTGCTGTTTCTGAATGGTATAGACTCTAGATTTGTTAGAAATGAAGCCTTTGTTAGAAACTGAGCCTTTGCAGGATGCTCTGGACTTAAGTTATTACCTGGACTGAATTTTAAGAATTGAGTTCTTCTGCAGTGCATGACTAGCTTGGCTTTCTTTCTCACCTCTCTTGAAGTGGTGATGACATATGATCAGCAGTATATAAGGCTGTTTTTTGACTTAGCTATCATGACTATCTGTAGCTGGGTTTTTTTGAGCTGCTTTATTCTTCACAAACTGAAGAAAGCAAGCTGTGAAAGATTACTTAGTTTCTGATGCTGTTAGTACCAGATACTAGTTTTCTGATACTAATACTGAAGTCTTCACCCACAGAGACTGTTCATACAATGCTTTCAGGGACTGATGCTTATGAAAGGTTTCCACTATTAACAGGAAGCCACTTGCCAACCAGTGTTCCAACTTTTCTAGACCTTCATGAAGTAAGAAAAGAGAATGAATTTTACAGTTCCATGGCTTTTATTGAGTATGTATTTGGAGAACTCTTTGTAGCGACTTGTGGAATACTGATACAACACTTCCATCATAAAATTGTATCATAGAATCATGAAATGGTTTGGCTTGGAAGAGACTTTAAAGATCATTTGGTTCCAACTTCTGTGTTGTATGCAGGGACATCTTCCGCTTGATCAGATTGCTCAGAGCCCCATCCAACCTGGCCTTTAGTGCTGCCAGGGACAGAGCATTTACAGCTTCTCTGCACAACCTGTGCCAGTGCCTCACCACCCACTCTGTATATCATGATTGCATGATCTTCCTTTTTATAATGTTTGCTAAAAGGCTTCCTATTAATTACTGAAAATGAAGCAGCTTTATGTAATGTTTCTGTGCTTGGAGTGTAACCACTGAGGAATGAATAGCAAGCAGAAAATTGGCCCTCCGATGACTTCCGCTTTTTCATTTGATGAATAGAAGTCAAATTTTTGTTGTTTAATCAAAAGATTTTAATACTACTTAGTAAACAGCTTACTCTCATCCCTCAGGCAGTTGGATTTATCTGGTGTGGCACGATTCAGGCGTTACTCATCCAAAAATGACTGGCACACTTTTAAGTCTTACATGGTCTTATTTTCAAGGAGGAGAAGTTGGTTAAATGTTGTCAGAATAAAGAACTATACAGTGTGAGTGTGTGGTGTGTTCCTGTAATCACTGTAAATCTGAGGCATACTAATAATGTTAAACTTAATACATTAGAAACTGCATTGTCAGTTTTTCTAGGATTTAATAATTGTGAAAAAGAAATCTTAGAAGAGTGTTTAACTCACTTTCTGAGTCTTTGATGTAGAAAACTCAGATCACTTCTCTGCTGCTTGCATGGGGAAGAGATAGGAAAGACTCTACCTGGTTTCCATGTAGTTTCTCTTCAGAAATTGTCATTTAGGCATTTAAAATGATGTTTTTCCCTTCTCTTCAGTTTCTAAGGGAAGATATGCAATATAAGGATGCCTCAAATAAACATAGTCACCTGCATAGAGAAGACAAGCATATCACCATTGAGGATCTGTGGAAACGCTGGAAAACTTCTGAAGGTAAGTAAAGACGTAGACCTGAAAATGATGGTGGCTTTTGACAGTTATAATTGAACAATTTTTCCACCAAATGTAGAGTAGTGAATGAAGGACCTCTTGAAGCATCTTCGTGAACCTGTTTTGACACTGCTATTCATAGGCACACATAAACAGGTTTATGTATAAGAACTCTTTTAGTCCAGCTGGAGTTAATTTCCTCTTCATGTGTTTTGTGTATTGTGAGTAAACTAAGATAGCTTACATGAGGTTCTAATGTATCAAGGTGTCTGGTGCAAGTGCTGAATTCCAGATTAGCATGTTTTTAATTTAATAAACCCTAAAGGTTTTTCTCAAGCTATTTTATAATATCTTTTTAACATAGTGTTAAGTGGGAAGATCAATGCACTTTCACTTTGATTTAAATTTCTGAGCTATAAAGGGTTACAATTCTTAGTCCAAAGCATTTTTCAAAATCTTCTTTAACTTGGAGTACTGTAAAATGTACTGACAACCCAACACCACCAGCCCTCCTGCACTTTATTCAAATAAGGAAGTTGAGCCAACTATTCCAAGTATCAAAGGACAATATTTAATCAACAATACAGTGTTAATTGCCAAATATGTCCCAGGATATAGTGATTAAAAAAGAGATCTTGGATGTTAAAATTGTTAGGAGAAAAACACCTATCTTCCTCACTGCCTTCCCTACCCCACCCCTCATTCCAAAGGTGTTGTGCTGTCCTGGTTCTGGCCAGGGCAGGATTAATTTTCAGCTGTAGTCAGGAGTGGGCATGGCTAAGGCCTGGGTGTTATCCTGTACCACCTCACATGATTACCGGGAGCCCAGGAATGGGAGTCTCCCTCTCATCTGGGTAGAAGAGGTTCATTCTGGTCGAGAAAGATGGGGAACGGACCCATCTGGTATTTGTTTATTGTCAGGGGCTTTCCATGTGAGTAGACTATTTTTCTTATACCTTTTGTTATTGTATTGTTGCTGTCATAGTTAATTTTCTTATTTCATTAGTGTTTCCAGTAAATTATTCCTGTCTCAACCTGTGATCTTTGCCCTTTGTGTCTCCAGCTGGAGGGGGAGGGGAAACTGCACACGTTTGTAGAAGGACTACTAGATTTGAGAATACCATTCCTAAAGCATGACATGCTCTAATGGTGAGCTTAGAGAGATCTAAAACTTGGTATGGGTCAAACAACTGAAAGTAAGAACAGGAGGGGAATGAAACCAGGAATATGGCATTGGTTCATTCTACTAATGCAGGAAGTCACTTAAGTGCACTCTGAGGTAATGGATGAAGTGTTTGGTATGTAGTAAATATCTGTTTTAACCAGTAGCTTTTAGCCTCATCTTTTCAGATATTCTTTAAATACTTATTGGCTGAAGATCCTGTTCCCTGAACATATTGCAACTAAATTATGAGAAAAAAAATTATCTCCTTAAAACTGTTGGTCTAAGTCATGAATAACTCTTCAAAAATTTAGGCTATAGTGATTCTAGAAGTATAGTTTGTTGTCTATATCTTTATTCCAGTTTCCTTGAATGTAATGAGTAGGGTGAGTAAGACTCAGAAGACTTGGAGATGAATGTCTCATCTCATTGTGTCTGCTTATAGTGGCTTTATTTGTGTATCCTGCTGAGAGAATTAAAACTGCACCACAGGGAGAACTTTGGAATGAGATACTTGAGCAGTGTTAACAGTGGTCTGCTGGCTGTTAGGAAGCATGAAGCCCCTCAAAAAAATGAACTACTTTGATTTTAGGTAACATGGAATATGTTGCCATTCCTTTCTGTATGTTTTAGGAATTTTTGATTTATTTCTTTCTTATGTGCCACTATTTTATAGCAATTTGACAACATTGAACAAGAGGATGGAAGGTAGTGTAAATGACAGTATCAGTAATTTGAGACTTTCAAACAATCTGTTGAGATATCTGTGTGAGAATTACAAACTCTAGTGCTCTTGACAGTATATACAAAAACATCTTGTTGATCTACTGGTGCACAGTTTATGTTGAGCAGAATTTTCCCATTCTTTGCCATAAAGCTTGCTTTATCTGAATGTTTGTCTTAAATATTTGTCAAATAGCTTAAAGGTGTTCTTTGTTTAACATATTGCTGGTGCAAGACGTAAGATTTGAGGGAAGAAAGCAAAAAAATGCTGTTGCTGCTTGGTGTCTCCTTTTAGGCTTAAGGAAAATAGAGGTTGCATTTAAGTAATTGATTGAGAAGGATTTTATACACTGAACGTAGCACTGAGGTTTAGCTGCATTCAAAGCTGTTAAAATTGCCTAATAAAAGAGGGGGCTTCACAATACAGCTATTTAATATTTCTGGCACTGGGCAGGTTTTTGATGTCCCTGACTCATGCAGAATCCTTAAGGCATAGTCTAGGCTGGCAAATTAAAGGAGGTTCAAGGCTGTTACAGGTTTTACATGTGTGGAAGGAGTCATATCATAGCTTGAATCAGCATCTAGCCTGTTGTTGCTCTGTTGCCACTCAGTTTAAATGACTCCTTTGGTGCAAAAGAAGACTATAATTTAATTTGGTTTAGTTAGAATGTGCTTTTTCTGACCTTTGATTTTTTTTAATGTCATAATCTAATTCTACTGAGTGCTCTATTTAGAGGAGTGACTGTGAACTATCTGTTCTCTTCTACTGTTTAAAATGTAGAAGACCCTGCTCTCTGAGAGTCCTCTGACTTCTGTTACTGTGTGTTACTGTTCTTTGAACATAAATACCAATATATGCTTGTTGTAGGGTAGTCTTTGACTGTCTCCTCTTCTAACTAAGCAGTATATATACATGTACTGCAGAGTCTTTCAGCTATTTAAAAAGTAACAAACTTAGTAGCTATGGTTAGGTTAATATCTAAGGAGCATCTTCAGTATTTTTTGTGCAATGGCCTTGAAGAGGTAGTAGTTTTGAGTGTGGAAAAAGGGCAGGTGAATATTTGGTTTGATGTCTGAATACCAGTCTTTGTACAATTATCTTTGGAAGTTCTCTCACTCACTGGCACCTGCCTTCTCTTTTTGCTCCTTGTAATGGGCTGTGGTCATATGAATTTGCTGTCTGAAGAGCAGGGCTTAGGTATTCAGTCTTAGTAGCAAGTGGGCTGTAAAATCAGTCCAGGACCTTCAGCTGGGTAGTTCTCTGACCTGTCTCAGTGAGTAGGGTTGGGGCTGCACGCTTAGTGATGTAGCATTGTCCCTTGGGACTTGATATTGTAGCGAAGTAAAAATAGTTGAGGTCAAACCTGGTGTTCATGAATGCTTGACTATTGTCAGACTAATCTGAATCCTATCAAAACCTAGTTGTTACAACCAACCTTTTTTAAAAAAAGTAGCTTTTTTTTTACCATTATGGCATATTTGGGCTTTAATGTATAGTGTCTCCTATAGACTGCCCTATAGTACAAAGAGACCTTCTTCTTGCCTTGTATGTGTACCTTCTTCCCGNAGTGGAAAACAGGAGGTGAACTAAAGTCTGGTACATTATTTATTAGGGTAAAAAGATTTAAAAATGGCACTATATTTGCATGTGTGCTCACCTATTCTGACATACTACTGCACAAGTGTTCTTGCAGCAACTGGGACTAAATTGCATACCACAAACATGTTGTGGCTGTCTTGCTCTCTAATAATTTGCTGTCTCAGGTTTTAAATATCTGGAGGTTGGAAATGCATGCAAGCAGGGCTTGGCTGAGGATGAGTTACATAATGCTGCATACTGCTGATACTGCGGAAGGTCCTAAAAACTAAGTGTGTGATATGATAAATTTTACACAGAAAACTGGTAAATAGCCTGATCATCTAATTAATGTGGGTTAACAATGAGAAACTTTAATACAGGGCCAGTTTAAAGCTACTTTTGCTGTCTTCACCTTCAGGTATGTTGGTGGAACAGCTGAGAAGTAGAAAAAAAACCCCCAAAACTCTAACTTGTGGTCTGAAGTAAAATAGCTGATGGAGGTCTAGAGACTGAGTTCTGCTCTGGGGTGTGAACACTGTGCCCAAAGAATGCTGCTGTCATCCTCTCTCTGAAAGTATCGCTTCGGGGGAAAAAAGGTGTGAGAGAGAAAGATGTTATAATTACTCTGTAATGCCTAATGCTTTTAACTTATGGTAATTGTGACCAGCTACTCTGCTGTCTGAAGTACTGCTTTATTTTTTTGGTGATTAAACTAAGGAAAAATTACAGCCTCAGCTAATTAGTGGGAGTTGGCACATTCTAATGGGCAGTGCTGATCAAGATGAATTTCAGCTGGCCTGCTTGCCCTTCAGTACACCTGGTATATCACACTTGCCTTGTGTCATGTTTCAGTTGACTGTAAGTGCTTGTGGAGAAAGGCTAGTTTGCTTTCCAGTATTTCATGCTGTTGTAGAACAAACATGTATGTATGTCATGAAGTTTTATTGGAGACAAGTCAAGTAATACTCCTTATCAGCACATGGCATATGGAAGATAGAAACAAAAAACAGTCTGAATGTTTTCACTGATTGATAGAATAGGAAAGGAAGAACAGTGTAGTTTAGAGTCTGAGTCCACCTGGAAAACTTGTGGGCACTGGCACTGGACTTCCGTGCATGAAGAATTAGTTTACATAATCAATCTAAATTTCTTGCAATACATGTATGTGAGAAGAGATTCAGATCTTGACATCCCAGAATAAGAGATGACAGTATATATTCATAGCTTAAATGGTTGAGTGGTCAGTTAAAGGAACACAACACAAAGAAAGAAGTAATTGATCTAATTTTTTAATAAATGAGTAACAGTATAAGAGTACAGAAAGTAGAGGTTTCAGTTGTGGGATAGTTCTAGGGTAGACTGTGGTTGCTTCTTTTTGCAGTTTCTGTACTAATGGAGGTATCTGATACAGTGACAGATAACGAATAATGAAGTGCATTTTCGAGAATATAGCTGATTTGTTTGGGAAAATTTCCTTGATAGTCTATAAAGAAAACATCACACCAGTCTAAGCAGTGCAACAGATGTGATTTGCTCTATGGTAAACCACTTAAATGTGTGCCCCATTCCTTTCAGGATACTATGTTTAATATTACTACTGGATTGTAGAAACCTATAAATTTATGTAAAATTTGGCAGTGTCTACAAAAATCTTTCAGCAGTAGAAGTGAAAAGTCTCAGTAGTATTTTTAACCCTTCCCCCCAACTTAAAAACTCAGTGAATTTTGTGGCTTCAGAAATTCATTGTTCTGTACTGTCAGTGATAGTCTGTAGTGTGTAGTGGCTATTTTAGGTGTTTTTTTCCTCATGTCACTACGAAAACAGTGCTTTTACTTTGTATCAGTCTATGAACATGTTTCTAGAATGCAGTTAAGGTGATATTTTTCTGGATGATTGCGCCCCTCTTTTGAGACTTGTAATGAGCAGTCAAATGACTTTGAGTGATTTGTTAATCTGATTGCTTATTATTCACAAAACAGTTAAGAATCTCTGCTATGGGAAAACTATCTGTTTATAAATGGACCCCAGACATTTTGCATAAAATCTTAGGGGAATATGACAAAACTGAGTCTGTTTCAAATCAATACCAGACTGTAGCTCACAAGGAGAGAAAGAAATGGGACAGCATACTGGGAAGGTTGTGTAGCCATTCATGTGAATAGGTAACAAGAGGTTTGCACTGAGTTTGTTTCTTGAAGCTGTGAGTCTGTGAAGTGTGTTCTTTGTCCGCCTATCTGGAATGAGAATAATCTAAAATGTTTAAGCTTATTTTACAGCTGTGCTAGTGTAGACATGAGACCTAGAAGTCCTTATTTCAGTTACAGTGTAAACTGAAATATGAGTTTGCACTCATAAAAATTTCCATTGCCTGCAGCTTTACCTGTCAAGCTTTCAGCAGCGCTTTCTAAAGGATTATTGTCAGAAGTCACCACTGAGAATGTGTCCTAGTGATAATCTCTGCCCAGCACTGTCACACGCAAGTAGTTCTAGATAGAAAAATGTTCAAAAAGCTCCCCAGTTTTTCATGTGAATACATTTCTGTCCAGGAGGAGGCTGCCTCTGCTTCTTTCATGTGCAGACAGACTTTTGCAGACTCATAAATGGAGCGAACAATTTCCCTTCAATTTTGTCAGTGTGAAGCTGTAAACTGTAGCAGCTGGTCTGTAATGGACAGAAATGTGATTTTTTTTTGTGATATCTGTGGGTAGTATTTTCTTAGTGCATCTGTAGCTATGAATGTTTATGTAGAGTGTTGCTGTTATTAAGGAAAACTTAATTATTCTCTACATATTTTAAGTAATTTTTCTTAGACTATTTTGCATGTAGTTCTGCTTTTCCTTAGGCATGTTTGAGAGAGATTTAACAGTTTTCCTGTTAAATTTCTTTTGTCTTTTGGTGTTTTCTTTCAGTCTCCTCTCTCCTTCTCTTGTCAGCTCCCATTTTGGGGTTACTAGGCATAAGCCTCTAAGAAAATTCTTGTCAAAACAAGTTCTTAAGGCATCATCCTGGGAAAGATCTTGGTATGTTGCCTCAAATTGTTATAGCACCAGCTGATGTGTGTTTAGTTCTGCAAGGGTAGCTAGGACAAAGGAGTTGAAGCTGGAATCAGTTTAAGTGGAAGAAAGTCACAAGATGCTGTCCTGATTTAAACTAAAGCAAAAGACTAAATTATTCTGTGAAAGTATTAATGAAGAAGTACTTCTGTTGGTTCCGTGCTTGTTTGTTTATAGTTTGCCTAAGCTTTCACAGGGGAGCATGTAATGAAGACGGCAAAATGCCAGAAACACCTTGGTAATGCTAATTTTTCTGGAATTATATTTGGCTAAACTGTTTCAGTTATTGTATTCTGCTTTTTCCTAATGCTTGCCTTCTAAGCTGTTGATTTTTACTAAAAACCTAAGGTAATTGAATTTTTCTTTCAGTTCATAACTGGACTCAAGAGGACACTCTTCAGTGGCTCTCAGATTTTGTTGAATTGCCCCAATATGAAAAGAATTTCAGAGACAGCAATGTCAATGGAACAACACTTCCCAGGTGAATAATCTTCTGGAGTGGTTTCAAATAATTCCCCATAGGTTGCTGCATTAGTCTGTATGGTAGGAACAACTGTGTGAACCTGAAGTCTAGCAAGATACAGTCAAATGCAAGAAAAGAGAAGTGACCTTGCAGTTTTGAAGAGGTGGTTGTGGTTTTTTTTCTGCCAGAATATTTCAAAATACAGCTTTCATAAAAGTTTTATTTCTTTCTGTGGAAGCTCTTATCAAAGGTCACATAATTCTGTGTGGTAGCAAACTTCCTTTTGAACATCTTGCAATCTATTGTATGGGTATATACAACAACATAACTGTAAAATACCTTTCCTGGAGCATAAATACCACACCTGAGTATTGCATGTATTTAGGAGTTGGTGTCGCAAGTCTGTAAATATACCTTTAACTGTGCTAAATGGATTTATTTAATGATTTTTTTCCAGAAAGAAAAGAATAGTTAAATAATTTTATTTTCTTCTTTGCCACATGCTGATATGCATTTATATAGCGTTACTCTTGTACTGTGTTTCTCATTCTTAGTGGCATAACTGTAATCTGTATCACTGTGGGGAATGCTATTGGTATCTTTTTTTGCACAGACTGATTTTGAATATAGTTTGTGCAATAGGTAACAATTTGTCTTGTCATTAACAGGATAGCAGTAAATGAACATGCTTTCATGATCTCTCACTTGAAAATAATTGACCGAAGCCATAGACAGAAGCTTCAGCTTAAAGCCTTGGATGTTGTTTTATTTGGACCTCTCACCCGTTAGTAACTTTTTGAAGTTTTTTTTCTTATCTCTTGATTGTAAGAATTCAACAGAGCATATTTTCCATGACACTTGATACTGTAGATAGGACAGTTTATCTGTTTTGTGGATGTGCTGATTGATTGCTTGGCATGTGTAATGGAACTCTGCAGTGAATTAAAAAAGGTTATTTAGGTGCTTTGAGCAGAACAAAGGTTCATTTCTGTGTGTAAGATCTTGTAGAAATTTTGTATAACCCCACTTGACAGATGGATGTTGGCTTTTGTGTTACAAGAAGTGTCCTCTAAATATTTTTGACTGTGTAAATTACATTTATAGCTAAGGTTACATTCAATTCTCAGTTAGCTTGGTAGTGCAGCTGGGATGCTGAAGTGAGAGGGCATGACCTTCCCCAAGAAGTGAAAAGGAAATGGTGATGCAAATCCAACATCTGCGTCTTTTGTGCATACTTGAGTTTAAGTGCAGTTAAATTAAATGCAGGAGTTCCACATCTGACACATTTTACCTTATACAGCCATGTCCATACCACATCACCAGTGCTGTGCATGCTTGCTTGGATGCAATTACAGCTCTGCTCTGGTGCTGTGCATGTCAGGTGTTCCTGAACTAGTCAGGCCAGATCTCAGGTGGGGACTTCTAGGGGGAAAAAAAAAGCACTTTGTGTTAGACTTTTAATGCTTGCAGGAACTGTCTTTACAGAAGTGCAAGTGACTGTAAAAGTTGTACTAACAAAGATATGTATGTTATGTGCATCTCGGATATGATAATTTGACAATCCAACTTTTACTTTTAAAAAGTGCAACTGTTACCATTTTAAAATGTACTTTATCTTTTCTGAGTGCATTTTTAACATAGCATAGGGTATTCAGGAGGTGCAGACTGGGGAGAATTTGCTCAAGTCTAATTACACCTACTGGCCTGATAAAGAGCAATTGTGGAACTCTAAACTCTAAATAAAGATACTGAGTATGTACTTGTATAGGGGTTTAGTAAGCTTTTCTCAGTCTAATGAATGTTTTAGTATAGATTAAGTAGATTGTATTAGAGTGCAGCTGCTTATGTTTTATGGAAAATGCTGTGGAATACATTTGAAGAGTAGTTGTTGGAGGTGGTTTGAGGTAAATGAGCTAGAATTCTGTTCAGCATCAGGTTCTGTCACCTTTTAGGCTGGGGAGAGGTGGGGGAAGGCCTTGGTCTGTTGTCTGTATCAATGAACTAGTTAATGATGGTGTTGTTCTCTGCACAGGTCCCCCTCACAACTGGATGAAGGATTTTATATTAACCGTTTCTATAGTTATTGGTTTTGGAGGCTGCTGGTTTGCATATACACAGAACAGAACCTCAAGAGAGCATATCACAAAAATGATGAAGGATTTAGAAAGTCTTCAAACAGCAGAGCAAAGTCTTCTTGACTTGCAGGAAAGGTATAAAACATAAAAGAAAAAAAAAGTTGTCCTTAGATTTTGAGGTTAAACACAAATGCAGATCCTTTACAGTCTTAAGTTTTTTGCATTAACTGCCTTCGGATTTTGTTCATCTTCCCTTTGCATGGAAATTGTAATTTCAGTGGTGCTGATTTCTTGGGTAGAGATTACTCCTGGGTATTTTAGCAGGCAATACAAACTTGTGGATGAAGGTAGACAATAGAGGCTCACTCTTTTTTCCTACAAATTTTCAAATATGTTTTGTCACATTCATATAATTTCAGTTTACTTTTAACAGTTAGATACGTGGGAATGAGAACATTTTTGCTCTTTTTAAGCTTTAAGATTGAGACAGACCTGAACTGATTAGTTTCTATTGCATATATAGCAGTGTGAGAGCTGATAGTCTGTGATCCACCTGCAACACAGTTGTCTATAGAGACTTGTATTTTGATACTACACTTTTAAAGATGGTTCATTTAAAAGTTTGGGGTTTTTGCCTGGCGTGGATATCACGTTGTGTGATGTAATTGCTGCTGATTCATGAAGCTTGCAGAGTCTTTATCATCACAGAGTGGTTGAGGTTGGAAGAGACTTCTGGAGTTCATCTTGTCCGGCTCCTGCTCAAGCAGGATCTTCTAGAACAGGTTGCCTAGGACCATGTGCAGGTGGCTTCTGAATATGTCCAAGGATGGAGACTCTCCCACCTCTCTGGGCAGCCTGTGCCAGTGTTCAGTCACTCTCATGGTGAAAGTGTTTCCTGATGTTCAGACGGAACCTCATATGCTTTGGTTTGTGCCCATTGCCTCTGCCCTGTTGCTGATGAGTTTTGTTATCCTGAGGACTGCAACTTTTAACAAATATGCTGTGTATTTTCTCATATTTTTTGTTCAATTGTGAAGGCTTGAGAAGGCACAAGAGGAGAACAGAAACGTTGCTGTTGAAAAGCAAAATCTTGAGCGCAAAATGATGGATGAGATCAATGATGCAAAACGTGAAGCACATCGCCTAAGGGAATTGAGAGAGGGAGCTGAATGTGAGCTCAGCAGGCTCAAATATGCAGAGGAAGAGTTAGTACAGGTATCTTCCAGCTGTTTATAAATTTAGTGTTGGCTGTAAATTGGTCCTAATTTCATTAGATCCTCAGTAGTGCTTAAAGCAGCATTCCCCAAATGCTAGATTTGAATGGAAAAATTCTGAGAGTGCTTAATGATTGTCTGTCAATCATGCCATTATCTAGTAAAATAATCCTGAAACTATTAGAAGCTGTAAACTTTGTATATTCGCTTATCATAATATTTTGGGATTCACTGAAAAAAATATATACAAAAGCTTATTTAGTCTTGTTACTAGAAGAGAGTAGCTTTGTTTCGTCTGAACAGCTATATATTTGGATTTATTGTACTAAAAAATTACCATCTTACAAAAATATTTAAACTTCAAATTAGGAGCTACAAATCACAGGAAAAATATGGAAGGTTGTATGCTAGATTTCAGAGATGCCCGATCTACATACCTGACAACAGTCGGCACACACCAAAACTGTCAAGCTTTGGTATGGTCCTGTGGGGTATGAAGGTGCTTATAATTCAGCTGTTAGTTCTAATGATACTTTTTGTGACACTTAATTCTTCTTGATTGCTAGGTTCGTATGGCTTTAAAAAAGGCTGAGAAGGAGTTTGAGTTGAGAAGTAATTGGTCTGTTCCTGAAGCTTTGCAGAAGTGGCTTCAGTTAACACATGAAGTTGAAGTACAATATTACAATATCAAAAGACAGCATGCAGAAATGCAATTAGCAATTGCTAAAGATGAGGTAATAAATTATTCTTCAGCTACTTAAAGATTTTTCTGATCTGTTGCTAGAGATATGAAATAGTAAACACAAAGCAGATAAGCATTTGTGCTTTTTTCTTTGAATTGTTTGCTACCTGTCGATATTGCTAGTGTTTTATCATCTGTTCAGTATGCTATTAGTTTTATGCATTTCTCTTTGCTTTTTAGGCAGAAAAGATAAAAAAGAAGAGAAGCACTGTATTTGGAACATTACATGTTGCACACAGCTCTTCCCTGGATGAAGTGGACCATAAAATTCTTGAAGCAAAGTAAGAGGGTTACCAGGACAGGATGCAATATTCTTTTGTGATTATTTGCTCCTGGAACAATGGCATTTTTGAAAGTTATGGACTTGAGTGTCTAAGTGGTTTTGCACTTTAGAAAAGCAATTTAAAAAATACTGAAATGTGAATTTTTCAACAGCTGTAATCTTCTGGTATGCTAGAGTGAATATGTTGCTTTGCTTTATCTATAAGAACAGTGTATATAATTTTTATATGTGCCTTTCTCCAGGAAAGCACTCTCTGAGTTGACGACATGTTTGCGAGAGCGTCTTTATCGGTGGCAACAGATTGAGAAGATTTGCGGGTTTCAAATCGCACACAATTCTGGGCTACCAAGCTTGACCTCCTCTCTCTACTCTGACCACAGCTGGGTAGTTATGCCTCGAGTTTCCATTCCTCCCTATCCAATTGCAGGGGGAGTTGATGACTTAGATGAAGACACTCCTCCAATAGTTTCACAGTTTCATGGTAAGTGATGAACTCAGTAAAAAAGAAGAGGAAAAGCTGTGGGGACATGGGATTTTCAAGTCAGGTGGGAGAAGAGTACTGAAATCAAACAGGATTAGATCAGTCAAAAGGACCAAAATTCTTTGTAGCATTTCAGATACTAGATCTACTGGGACTTACATAAATGGAAAATTGGGTTTTGCAATAGATAACATGAAGAAAAAGCCTTTATTTTGTTTCAGTGGGAGAGTGGGACATATTTAGCTAAGGTTTTCAAAGTCCTTGTCAACCTTGGATTGCTACTTAGGCAAAAGTTTGTAATGAATAATAGTGTTTGTTAGCTCATTTATTCTTTCAGATGGAAGGGGCAAAGTTAGTCCAGGGTTCCTTGAGCTATGAGGAAGATCACATCCTTTGGGAGGCCCCATGCCACATAGCCTTGTGCGCATTCTTTAGTGGTTGGAACAAAATCCTGTTGTTGTTCAGGGGAAGCTTTCAGGCAGAATGTTTGTGTTTGGATACAGTGGGTTGTTTAAATGTCCGTCAGAGAGGCCGAGTTCTTGAGGGAGAGAAATCCAGCTTTGGTTAAGCTATGATCAGAAGATATACACTGGGGACTCAGACCACCCTTGTATCATGAGTCATTGTGTCAGAACAAGAGCCTGTTTCTTGGAGGTTGTGATTAACTGGACTCTAGAGGCAAATCAAAAAGATGAGCTCCCATGCAGCTATTCAAACAAGCTGTTTTAAGCTGAGGAAGGAGTAGGAAGGAAAACTGTCATGTGGGTACATTTTTCTTTCAGGGCTGGGATTCTCAGAAGAAATTCAAACTGTATTTTAAAATAGCATAAGGTCGCCACTGTGCTGGCTTCACTTAGTGCGCCTTGGGCACTTCTTTTTCTTCTAAATGTACCAACCTTTTTTTCTGCAGAGCACATTGAAAAGTTCATTAATCATTTTGCAACACTACTTACTGCAAGTTCTGATCACTTTTAAGGAATGCTGTTTCTCTAGTTGTCTTCGGTGCAAATACTTTGATTTAAACCCTAGCAACAAATTTATTGGAGACCCAATAAAACATGGATGCCTGGAGTTAAGCTTCCAATCCTATATAGAGAAGCCTGTGGTCTGATTTCAGAATGGGGAGCTCCGTTTATTATGATTTTGTCATGATTTTCCAGATAGTCTGTAATACCAACACTTGGATATGTGTAAAAGACTTCAGACTTGTGGGGTTTTTTCACTCTTCTCACTTAGCTCTTGCTTAGAAGTGAAACCAAAGAAGAGAGTGCAATTTATTCAAAGGAACTACAATTAAAAAAGGACTGTACTGTTTGTAAGAGCATACTTAGCTGAAACTCTACTATAGCTTTTGCAATTATGGTTTAATTTTTTTTTTTTTGCTAAAGATCAGTTAATTTGCAAGTATTTCTTTCTCAGTGATGAAAGTAATCTGAATCTTAGTAACACTTCAAAAACTTTTTCTTTCTTCCTGAATTTTGGGAAGGCACAAGAACCTGGTGGTGTTAAAGTTATCAGATGAAGGACGTAGCTAGTCCTTAGTTTATTAGCTTTTAAAATTTCTATGTGGTAAACAAAACATGGAAACATTTAGGAGTGGGGAAGGAGAGGAAAAGATGCTAAATGATCTGTTGTTGAAACTAGTGTTGAGTAGGAAGGAAAACTGTCATGTAGGTACATTTTTTCCAGGGCTGGGATTTGCAAGTTCATTTGCAAGTATTAGAAATTATTGTAGGTTAGTTCAGTAACTGCTGAATTATTCCCATTCTTTAGACAAAAATAACAAATGCACATGAGGAAGGACAGAAGGAAAATGGCTTGTCTTGGTCATGAGGCTTCAGACAAAATGCATTGTGCAGGAGGTCACTTAAGAAAGGGGCTATTTCAGTCACTGAATCTAAAGTGGACTTGGATATTGCCTTGCCCCAGCATCCTTTGGACTCAAAAGATTTCCAAAATTTAAGGTCTGTTGGACAGGCTTCTTTGTACCAGAGCGACTGCATTGATAGGCTGATATGGTGTCGAGTAATAGAGCTGTTGGATCAATCTCAAGCTGAAGAACAAAAATAGATTAAGAAATAGTGTCTTGACACTGGAAAAAAGTCCTTGCAACAGGAAGGTGATAGTGAAACTTCTCCTTTTCCGTTGACTGATTAGGATTCAGCTAGTTTCTTTTGAACTGGAAAATTCTACACATTAAATTGTCATAGCTGAATTCTTCATATTCCTGTGTATATACACCTACAAAGAATCAAAATGCTTCTTACTTCTCTCAAAATTCACTGATGGTGCAATCTTTTTTTTTTTAATGCCAGCAAGTAGGATGGTATCTGATTTACCTGGACCTTTAGCACAAATTTCCTAGAGAAATTCTTACTCTCTTATCTCAGTTCACATTTGGTTTTTGAGGAATTTTTTTTTTGTAATGACACAAGATGATTTTTGACCTTCCAACATGTTTTTAAGGTCAGTTGGTAATTCCTCAAAAGTAAAATCAGAAGTTTGAGTTACATGACAACTCTCATGTTAAGACTCACAAACCTTTCTTTACTGCTCAGGAGTGGAAATCTGCGTGTCGGCAAAGGTGCAGTTATTTACTGTTTAGTGAAAGTTGGGATTGGCTGTACTAAAAGAGAGTGGACAACTTGTCCTTTTCTGAGATTCTAGGAAGGGAAAACTGTAACTTACATGATGATAAACTGACATTGCAGAAAATAAAATGTATTTTGTCAGGCTAGACATCCTCGTCTACAAAAATAATTGAAGGGATTTTTAGCGTGTTGTGTTTGTTAAACAATTTTGAACACCAGTAAGGGTCTGGTGTATCTTACATAAGCAGTGATGCATTGCATGGGACAGTTTGACGAGGGGTATGAAACATCCTGAGACTTGTAACAGCTAGCCTGAAAACAAGTCTGTAGATTTATTTCTGTACAAGTATTGCTGCCTAATAATCTTTTGAAGGAGGAATTGGATTAGGAACATTGGAGTTTATCACTTCCTGTTGGCTACTTTGCTGATGAAGTCTTGTGTGACTGTGTCCACCCATTCTTAGGATTTTTGCTTCCAGAAATTCATAGTTCACCTGGCAAGAGACAGTGTTATCCAAAAGGAAGTTCTTGAGCTTAAAAAGAGGTTGAATTATGTATTTTCTATCATGTTACATAAATGAAATTGGTCTTCTCTATCTAACCTACTTTTCAACTAGTGTAGTGTGTATCAATTGGCTGTTTGGTCAGTCATTGAAAAACACTGAAATATTTAGATTTTCTTCTAACCTCCAAATCACCACACAATTAAAATACAGGACATTGTGTAACATGCTAATTTCATCACTGCTGTTTTTAGTTTATGAAGGGTTGAGAGTTTCAGTAGAATCCTTCTTTTTGTTCTCAAGAGAGCACAATGAGCCAGAGTTTTGGTGTACTTGGTCAGGGTAGTATTTGCAGGCACAAAATCTCTGCAGTTGCATCTTTATTAGCTGCTTCATCTAACTGTGGAATGTATGAGGTGTGCCAGTCTTCCTCTGAAATTGTCAAGCAGTGTCAAAGTTGTTTAAAAGTCGCAGTCACTGAAGCAGATATATGCTACTTAGTCTTCAGAGTAGGTACTGTTAACATCAATGTCACTTGGAGGGTTTTGGTTTGCTTTTTCTCTGCTTCAGGGTCCATTGTAAAACCTCCCAGCACGCTGGCAAGAAGCAGTAGCTTGTGTAGATCAAGACGCAGTGTTGTGCCATCATCTCCACAGTCTCAGCACGCTTTGCACTCCCCTGATCCTGACATCCTTTCTGTGTCGAGCTGCCCAGCTCTCTATCGAACTGAAGAGGAGGAGGAAGCCATTTACTTCTCTGCTGATAAACAATGGTACGGAGATTAGCAAACAACACTTGGAACTCTTGATAGGATTATTGAGACTAACAGTGTAGAATTAGAGGTTAAACCAAGCCAAAAGTTAAAGTAATCTATAGGATAATATAATTTAATATAGTCTACAAGGAGGAGAGAGTTCTTGTCTGGTATGTGTATGTAAATAGCTAGCATGTCATATACAGTTAAGTAATGTTACAATCCAGGGTGCACTGAACTAACCCTGATTCTCCATTACAATATGTTACTGGCTTTTACATCTGAAACTAGGATCAAAAGCAATGTCAGCTACTGGGCGAAGAGGAGATGGATGGTAACACAATTCTTACAGCATGTTGAGCGTGTACCTACTCTTGTTACATGGCCTCATAGGAAAAGGTTAAATTCCTTTTGGAAGGAGCAAATGAGCTTGTTGAAAGGTAGGGACACTTGTCCTGAAGAAACTTTTTGTATATGATAGGCTTAAATCTCCTTCTTTCATTTTGTAACTTTTCTGACTTCACATGCCAGAAAGATTTTATTCTTTTAAGTGAGATACAAATGACTGATTCTGGGCAGAGGCTGCTGCCCACAAAAGCAAGATTGCACAAACTAATTCCCTTAAGTTTAGATAATAAAAATTATGTAATGCAAGTTGTAACTTCAAATGTTTAACATAACTTTTTTTGTTGTTTAATTAACTACTAAGGAAAAGTGTGGGTGGTGCTTTTAGACTAATGTTATTGATTCTAAATTAATTTCCTTTTTAATTGTGTGAAGGAAATTGTAGTTTCATTATATTTTCTCTTCTCTCTGCTCTGACTCAGGGAAGTACCGGAAGCAGGTTCGGAATGTGACTCCTTAAATTCATCCATTGGAAGAAAACAATCTCCTCCAGCAAGTCTTGAGATGTACCAGACAATTTCTCCTCAGAAAGTATCGCCAGAAGAATTCTCACTCGAGGAATCGTCTACGGGAGACTCCTCTTCTCTAACTGCAGATATTTCCAGGGGCTCTCCTGACTGTGTAGGCATGGCAGAAACTAAAAGCATGATCTTTAGTCCTGCAAGCAAAGTTTATAATGGAATCCTGGAGAAGTCTTGCAGCATGAACCAGCTTTCAACTGGGATCCCAGTCCCAAAGCCTCGTCACACCTCATGTTCTTCAACCGGCAGTGATAGTAAACCCAGCCATGAAGCTGCTTCTGTCCCTAGGATAAGCAGCATCCCACAGGACCTCTACCAGAATGGTGAAAAAAATAAAAAGCCATCAAAAATAAAAAACCTCTTTAAGAAGAAGTGTAAGTGAGGTGGGCAGAAGAAAAGCTATAGTAATATTATAAGAACTCTATTTTTTAAATCTTTAGGAATGTAATTCCATTTGAGCATTCCAGACTGGATGCCTTAATGGAATACTCTGTAGGTCTCCTATATTTAATGACTGTACTGTCAACGGTTGTGCCAGCTGTCAATGAGAAATCATTAAAAAGTTCAGACAGTTTACATTAATTTCTGCCTATTTATTTCTTTATATTTTTTAGTTCGTCTTTTTCAGCTTTTTTTTAATTTGATTTGTTGGGCTTTTTTAAGTTTATTCATAAACCATTTTTAAGCCACTTTGGACTCCAAAGCTTTAATGGACTAGTAAGCCTTCCTGGGCTTGCCAAAGTTTCTTGTTTACTGGAGCATCTTCCTATCTTTCCATAGAAATAGGACATCTATCTACTGGACTTTAACAAAATTAAAAGAAGTAGAAGTAAATGAATTGCACTACTGTTTTACAGACTGGAACAGTCTCTGCAAGTGAAACTGAAAGACTTGTATTTGACTGAGAAGATGAATCTTTTCACTTTTAGATCCTCTGTGGTTTTTAAGTAGAATTTAGCATTTCTAATTGACTTGATTTCTGGAAATGGAAATGTCATGCTTTTATTATGGGAAGCTTTGTTAGATGCATTTATTATTAGAATGGTTCAAGTCCTGCTGTAAAGATAATTTTTTTCCCAGGACTTTCACTGTGATTATAATTCACTGCAGGCTGTATGACAAACAAAAAAAAAAAAGGAAAAAAGAAAAAAAAGAGGAAAAAAGTAAATTACCAAAAGAAACAGGCTCTTGATTCCTTATGCAAGATGGTTGTGAAACTTGACTGAAGACTGAAAAAATTCACCCTCTCAAAATGAGGAGGGCGAATAGTAGCTTTTGTTTACAGGTTGACAGACAATGGACATTTGGGTTGTGAAAGTTTGGTAAAGATAATAAATTGGAAACATTATTGAGCTTGGGAATGTTCCAACTGTAGCTGATGCTTGTTTCAGACATGTTGCAGAGGTCCTGTTAATTGGAAGCTGTTGTAGGCTACATTGCTTATGCTTACTGCTGTGTACAAGTTATTATATTTTTTGAATTAGCTATTAATGTCTTAATGTCCTTCTTTTGTAAGATTTCATACACTTTATTTTTGTATAGTTTGAAGATTTAGCTGTTCAGAGATGTCTGAAGTAAATGGTATAATTTTATAATGCATACTGTTATACTAACTCATAATTTTAGATATAAGGATAGATACAAAGGTGAGATGACATGCTTCCGATGAAAGCAATTTTTGTGAAGCTTTTTAGGGAGAGATGAAATTACTGTGAGGTAACAAGGAAGCCTTCTTAGGGTAGCAGTAGCTAGTTGTTCAAAAACATGTTTTTATTTTTTTTAAACAGAGACAAGAATTGTTAGGCTTAAGCAACAGTGCCTTTTATTCAGTTTGAAAATACTAATACTGAGCAGGAATTTCTTCTGAGGTCCATTCCAAAGAAATATCTCCTGCTCTAGTCAACAGAAGCAATTTAACCAGTGATGACTAAACAGTTTCAGATCTTCCATAGGGGGTTGTTCTAGTTGCCTCAGTAGCAGGTGCCACGGCCAGGGACTTGTGATGAGGGGCTCACGTCTTGCCAATATGTATGTGATGTACTGTATGAAAGAATTATTTCACGGACTGCCTACATTTTTTCTAGTAAGGAGCCTTCAAAACCTGTAGCTAATTGAAATCAAGTGATATGTATCTTTTCTATCATTTTCTATTTAGGTTCCACTGTACATACCCAAAGTGTTAGTTCTTTCCTCAAGAAGTGGTGGTGATTTTAACAGATTTACTGTGGTTAGTGACATGGTTGAAAGAGAAGGATTATGAAATGGGGTGGCGACCTTGCATGTGCAAGTACTTTAAATGTCCTGGTACATTGGTTAAGTCCTTAAGAGAACAGAAATAATCCATGGTTTTGTTGTCTAACAGAGACTGACTGTAGGCCATCTATGCAGAAAAGCATGGGACAAATCAACTGTTTGATAAAGTTTGGAGAAGAAAAAATTGGTGGAATAGAAAATAATGAGAACATAATATTGTTCTGTTTTTCCCTGAATCATCAGATTGAACAGCTGTAGCTTCAAAAGTAAAAGTAATCACAAGGTAACAATGGTCTCTTTCAACAAAGATTTACTCTCCGTGCATGGCAGACAACAGAAAGCAGCGATGAGAAAAGACCTGTGCTGAAGAACCACTTCAATGCTGAGCCTTCAAGGAGCTGTAGTTTAAAGCCTGATGAAGTACTTGAACATCTACAAAGGGAACATTTACTTTTATGCAAGTAGGGAACTTACTGTGCCTCTCAAACAGTATGGAGAAGACTACTACCAGAAAAATCTTGATGCACTTAAAAAGGCTATAGCAATAATTGAGTTTAAAATAAGATCTGGGGCTGGATAGCAAATCTTGGTGTGAGGTTTGAGTAACTGTCTCTGTCATTACCAACAAAGATGAAGTGGCACTTTGGTACTGGAGAGTAAACATTTACACATGGAAAAAAAGCTGGCACTGAGTAGTGGAATGGCAATATTTCTTAATTCTGATAGCAAAATTGGGCAGACTCAAATACTGGGAAGCCAAAACAGACAAATTCCATTTTCTGTAGTAAGCATAACTAAAAGTAAAATAGAGGAGGTATTGAACTCTTCATTGACTGAGAGTTAAAGTGTTAAATATATTTTTTAAAAACCAATATAACTGTTTTCTGGAAAAATATTTCATGATGATGTACAAACAAGTCAGATGAGATTATCATGCTGATAGATTTTGGCTTCAAAACAGCAAACCTTTGGAGCACAGACTACTCTCAACACTCAGTGCATCAGCAGCTGTCCTGTAACTTTATAGCTGCTTCTTAATAAGTGTTAGGGAACGAAAGCTTAAATTATTACAATCAGAAGTGGTGAGTATTATATGTTGGAACACAAACTAATTTTAAGTTAATGGAGTTTATTTTTTTATTATTTTAATAGCCACTTGCATTTCTTGCCATTTAAATTTGTCCACAATATAAGTGGCTTCCATTGCTCCTACTGCAGAAATTCCCATCTTGAAATGGTTCGAGTCATTTTACTGAGGGATGTTGAGAGCACTGGCTCTCAGGTGGATCTTCACTGGCAGTCATCAAATCCAGTCTTAGCGTTGGAGTACCTGGCATGTATCCACATCTAAGAAGTGAGACTGTGCCTCAAAAGGTTCTCTGTTCCAGCTCCATTTGCTAACAGTGTAACTTGAACTTGCTGGCAGTCAGGGAGTCCAGCCAGCATTCCAACCACTAGGATTCATAGGACACATCAGTCACTCGAGACTGTCAGCTAGTGTCATTAGAGATTGGTTTGTGGGTTTTTTGTTTTGTTTGTTTGTTTTGGATGTTTTTTTGCTTTTATGGCTAGAATCCATGTTCTATTCTTAATTCTTCGGTATTTCAGAAGATGAGGCTCTTTGCTATTTAAATATTTTGTTAGAGTACTTTGTCAGGATGGCAGCTCCTTTGTGGAAATTGCCTAAAAGACTTCTCCCTGTTAAAATTGCTGTTTAAGTCACTTGTAAAATGAAGTGTCAAATGTATGGTTCTACATAAAGAAGAAAAAAAAAAATCCCAAATCTTCCAAAACTAAACAAATCCAGGCCTTTCCACAATTCTTACTAAAGCTATATGACACTTGATCAGCATAAAAGTTTTGGGAAAGTCATTTTGATTGCCATGGAGAATGCTTGCTACCATTTTACAGTGGACTTAGAGATTAAAAACAGTTGATTGTGTTTGGGTTTTTTGATTTTTCGTTTCAGTTGGTTCCCCTCCATCCCTCATCCCCACAGCTCAGTGGTGGGATTAAAATTATTCATTTACATTTCCAGCCATATGCCAACTTTTCTTCCCCCACTGGTACCTAGGTAGCAGATTACCCTCTACTTCCTGAAGGGCAGTTTGCTGAAAGAGGAAAAATTCTCAATCATAGTCCAAGTAGTAATGTTGTAGTAAGAATATAGTTCCTTCTTTGGAAGCCTAGAAGATGATGAAGCCCAGAATACTTGATTTCAGTTTTCTTACAATATTTATGGATGCCACCTGGAGTTAGGCATTAATTTACAACTGATTGAAAGACTAAAAAGATAAAGCTAATTAGAAATGAAAGCTTTCAAGATTTTGCCCATTTGCTTCCCAAAATATGAAAACGTGGCATGCACAGGTGGAAAATGAGCTGATTAATATTTCTTGTACCACCGGCTTTTAGAGTTTCAGGATAGTTTCATTCCATTTCCATGATACATTACTAGAGAGGGATTGCTGCCTTACTTTCAAAGTATACAATGAAATATATTTTTTTTCCATTTAATGACAAGCATATTTACAAGCAGTAATAAATATAAAGGGAATAAATAAAGTTTTTTTTTTAAAGCCAAGTAGAGGAATTATTAATCCTTGGACCTCTTCTCTGTTTGCTTATCTCCTTGTGCAATATGTAAAATAGGATGAACACATTTTTCTAATCTGTTCTAGTTGCTCTTACTATAGGGATGTGTTACTATGTCATGTTTGAGTCACTGCTCAAAGTTGCTTTTAGGCACTTTAATCCTGGATGTTGCATCTACAGTGATTTATAGTGAAGCCTCCTATGCCTGGTTGAGTCTAAGTGCTGCTATATTTTCTGCTAGTGACACGGATGTTGGAATAATTAGTAACCAAAAACTGCCTGCAGAGTTTGGCTGCCTGACTGTGGGCAGATGTTTAGGTGACCATTTGAGGCTTCAGTAGCAGTTCAAGTAGCAGTGTCATACAGGTGTTCCACAGATAGTTTTTGCTTCCGGCCCAGTACAGATGGTGTTTTTCTGACTCTCCACTTAGTCCTCTGTTACATGAACTGAATGCACCAATTCATATGAATGCTAACAATATAAAACTTTAATATTCTTGGGTTCTCTTGCATCTGACATTGCTTAAGCAGATGGCAGGACTTATCAATCCACTTCAGACATTCAGAGATGAAGTAGATTTGTGTTATCTTTTATTTTCCTTTACAACTTTAAATCTCAAGTTTACCAAATTGTGAGTGTGTTCTGTGTATTTAATGCTTACTGAAGTGAAAGTGGGAAGGTTGATTTCTGCTTAGATGTTAAGGATAACACATTTGAGCAAGGTAAAAAGAAATGCCTCTTCCTCATTGGAGAGGATGAAAAATGTTCAGTGGTATTTAATCTCCTCCAAAGGAACACTCACAATTTAGATTGCTGGAGATAAGAGGAACTTTCAGTCTCAAGGCTTTCAGATCAGTAACTTTTTATCCAGCAAAAAACCCCACTTTCTTCTTTAGGTGTACTCTTCAGGGCATTACCTTCTGATTCCTAGTTTCTGTTTTTCACCCAGCATTAAATTTTGTAGTTACAGTACTAACCAGGGTGATTGCCAGACCTCAGAGCGGTTTCAGGTAACTTTTAGTAGCATGTCTTAATGTCAGTTTTGGTTTAATATGTGCTAAAGACATCTGAATCAATACTTTGTCCTTCACATTCCTTTTTTTAAAATTCAACTCAGTTCTTCGTGATCCCTCTCCTGTTAAAAAATAAACAGGTACTGGTAGTTGTTTAGAGTATTACAGGTTATTTTCAGTTGGGAATTACTAATAGATAAATGGTAAATAGTTGCCTTTTAGACTTTTGTCACAGTTGGATATTGTAAAAACACTGCTGTACTTCAGGCAAACAAGATAGAGCATTGGCTGGTGTGATTTGTGTTTGAGTGGTAAAGTTATCCTTTAGTTATCCTTTGATTGTTTATTTGTGTCTTAAGTTAATGCTGAGCAATTATTTTCAGACTTGAATTTATTTAAAATAATGTCAGTATGTCCAACCCTACAAAAGTCAGTCCTGAGTTGCCAGCCATCACTCCATTCTTACAGAAATTAAAGACAATCTTGAATATTTGTACTAGCTCATTAGGTTGTTGGGTGGTAGAATGGATTTTGGTATGTCTTGAGGTGGAAGGCAGAGAACTTCTGAAGTGAACTAGGTAACCTGTGTTCTTTATCAGCTTTCAAATCCATCTCCCAGTAAGATGGAGTCTCCCCAGGGGTATGTGGATGTACTTACTGCTTAGAACTTTGTAGTTAATTATATTTGGTTCTCTAATTCGAATAACTTGCATGTGTGCTATGCTTGCTTGCTTTTCAATAGCTGACAAAATCTATAGGAGATATTGGGAGTTGGTCTGAAAAATCTAGTGTTAAAAAAAGACTGGCAAAAGAAATCTGTCAGGCTGTGAACTGAATAAAATGAACAAAGAGACCAGCTGTTGTTTAAAAATATTGTTTAAATAATTCTTAATGAAATGAATTGGGTAGCACGTCTGTTTTCACATTGCTCTCCTCCAAGCAACAAATATAATTAGAATACCTTAGACTTCAGCAAGACTGTTTGGGAGGTGTCTTGCCCTGTTTTTATTTTTAATTTAAATAACATTGAGTTGTGGTGAGTGTTCAGCATATTAATGCCTGACTTAAAAGATTAGCAGAATCTGAATGACTTGCATTGTTTTGTTTAATTCCTGCTTTATAAAAATGTAGATACTTGCAAAAAGCCCATCGAATCTGGATGTTTTAATGACGTAGCAAGAAGAGGACCAAGACAAGTAAATATGTGCAAAATTTTAATCTTAAGATGCTTTACTGTTCTGGGAAGAGATGTTCTCCATGCAGATTCTGCTCTTCCTCTGTTTGCTCTTAGCTTCTGTTTGTTTTAATTAGTTAAAACTAAAATAAGAAACAAAGCCCTCAGACTGACTAGTTTCTGTCTCTAATATATACGCTGTACTTGCTTTTAACCTCACCTATTGCATGTTGTTAATGCTGTACACAAATGCATTTGGACAATTTCCTTGGTGTTGTACAGCATGATACATTTCATTCCCTTTTCTTGTTTACTTCCCATTAGCTATATATTGCTTTACAACTGGAAAAAAACCCTGAATTTTTGGGAATTTAGTCTGTTTGCATATAAAAATCCTTTTTTTTTCCTTTTGTGTGAGTCTTATGAGAAATGTCCTGCTTGGAGAGTCTCGGACAGTATTTTCCTGTGTTTATTCATGTTATTTTGCTTTACTTTATAAGTGAAAATTGATTTCATTGATTTCTGATGTGTTGTTGCACTTAATGTTGAATAAATCTGACTTTCATTTTGAAAAGTGAAACTGTGTTAGTGAAAATGTTATGTAATTTTAATTGATCTTAGCCTATCCCTGAGTGTATAAATTTAGATTTTTTTTTTTCTCTCATTTTTTTTATCTTGCAATAAGCTTTCTTGGTTCTGCGTAGGGTTCTGGCCAGCATTTCTTTTTTTATGCCGTTATTAAAGCTTGACAGCAATATTACGGTGAAGGGAAATGTGGAGACTGTTTTGTTTGGCAGCTAGGGTGCTACAGTCAGGCTTGTAAATCCCAAGTCTTGCTGCTTTTGCTTGAAAGAGCCTTTCTGAGTTTGAGTTGTTTAACATTTTGAAGATTTGGGATTTTGGGCTTGTGCTGTTTTGGTTTTTTTCTCACTCTTCTTTTCCCTTCTGAACAAGCTGAAAAGCCTTTCAAAATGACTGCTGGAATAATATGTAGCCTTGTGATTTTGAGCATGAGGATTGGTTTGAGAGCCTGTGGCTCTCTACCAGAAAAAAAAAATCCTTGTTGTTGTTTAATATTCCTTTTAACCTGTAGCTCGGACAAGGAAGAAGCTCAAGAAGAGCTTTTACAAAGCAACTTCTCTTGTAACCAAAAATCCAACTTATTTGGGAATGGTGGCATAAATCAGTGAGTGACAACACAGGTGAACCACAGGATCAATGTGAATCATGTTTAGAGAATTTAAATTAGTTTTTTCCAGATAAAAATGGATATTGATAATTGAATCTGTATATAAATTATGTTCAACTGTAGTTGTCTAATACAACCCACTTTAGAAGCAATAATTTAGTGTGTGTGTGAGTTGGTCACTGGTTTCACTTCAATTTGTCCTTAGTGTTCTTGATTAAGCAGTTTTAACTGTTTATCAGTGGGGAAATCATATAGGCTGGCAAAACCTAAATCTACATCTTCAGAGAGGTAAATCATTGGGAACCTGCTGTTAATTTCTCCTGCAAATGTTGACCGAGCTATTATAGCATAGCTTATAAGAAATGGCTTATTTTACTGTAAGACTTGGCACCCAAGCAAGTGGAACACAGAGCATTCTAATCCCAAAGGACATTACTGAGCTTTGGTTAATTAACAGCTTCAGCAAGTTGGTATGCAGTCAATGAAGTCAGGGTTTGATTTTTTTTTTCCCAATGAACTGCATTTGACTGCTATTGAATCAAAGTCTGTTCCCTTACGCTGCCAGAACTGGGCTTTTAAACTGATAGTTCTTCCAATTTCACTGGGCGATGGAATCACTTGTGAAATTCTATAGTATCCTGCTTGTCCTAAGTGAGATGGAGGATGTGAAACAGGATTGAAATGGGACAGGTAATCTCCTGTAAGGTCTTTTGGGCATTTAGATGTTCCTGGGTATAGAGTGTTCCTGGTTATGTTGGTACTGGAACAGTTTCAGAAAGGTCTACCTGTTACTTGGAACTGTATTCAAAGAGAAGTTTAGCTGAATTTTCTGTCCCCTTAATGCTGCAATACTTGTCTGTTTCAATCCATCCTCTTCTACTTCTGTGTTACAATGAGGAAGTTAAATAGTTAAGTTCTAAAGGCCTGGTTTTGTCTAAGAGGTCTGATCTTTCAGCCTATCGCTAATCATATTCTGGAAGTAATTTCTAAACCTCATGCTGGATTTCCTGTTGTTCTCTTTATTACTAAACTATTCACTCTCCAATTTTTCTTATCAGCTTTACACAGAAGATACTTAGCAATAGAGAAATATTTCAGAAATTGTCACAATTACAGCCTGGGGGTGAAGGCATGTAAAGAATTGTATGGGTGAAGAAAGAGACAGGGGACAAGGGCACAGCAGAAGAAGAGGTATACCATGAATTGTTTGTACTCTGGAATGCAGGAGTCTGGGATAATGAAGGTACAAGTTATGTATGAGGGAAGGTCAAACACAAACTATGTAATTGATATTTTGATTCTTTCCTCCTCCCTTACTCCTGCTCTTATGAAATATGCCCTTTTTTAAAGTGTAGATATAAGATCCTAAGGAGAATTGTCAATGGAAATACTGCTTTGTGTTTAAAAAAGGTCAATTCTACTTTCTGCTCAACCTATAGTGTGTATAAATATTTTTGGTAGTAATTTTAGATAAAATACTTTGAGAAAGATACATAAAACATCAGAAATAACATCTCAGTATTCTCTGGAGATAGAATATCATCTACCAGGAACACTTCAAGATAGATAACTACCCTAAATATCTACAACAACAAAAACTCCCAACAAACCAACCAACAGCCCCCACCTTCCAAATCCCCCCAAACCCCAACCCTGTTGTGTTTAAAGTATTTTCTTTTTTCAGATAGCTGTTGCTTAGTTGGCGCATAGAACAGCCTGTATAATTGCAGTTTACATTGCAGAGATTTTGATTAATTTCAGAAGAAGCAGTAGAGACATAAAAAACGCAACACTGAATTTTGATTAAGTTGGCAAAGTGACTGTATCTCCAGTACCTAACAAGCAAAGAGCTGCTGAATGTGAGCTTTTTCTAAGAAGGTTCCTGTCACTTTGAAGAGTTCTTGTATCTAGACATTGCTCAGCCACAGATGTGCTTTAAGTCTGTAGTTTCTGCTTTTGATGTGTGACTTCTGATTCGTAAATGGTAAAAAATCCAAAATTAATATGTAAAAGTTAAGAAAAAAATCAATTTCAAAAAACCTCTGTTTAGAAACTTCTTATAGAAAACAATACATCCTTTAAAGACAAGTTTTCTAGTATAGACTAACTAAATATAACAAATAATTATGTCTTTGTGATCTTAATTTCTTTGTCATCTGCTCAACCCATCAGTCCCAGCATCACCTTCAACATGGAGTCATGTATTGTAGCGAATCTGACTTTTGTCTTGTGCAATGCAATGAAAAGTTTCTTCAGTGCAGTCCATGCTCTTCAATGGACTTGTGCAGCCTCTGATGCCTAAAGCAGGTCTGGAACAGCTGTGCTCCTTTGCTGTTGGCAATGTATCTCCTCATCCTACAGGCAAATCTAAGGCTTTTAAAAATTTATTTTCAGGGGTTTTTTACTGGAGTTTTACTTTGTTGAGCCTGGAATACTGCAGTCCAGGCAGATCTGACCAGAGCTACCATGCATTGCTAGTGATGAGTCGTGTGCCTGAGGGAGCTGCTGTGGCTACTCAGTACCTTTGCTAATATTGACCACAGACAAATATACCAATTGAGACTCTGCAGGTAGTGGAGAAAATTCTCAAATTTCTACCTAAATCATGCAAAAATAAATTAAGGAAAAGCTTTCAAGATGCTCTAGTTACTGCAGTCTTGAATCAGGTTATCCTCTTGAAAAGAAAAAATCAGTATTTTATCCTTTGATATCCCGAAGTAGTGTGAATAAAAGCAAACATAGTAGTTCTTCATGGAGTTCTGCAAACCCTTTGTGACAGTGTTCATGACCTAGCAGCCAGAAATAAGAAACTAAAATGAATAATTTGTTTGTGTACTTGACAGGAACAGTGAAGGCATCTTGTTAGATTTTTTTGGTCTGTATTTTCACTGTAGATGGAATGTGCATAAAAAAGTGTACAAGAGCGATTAGATGATCAGTTTTGTTAATATCAACTACTTTATCCTATAGAATGCTCTAGATGTAGTTCAGATGTGAGGAAAGAGACTTGGCAGCCTCATGTAGAATTTGGTGTTGAGCTGCTAATCCATTTGAATTTGCACAACTATCAGGATTGGGATTGGATGTGTACAAATACAGTGATAAAGACATTTATAGTGTGGCCAGTAGTGCAAGGTAATCATTAGCTACTGTGGTAATAATTTCTATTGTAAAAGCTAACTTGGCTCTTTTTAAATCATCATGTTGAGAGATGTGATATGCTCTTCAGCACTAAAGCAATCTAAAGAAAAACACAAATGGGGCTCCTCCACATTTCTGACCAGAATCCTGCTATTCAGACCCTCAATAGTAACACTGTATGGTAATAATTTGAGAATTATTTGGAGATTCTGTATTTTAAAAATAAAGATCCTACAGGAGTACTGTGACAGGGAGTGCCACAAAAGCAGAAACTCTAGGTGGCATTTTCAGTGAAGGACTATAGACTTCCCCATTCCTTGTTCCTGGGTGTGTAGCAGAGAATACAGTTCTGCTGCTCATGCTCCCCATTTTAACTAGAGCTATTGAAATCAAGTGTAAGATCTCCAATAACACCTATTCACTCCTTTCTCTAGATTATCTTAAATATACCCTTAGCCAAACATGTGAAGAATATTTGCCCAGTGCAACTTACTTGCCATACTCATCTGTTGGTAAAGGTGGTGCCTCTTGGTTCGGGTGATCATCTTCTTTGGCTTCTGCCAGATCTTTCAGCATTCCCATGGAACCAAACTATTCTGAGATTTGTATGGAAAAAATTCAGCCTTCCTTGGCACTAATTTGCTGTAATTATTTCAGATTTGTATCTACTGTAGTTGAGAATTCTCGAGTGTCCTATTTTCCAGGGGATCTCAGACAAACCTTTATCAAAAAGCTATGACTGATTTTTTTTTGTTGTTGCATTACAACCAAACATTAATTTTCTTCTTTTGTTCCAGAGGGAGAAGGGGGTGTAGGTTTTACATGTCTTTAAAAGATGCTCTCCATCTCCAAGCACTGTGTAAACTGGCATATGTTAGATTACGAACATCAGTGGAGAAAGTGGCACTGTAATTCACACATTTTCGTTTGACAGTTAGGTTGCAAATATGCTAACATTCAACTTGTTGGTTATTATTGCTGCTCCTTTTCACAAGGGAAATTAATATTCACATTAGAGGATGACTTCCCTGCAAAGAATTACATAAACTAGGCAGGCAGCTCCATTTCTTAGCTTTTTGTGAAAAAAAAAAAGGCTTTTACTTTTTACTGTATTCTCTGTCTGGGAGAAGTCAAACATTCATTTAAACAGAAAGGCTTGGAAATTAAACAAATAGTTCCCTCATTTTAGGTGCAGCCTGATCTCTGCATTGGCTGTTTCCGCTTTTTTCTTCAGATTCTTGCAGTGGTGAATGACTGTTTTAGTGCTATGCTCATGACGTAGCACATTCACAATTTTACTACTGAAGACTTGGGGAAATCTGTGTGTCCTACTGGGATGCTTTTCTATGTATAAGAAAAGAAGGGATTGCAGCAGTAAGGGACACCTGCTTTGATCAGTACTGTACTGTGGGGTGTGATTGAAGCAATGGAGATTTTGGGGCACAGATGATAATAAAAATGGCAGGAATTCAAAGATCACATTAGTATTACTTTTCAGGAAAATACTGTTGGATTGTGGATCTATAGTTGGAAGCCTCCTTGCTCCTTGAATTTTATAGCTTACTGGTATGGACACAAGAAATCAGAAATTTATCAACACCTGTGGATTTTAAGTTGGTAAAAAATATCCTATAAATTGGAAACATTTAAATAGTGCTCCATCAACTTGCCAACTTGAAATAATAGCTCATGCAAGTTAGCTTGGGAGTTTCTTCCAAATAATATTTTCCAGTTAGTTTATTACTAATGTTTCAATTGCACTTCTGTCTCCCATCTCTGTTAGTATGATATAGTCAGCTTCTTGCTAAGTCCTGCTGGAAGTGCAACTAAAACCTTAGTCACTGGATCTTCAGTAGCACTTTCCTTCCACCACACTGTAGAACTGGATTGTAGAAATACACAGAAAATGTCTATTGTGTGTGAAAACACAAGATGCGGTCTCACTGTGGAAGAGCATAATTTATTATTACTTATATTCTGCACTATTGCAAGTCATTTACCTGTCTTTAGTGAAAATGGGGTGGTGTGGTGTTTATTTCTCCATTTTTTTTAGTGATAACACATAGTAATATCTTGCTCTGAACTGGGAAGAAGCTTGCTTCATGAACCTTACACAACTTTTACAGCCCTCTTCATCCTAAGTGGCTCTGGAAATATCTGAGAAAGCTACAGGACTTTCAAAGCTGCTTTTAATGAACTGGTAGGGCTTTGTTCTTTCTGTTTCAGGAGACAGATGAAGCAGTTCCTGCTGTGGTTTCGCACTGCACCCCAGCTTAGTATTTGATCTGCCTAGGCTGCTGCTGGCAGTGCTTTGTGTGATGTGAGGGCTGTATCTTATAAGACTCAACCCTGAGCAGCTCAACCAGGTTCTGTCTAGATGAAATAGCTACTGCCTAGCATGACAATCTTCACGCTAGTGTGACGGGAGAAAAAAACCCCAAAACTCCAAACCCTGGAAGCTTCCTTAAAAGAAAATTGACATTGTCTATTTCGAGCTCAACATCAGCTAATGTGTGTGTGTATTTTTATATATATATATCTACATACATATGTATGTAAAAATAAATAGATGGCTAAGTATTTATATAAATTCCCACTAATACCTTAGAGCAATGAATATTTCAAGTGAAAAATTCAGTTGTTTTGTCTGTTGTCACTTTGAAGTGAGATATTTCTTTTGTCCTCCGGCCCTTCAAAGGTGAGTATCAGCAAAGATAGTGCCTTTAGATCTTTGCTCTAATGACTATAAATAGATAACATAATACATTTAGCTAAGCTTCAGAAGCTGAAATGTAGTTCTCATTGTCACTTATTTGTTTTGTGACTTTTAATTAGACAGTTCAATTACTTGGTAAAATAAAGGCAATAGTGACTGGCTTCTTGCAAAAGGTTAAATGAATGTTAAGCTTCTGTTAATGAAAAGTACTATTTTGAATTCTAGATGTTAATAATTCACCAAATTAAGGGATAGAACTTCTGAGAGCTAAGCAGTTTTTCTTGCAAAGAAAAGTGTTGATTTTCAAAGCTACATTAAACTGTCCTCTGTCGTTCAAGATACTCTAACCTATTCATATTTTAGAGGTGGGGGTTTTGGGGGAGGAGTAGATGGAAAGTAAAATGAAAATCCAGTAAGGAGTATATTATAAAGAGCAGGTTTCACCTTTCTTCATCTGATGGGGTCAATGGAAAAGATACAAAAGTATTGAGAATGTAAAACATTAGTCGTATGAAAACATCAAAAAGACATTCAGTAGTGCTCTCTACGTATTTCACATCTGTATTCTAGTTTTTCTAAAACCCTGTATGTGTTAATGGAGTCCACACAAACAGGAGAGAGGCGTGTTCCAGCTTATCCCCTCAATTTTGCCCATTAGCTGACAACATTAAGTATTCTGCTATAGCATAGTCCTGTTTCTGTAGTTTATATTTCCATTCTTGAAAAAGTCTCACAGCTTGTCTTAATTGGAATTCAATGCATTCAGTGAGCCCTCCTAGATTTTCAAGTGTTCTGAGCTCTTCCTGTGGGTGAGATGTCTGCAGGTTTAACCTGCTGGTGGATTGCAGTTAGTATATGAGAATGTCTGATAATCTCTGATCTTTTTATGTATGTTGAGTTTTAAACATATTGGGGGAAAGTCTGGTGGGGTTTTTTTTGTTGTTGTTTGTTTGGGTTTTTTTTTTTAAATTATTTTATTTGCGTCTTATTCAGGCGCCAGAACATGAGTCACAGAATCACAGAACCTTTAGGATCAGAAGGAACCACTGGAGACTGCCTAATCTAACACCCCTGCTGAATGCAGGGTTACCAACAGCAGGTCGTTCACGACTATACTCAGTTTGGTTTTGTGTATCTCTGCACGTGGAGATTCCACAGTATTTCTGTGTGCAATTGCTCCAGTTCATCTATGCTGCAAGTCTGTGCTGGGGAGTGCAGGGCTGGTCACAGTGCCTGTGCTGTGTTATCACCATTGGAAGTACCATCTCCTGCTGTCTTGGCTCTGCCTAGTGCTTCTGGCGCTAGCATTTCACTAGTGTTTCAAGGGTGCAGGGTGATTCAAGTTCAACTCCTTGTTCACCAGGATCCCCCAGCCCTTCTCTCCAGAGCTGCTTTCCTTCAGTTCGCCCTGCGCAGCCTGTGCTGGTGCATGGGGTTGTTTTATCCCCAAATACATGACTTTAAATTTGATTTCTCTGAACTTCATAAGGTTACTGTTGGTTTATTTCTCCTGACCGTTACAGTCCCTTGGAATGGCAGCAAAGCAACATAGCCATCTGGTGTATCAGCCCCTCCTCCCCAAAATTTATCATCTGCAACATTGCTGTTGGCATGCTCCGTTCCATCTTTCAGTTCATTAATGAAGATGTTAAAGAGCACTGGCCCAGTATCAACCTCAGGGATACATTAGTGATTGTCCTTCAGCCAGGCTTAGTACTGCTGATCACAGCAACCATCTGAGACTGGCAGTTCAACCAGTTTTCAATCTACTTTATTGTCCACTTATCTAGTTGGTATTTTGTCAGTGGATCTATTAGAGTTATGTGAGACTGTCAAAAGCCTTGATGAAGCAAAGATAAACCACATCCACAACTCTCTTCTCACTCGCTGAGCTGATCACTTTGTCGTGGAGGGCTGTCAGACTGTTCAGGTATGAGTCCTGATCTGTAAGTTTATGCTGACTCATCACCTTTTGTGCGCTTGGAAATAGCTGCCAGGATTATTTGGTGCACCAGCTTGCCAGGGTTTGAAGTAAGGCCAGTTGGCCTGTAGTTTCTAGTATCTGCCTCCTTGCCCTTCTGGAAGAGGATACTTGCTGTCTGCCAGTCCTCAGGAACCTTCTTCAGTCACTGTGACCTTTCAAACATCATTGTTCGTGGTGTCACAATGACATTGGCTGGCTCCCTCAGTACTTGTGGTGCATCCCTTCTCTACTGACACCACCTTCCCTGCTCCAGACTTTTTCACTGATGTCAAGAACCTGAGATTTCTGAAAGGCAGGTCTTGCTAGGAAGGACCGCAGTATGGAAGGTATGGAGTACCTCAGCCTTATCCATGTTGATTGCTACTATAGAGCCCATTCAGCAGGCCCACACTGCCCCTAATCCTGCTTGAGTTGCTGATGTGCCTGTAGAAGCCCTTTATTTTGCCTCTTGTTTCCCTCACTGGATTCATCTTCAGATGGGCTTTGATGTATCTAACTCCATTACTACATACTTGGACAGTATCTCTGTGTTCTTCCCAGCTCACTGGTCCCTGCTGTCATCTCTTATTTTTTCCTTTTAGATGAATTTTTACAGGAACTCCTTTTCATCTGTGCAGGAGCCCTTTCTGCTCATTGGGAGAGACAAATCTTGAGATGGGAGGAGGTGATCCTTGAGCAAAAATCCAACAGCTGCCCCCCTCTTTTCTCCAGAACTGTACTCCACATGGCTCCTCCAAGCAGGTCCCTGAGGAAACCAAAAGTACTCTTTCCTGAAGGATAGGATCTTGCTGTTTGCCTTGTCCCCTCCTTTCTGGATCCTGAACCCCACAAGTCAGGTTTGCCCCCAGCCTTCACGCTCCCTGTACGAAGTCTGGCTGGGATGAAGATAATTTCTGTACCTGTGCAGAAAAAAATCCCTGTTAAGTGCCATGTTTTGGACTGGTGACCAAAGTGATGCTGATTACACACCAGTATTTTCACTACTGCTGAGCAGTGCTAACACACTATCAAGGCCTTCTCTGTTTCTCANACGCTCCCTGTACGAAGTCTGGCTGGGATGAAGATAATTTCTGTACCTGTGCAGAAAAAAATCCCTGTTAAGTGCCATGTTTTGGACTGGTGACCAAAGTGATGCTGATTACACACCAGTATTTTCACTACTGCTGAGCAGTGCTAACACACTATCAAGGCCTTCTCTGTTTCTCACTCTGCTGCACTGAGGAGGTTGGAGGCAGGCAGAAGGCTGGGACAGCTGACTGCAACTGATCAAAAGGAGATTCTGTAACACTGTTCTCAGCCATAATACTGGGAATGAGTTTTCCAGGGGTTGCTGTTGTTCAGGGATTTATCTGGGCATTAGTTGGCTGGTGCTAAATAATTGCTTTTGCAAATTTTTTCATTTTGTTATTCTCCCTTTCCTTTCCCCCCTCCCTGTTTTCACCTCAACCTACAATTTTTCTCACTTTTTCTCCTCTTTTAATTCTTTACATCAGCACTCTGCAGAGAGTAGTAAGTGAGCAGCTGTATGGGGCTGAGATGACTGGGGTTTAAATCTCAACACCCCTGACTAGTTGTTCTTTGCAAGGATGAAGTCCAGCAGAGCATCTGCCTTTTTTGGCTGGCTTTTGGTTGATCACTTGTGTCAGAAAGTCATCATTAATGCACTTCAGTTCCTTGTACTCTGCTGTATTGTCCCTCCACCAGATATTGAAGTGGTCAAAGCCTGCATGAGCAACAGGGCCAGTGCACGGGAGACTTTACAATTGCCTGAAGAAATCCACAAAATTCCAATACTTTAAATCAGGTGGTTGGTAGCAGACATTCACTACAGCATTAGCAGTTTTAGTCTAAGCAGTGATTCTGGGCCCGTAAGCTGTCAGCTGGCTCATTATTCATCCCTAGGTAGGACTCTTGTCCACTCCCTGCAGTGTTTTTGCTTCAAGGGCACCTCCAGTTCCTCACCATCACATCCAACCCTTGCAGAAGTTGTGTAAGTTACCCCACCATGTTTCATGGTCCCAGTGAGATTGTAGCCCTNTTTGATGTATCTAACTCCATTACTACATACTTGGACAGTATCTCTGTGTTCTTCCCAGCTCACTGGTCCCTGCTGTCATCTCTTATTTTTTCCTTTTAGATGAATTTTTACAGGAACTCCTTTTCATCTGTGCAGGAGCCCTTTCTGCTCATTGGGAGAGACAAATCTTGAGATGGGAGGAGGTGATCCTTGAGCAAAAATCCAACAGCTGCCCCCCTCTTTTCTCCAGAACTGTACTCCACATGGCTCCTCCAAGCAGGTCCCTGAGGAAACCAAAAGTACTCTTTCCTGAAGGATAGGATCTTGCTGTTTGCCTTGTCCCCTCCTTTCTGGATCCTGAACCCCACAAGTCAGGTTTGCCCCCAGCCTTCACGCTCCCTGTACGAAGTCTGGCTGGGATGAAGATAATTTCTGTACCTGTGCAGAAAAAAATCCCTGTTAAGTGCCATGTTTTGGACTGGTGACCAAAGTGATGCTGATTACACACCAGTATTTTCACTACTGCTGAGCAGTGCTAACACACTATCAAGGCCTTCTCTGTTTCTCACTCTGCTGCACTGAGGAGGTTGGAGGCAGGCAGAAGGCTGGGACAGCTGACTGCAACTGATCAAAAGGAGATTCTGTAACACTGTTCTCAGCCATAATACTGGGAATGAGTTTTCCAGGGGTTGCTGTTGTTCAGGGATTTATCTGGGCATTAGTTGGCTGGTGCTAAATAATTGCTTTTGCAAATTTTTTCATTTTGTTATTCTCCCTTTCCTTTCCCCCCTCCCTGTTTTCACCTCAACCTACAATTTTTCTCACTTTTTCTCCTCTTTTAATTCTTTACATCAGCACTCTGCAGAGAGTAGTAAGTGAGCAGCTGTATGGGGCTGAGATGACTGGGGTTTAAATCTCAACACCCCTGACTAGTTGTTCTTTGCAAGGATGAAGTCCAGCAGAGCATCTGCCTTTTTTGGCTGGCTTTTGGTTGATCACTTGTGTCAGAAAGTCATCATTAATGCACTTCAGTTCCTTGTACTCTGCTGTATTGTCCCTCCACCAGATATTGAAGTGGTCAAAGCCTGCATGAGCAACAGGGCCAGTGCACGGGAGACTTTACAATTGCCTGAAGAAATCCACAAAATTCCAATACTTTAAATCAGGTGGTTGGTAGCAGACATTCACTACAGCATTAGCAGTTTTAGTCTAAGCAGTGATTCTGGGCCCGTAAGCTGTCAGCTGGCTCATTATTCATCCCTAGGTAGGACTCTTGTCCACTCCCTGCAGTGTTTTTGCTTCAAGGGCACCTCCAGTTCCTCACCATCACATCCAACCCTTGCAGAAGTTGTGTAAGTTACCCCACCATGTTTCATGGTCCCAGTGAGATTGTAGCCCTGCCAACTGTGTGCAGGCTGCCAGTCCTTGTGTCTGCGCACTGAGCGTTGGTGCACAGGCACTTCAGAGAGGCACTCAGTCATCCTGGCTGCTTGTTGATAGCATGACTGATGCTACAGCACAGGACACACCAGTTATTGAACCTCAGAACATGTCCTTCAATGTGTTTCTGCTGTAATGGAGATGAGCTGAAAGTACGTGGCAGTGGACAATGAATGCTTACTGCTCTCGGCTCCTGAGATCTGCCTGTTTACTCCTGGTTCCTAGAACAGAAAATTATTTGCTCCCCTGGGAGTCAGCAATGATCAGTGCAGTATTGAAAAATGTGCTAAAGGTTGAGAGAGGAAAAATGTTCTCTGACTTCTGGAGGGAAATGTCAAGTGAAAGAACTCAAGGGGTAGGGTGTTCGGGGGAAATGTGATACTCAAAGGTCAAATGATTGGAAGTAGGTTGAGACTAGCAGATTTGAAAAAGGTGAATGTATTCAAGCTTAGGAAGATAACAGAACATACAGAAATAATAGTAGGACTGGGAAATGCTAATAATACATAATCCTGCAAATGACAAGAAAAGGAAGGAAGGTCAGAAGAAACCGGTACTTTTTAAAAGTATCTATGCTTCATAAATCACATAAAAATCATCTGCTCTGTTCTAACTAATCCTTGACTTTATTTTCTTTGTCCTAGGATGTATGTAGGTTGATGTGATCTGAAATGGAACCAGAATCATTGTGCTTTCAAGGGCTTGCTTCCCTCTACTTTGCTTCAATGGCTTTCTTGCCTGCATCCCTTGGGTGTGATAATGGCATTCTGTGAATCATAATAGCAGTGCAGAGCTTAATTAATGTTTGCAAAACATTGAGATCCTCAGATGAAGTGTGCTATGTGCATTTGGTGCAACATATTATTGCCAATAAGCAAAGGCTATTTTTAATTCCAGCAACAACTAATTTTTTGGTGCTTTTTATATCACAAGAACAACCATATGAGGCTGGCCAGGAAGGGTCATGCCAAGGTTCAGTTGTCTCAGCTTCAAGAGTAGCAGGTGTTAAGGAACAGATCTGCACAAAAGACAGAGACTTTATCTGGCAAACTCTCCTGGCTTCTAGAAACAAATTTTTAAAGACTTTTTGATCTGAAGGTTACATCGAATGCTTGCCCCTGAAGGAAATTCTTGTCCCAGCCTTTTCAGCCAATGCTTGATGAGCCAAGGGATTAACCTTACATGCCCTCTATAGGGTGTTCTTCCCCGACTGAGAGAAAATAGAGGAAGAAAATAATATTTTTAGTCTTTTTAGTTGCAAGCAAATCTCCATCCATCAGGATGACAAATGTATTTCACTCACTAGAGTAAAAATTATGAGATATTTGGTATTTTGACATAACAACTTATGGGAGTGCTCAGCATATGTCCTTTCAGCCTCCAGAAAAGGATGATTTATTGCTTTAAATTTATCAGAATCTTTAAAACCACAGATTCCTATCTGAGGGGACATAAGTTTTTCATTCTTGTGAGTGAGACAACTGGATGTTGAGGCATTAATTCATACTAATGAGATGTTTAAATCCTGGCTTTTAATAGATTAAACTAAAGATCATCAGCTCTATGTAAGGAATTACTTTTGCCTTGCCATTTCCTCACTTTTCCCCTCCCAGCTAACAGACAGTGTTTTATGTATCAACTGGCAGCAGGTTTTGCCTCCAAAATAGAAATATTTGGAAATATAACATATACACAAACACACACACGTGTGTGTATATATATGAATGAACTGGAACCATTTTTTGGTTCAATTGGTGACGGGATTTTCACGCCATCAACCCCCTAATTAGGGGTTTTCTCCTTTCAAAGTCCTGTACCAGGGATTAAAAGATGAGTGGAACCTGTAGTTTCGGTCTTCAAAGGTGTTTATTCTATTTCTTAAGGGCTTACAGCAGACTCAGCGTGCTAAAGAAATGCAGCTACAGGAACATGGACAGAGGGTCCAAGGTCATTTTTAAAGCTTTCTAACCCAATTAACTCTTAAAGCGTACTGTATTTACAGTTTTGTACTATTAACTATCTATTTTAGACATACCATTTCTACATCAAATCCATTCTACCAATGTCTCTGTGCCACCGTCACTGCAGAAAATTGAGTAGAATGAGAAGATGAGGCACCGCCCAAAACTCTCCATCTTGCTCTGATCTTCTTCCATACTAAAAACCAAAACTACAAATTTTCACCCAGTGACAAACTAAACTACTATTTATTTCAAATTATTGTTGTTTTCAATTCATCTATGAGTGCTGGAAGTTTTTCCCATGGACTAAGGTCAAAGGCAATGCTTTCCTGGGGTTCCATCCAGGGCCTCAGATGCCCAGGGCAGTTTGAGGGCTTTTCCACAAGCCCTGGACTCCAACAAATTGGATTATATTTTTCTTAATTTTCTGATTTGCCCAAATAGAGTAATTCCGAATTTAAAAACCTTAAAAGGGGAATTCTCTTCCATTTATATGGGGAAATATATAACTTCCATGTGAAGTTGTGGAAATATTTGGAGAAGTGTGTAATGAAAGGGCCAATAAAAATGAAAATTATCTCAATTGTACTTATTATATATTTCATCTGGTTCTCTGGCAATGCTGCTGATTTTGATAGCAAGCAGCCAACTAAATATTTTGTAGCATGCTTTAAAAAAATAAATGAATGAACCCATAATATTTGCATTTAATTATCTGCCAGAGAAGGTATCTCTTCCATTTCAATTAGTCAAGTGGTTATGTTCACCAAAATCTTTTTATCTTCGACCTGGATTTTACTCTAGGTGGCAGAATTGCTTTATCTACAACACACAAGGAACAGATTAAGAAACAAAAAATGGTTAATGATATAGATCTCCCTGGTGTGAGTAATTCCTGTTTCCTAAATCAGCTGCCTTATTTTTCCAATAGTGTCAAATGTATCAGTAAGCAGGTAGAATTCATAAGCTGTGTTTTTTAAAGGGGAAAAATCATAATGTGTTTTCCTATATGAAAAGTGCCTCGCCCAATTAGAAGCTGCAGAATTTTTTTGTGAAGTATAATTGCTACATAATGCTGATACTTGAATCAACTTTGAGGTAATGTGTATAACTGCCGTGTATGTGTAGTTTCCCTAGGAGGGGGTTGAGGCTAGGGAAAGAGCTAAACTTTGCAACAATGCTATGTCAAATTCTTTGCATATGAAGGGATTCAATTGTAACACAAAATGCATGTTAAACAGGGAGATGAAACACTTTAAACATGTTTGTAAGGAAGGTGTTCTTTCAAGCTGAAATACATTTGTAAACTGCTCTGCGCACTGTAAGAGGCTAGAAGGATTGAGCCCCTCTAATGGTTACCTAGATAAACACACTGACAAAAGATCCACCCTAGATCCTCTTAATTCCAATAATTTTGAAACATAGAATATAATTTCTTTGTTGGCCAGTGTAATATATTTTAAGAATAATTTCTTGTGTCATCCTAACATTGTTTCCAAACTTTAGATTATAGGAGGACAAAAGGAGGGCAGTGAAAGCTTTCAGGAGGAGCGAGGTTTAAATTAGACTCCTCAGGAGGTCAGACATTTCAAATTTAGAAAATCTTTCTGGAGTTGTGCAGAGGGTAGAGAATTCCAAGGATGCTCATGTTCTTCTTTCCCCAGCTTGAGTGATGCTACTTGTTCTGTTCAAAATGTGTTTTCATTGCCCATGTTGTCAGGCTTCCTCTCCATCCATGGTGAGTAAGTTATTGCTACTAATAAATGAAAATTATTTAGAAAAAAATCTTCTCAGTGTTTACCATTAGTTCTGAATTCGATAGCAGGGTTAGTGTTGCGGGAGTTAAAACACTATTTTGTAGTAAAGCTGGCAAGAATAATGTTGCCCATATTTCCAATGTGGGAAGTGTTAGTTCGGCACATAAATGTAAATATTGAAATATGAGGAATAGAAAAACTATAATTTCTTTCAAAGTTATGCTACATTTTACCAAAAGCTTTCTAAAATTTCAGTAGTTTAAAAGGAGAATAAAGGAATTACAGCATTGGCTACCAATGGTTCTCTGCTTTCAAGATTT
>WBMY01017687.1:0-10084 GCA_013397315.1 Donacobius atricapilla
TCACACCCTGATCATATATTACAAAATATTTTCTGTTGCACATACACACACACAAAAAACTTTAGTTCCTCCACATCCATCGCCTTAGACGAATGTCTCTTCTGCAAACACTGCTGTGTCATGCTCCTCTGTGGCCACCTCTGCCAGAGGCTGGCTCCTGAGCCACTCCACCCTGCTCCGGAGGAGTTCCTTCTCCACCACCTCCACCTCTGCTGTGGGGCAGGGCTCGGTTTCATCGTGCTTGAAATAGTCCCTGATGGTGTTTCGGNGTCTCTCATCTTCTTCCCAGTCAATGTCAGTGAATGTGTTTCCCATGGCAGCTCTGCTAACACATGGAAAACTCTTCTGCTCTCCAGAGCAACGACTGCTCTCTCTAGCCTTGGGTTCATCCTCATGAAAACTGTTCAGGTTGCACAGATGTGAAGGCACAGGAGATGTGAAGGATTTGTGCCACTCTTTTTGGGACCTCTTTGCAGCTGTGGGAGATACAGCATGAAGCCTGGCAGAAGTGCCAAACATGAATGGGAGGGATGAGACATCTGTGAGGCTAATGGCTGATGAGACTGAGCAGTAGGAGAAAGCACTGTCTAAGGAGCTGAGTGAGGAGGCAGATGGGGAGGTGGTGGTAGAGGACAGGCTGGAGAAGCTGGACCTGTTGGACAGGCTGGACTTCTGAAGGCTGAGCTGCTTCACCCTGGAGGTGGTCTGAGTTGATTGCCACAAGTTCTGCCTGGCCTTATTAACCCCAGGGCTTAGGCCTTCGTCAATCAGCTTCTGGCTCTCCATCTGCAGCTGCCTGAGCCTGTGGATGTAGTCTGTGTGGCTGCTCATGATGGTGGCATTGCAGCTGGACTGGCGGGCCACTGGCTCGTGGCTCTGTGCGGGCAGCTGGGAGCTGAGGCAGATGCTGGGCTCTGAGGAGCACCGGTCCCTGGCCGGGCTGAGCGAGCGTATGGAGCCGATGGAACAGAAGGAGCCATCCTCCTCCAGCAGCTCGTAGCTGTCTGCACTGGCATTTGTCTGGGCTTTGCTTTGGTAGCAGGCGGTGATCTCGCTGAACAAGTCCCAGTCTTCCTGATCCTCATCAAGTAACAAGCTTCTGGGTGCTTCAAAAATGGCATCTGTTTCAGATTCCAGGTGGTGCTTTGGCCCTTCTGGATCACAAGTGGAAAACTCCAGCTCATCAGAGGAATCATCATGCTGAGCCAAGCCTATGTCTGGGGCAGAGGACACAAATTAATTTGTTGCCATATATATAGTACCTCACAACCAAAACAGAAATTATATCAAGCCCATGGAAAAACAAAGATGATCCATTATTCTCACAGGAAATAAAAAAATTCTGGCTTGATGACCAGTTTTCACCACTGGCCTGTATTCATAGGGTAGTTAACAGAGACAACTCCATCTCTTTCCACACAAACCGTGTGGCTTGGCTTTACAGAACTAACCTGAAAAATACAAATATGGCTGGGACATGGCAGTGCTAAGGCTACACTAAATTCTTGCAATGTCTAGAGTAGGTTTAACAGCAGCCACAGAGAAAGACAACCATCCTTGGGCACACATTGGAGTTTCTGTACCTCAGCCCTCTGCTTTGCTATCTCTTCCTGCCTATGCTTGACAGGCATAGGGAAAACCAAACCCAACTGGTTTTCAATGCTGTTCCTTAGAAGAAACATGAAGGTAAACCAAACTCCTTTGTCTGAGGACTGTACCTATTAAAAGATTTTAAATACTTCTGGAAGATCTACTACCACCAACTTACCCAGAGATTCTGCTGAGTTTTTGGACTTCTTTTTGTCAGGTCTTTGGAACAAGGAAGCAATATCACCCCCAAAAATCTCTCCTGAGTTTTCAATCAGAAACTGTACTAACAAGGCCACCTGGCAAAGACAGGAATTCACAGATTCAGTTTCATGAAAACAGAGCAAGTAAAATCATACCCAGGTCATTCCTAATTTTTTTACAAAGATGTAATTTCCTCAAGAAGCTATTAATAATGTGGCAGTGCATCTCTATGAACACCTGAGGCAAGAATATGAACTATGTGAACTGGTACTGTGAGCCAGCTGTAGCACATTCTACAGTTTTCCTCACTATTGCTTACACTTCATAAGCTACAAGCAAGCATTCCTCCTTTCTGGTGCACTGTTGTGCTCATTGCTTACTTTGTCCCAGATGAGGTGGCAGTGTCCAACTTCAGCTGCTCCAATTTTCTTGTGCTTGCTTGATCATATAGGAAGTTCATCTGGTGAAGCAATCACTGCTTCCCTTTTCACCCTGGACAGTCTGGGAGCTAAACCCCTCCCAGCACGGGCACAGCTGCACAGAGCAAAGGACGGGGCCTGGATGCCACTCAGCCAGCACAGTCACTGCCCCTATGCGTTTCTTTAGACTACAAAAGGTAGTGCCCATAAAAAGCAGTGAAAGCAGAACACAGAGATGAGGCCACACCCATGGAAGATTACCTTTTTTGTAGATCGGCTCTCCTCTTCAGGCCCAGTGGGACTCGGTAGCCACAGCATATTGGGTGCTATGCAAAGAGCCAGGTTAAAGGCATTCATCTGATTCACTCCAGAATTCTGCTCAATATGATGGAGGACTCCAAAGAGGTGTCTGAGTAAGATGAGGTTGGCCTCTGGAAGCTGGTTGACGAGACTATTCAGGGAGTGGAAAAAAAGGAAAACAGTGCTGTTCACAAACATCAGCTCTTTGAATTCCGGAAGTTGCATCTCAAAGCTTTTTTCCCCCTCCTGCCCCTTTGTACCCAGACTGAGACATCCACATTTCATAATAAGGTGAATCTGTGTCACTCCCCTCCACCAACTCATGTGAGGGCCGTAACGCTGCATCCAAACTGCCCACCTGCTCTGGTCACAGTGCTGGAGGGACAAGGGACTTGGGTTCAGGGCATGTGGGAGGGAGCCCTCAATGCCTTGACTAAACAGAGAGCACCCAGAGACAGCTCCAGGCCAGCAGCATGCCAGACCACACCACTGCTGTGTCATGTGCTATGGAGAACATGGATAAAGAAGGCCTAGGCTAAATGGTTAGGTTCAAAAACTGAGCTGAACCATGGATGAATAAATGGGATATCCAACAGGAGGCTGATAAACTGCTCATGCTCAAGGCAGCAGTTTCAAGGCAGCTAAAGCTGTTTTCAGGGTCCATGTCTCTACCTTGACAGAGCTGTTTCTTCTAACTGCCAACACGATGATCAGCCTCATTTCATGCACATAAGAATGAAGTTACTGTCATTAGAGATCTAATTCTGCTACCATGGATGCATTCCTGGTGGCTGAATTTTATTATGCTTCTACAGTTTATTTGTTCTGGTAATTTGAGCTAAGCATCAGAAGAATATTTAAATTACTTTTTTAGGATCAAATATGTTAAGGATGTTCAAAAAAGACCATTGAAAAGAAAATTTTCTGATCAGTGACACTGGCAATCAGCAATAGCTCCTCCACTGTGGCCTGGAGCATTGCCAGTAGTCTCCCAGAAAATGAGGGCTATTCTTAGAGCCCCCTTTTCCCACCAAAAGAAACTTTCGCAAAGGCTTTTACAAACCTTTTGATAGCTTCAATCTTATGTGCCCGATTTTCTGTGTCCACAGCTTCCATCCACAGTCCGTGCATGTCTGAGGATAGAACACTGTCAGGTATATTTCGGAGAAAATCCTGAATTAAATATATATATGCAGAGCAGTCTGGTCAGTTTTGAATTCCTGGTTTCAGTTTCACAATGCATATCAGTCATGACAGTCAATGCATAGTCACTGTTTATTCATATTAAGCACAACATAAAACAAGACACTACACAAACATGTTTATTCTCCGCTCCCATGCCCACCAAGCTGTCCTCCTCAGGCTCTTCTGTGGCAGCACTGCAGGATGAACAGGAAGCCCTCCTGTTTTTGCCTCTTCTCCAGAGCAGGATTGACCTCCAACCCAGCAGAGGACTCAACCCTGGGGCTCTGCACAAATCTCTCTGAAACAATTCTCATCTAGGAGGACTGCTGGTTTTTCTCAGGGGGCTCTTCAATGGCTCAATCTATGTCTTGTGTTGGGAAGTGCCTGAATATCAGGCCAACAAGAAAAAAGGGGATTTTTTTTTTTGATACTTTGGTGCCTATAGATTACTCTAATCAGATGTAATTGCCAGGACAAAATATAGGCTTTCCTCACTGAAACATGGGTGTTCTCACAAACTTCATCCCCCACCCACCACAACCCCTCTGCTTGGATTTAGCGGCTGCTTTCCCTCATGCTTGCTGGCTGATCAGAAGGTGAAGGGGGTCCAGAGATCACAGGTCAGGTCCTGTTTTGGGGGTCACAGAGCAGCTGCCCTCAAATGGCACAAGTCATCCCAAACCTTCTGCAACCTCTTCCTTGCATTCAGAAATGACAACACCTGTGCTGCTGCCACCAAAGGGTGTTATGTATAGGTCAGTGCAGCATCTGTCATGTTATTTGGCAGTGTACATCATGGCTGCCTTGCAGGTAGACATCACTGTATTTCCTGCTGGGGGTGGTTTGGTACAGGGAGGTGCCAAAGGAAGCCCTGTCCTGAGGGGCTGCACATGTCTGCATGTGAAAACCAGGGTCACTGTATCAGGCTGTACCTCTGTGTACATGAACACACCAAGCCATCAGGTGAAAATGTTCCTTGCTGGAAAATGCTTTCTGTTCCCCTGAAACCCTCCCTACCCATAAAGATTCATTGCTTCCTCAAAGAAGGAAGGTACCATTAGCCCAGACAGCTGAGTTACTTGGCCAGACATACCGTGATGACAGCTGCAGCCACAAAGACTGACTCTCCATCGACCTGAACATCATCTCCAGAGTTCAGCTTCTCTTTCAATTCCTTGCAAGTCTTGGCATTGGCAGAACGTCTGAAAATGCCCCTAGTAGAGGGACCTTCATGGTACAAGAGGAGCAGCATATCCTAAGAGAAAACCCAGGTGTACTTTAGAGCCTAACACTTTACCATCTTGTTTGTGTATATTATAGATCATGTGTTGTAACATTATTAGCAGAAGACCAAATCAGTAGTGGGAAGAAAACAATACAAGAGATTTATCCTGATCTAACCAGGGACAAGAACTTGACAGATGAGCTGCAGATACAGTTCATGTGGGCACAGCACCCTTATACTATGACAAGTGTGACCCCAGGGCACTCTTGTAGTGAGTGAGTTCTATGCTACATAGGATCCACTGACATTGCCTCTTGTCAGCGGGTGATGACCTGGAGACACTCACTGAAACAGGAAAGACATCTGTGAATGAAGGGACAGGGATTACCTGAAGAGAGTAGCTCCCACCCTTGTTACTGAGCTGAGTCTAGATCGCAAGGAAACGATGGTCCTCTTCCCAATTCAATCCTCATAAATGCTGCAAGTGGCTTTAAATTTTGGGCTAAACATATCAAGTTTATGTCAAGACAAGCAGTCCAGGCTGCTGCTTACCATGATTGGCTTGGGAAGGATTCCGTCAGGACAGACAGAGGACAGGGACAGGCCGAAGAGTTTCCTTGGTGTGGTTGGTGACTGTGAAGGAGGGCTGCCCGTGGGGGTGCTGGTGCTGCGCCGCAGGGCCCAGTCAATCAAAGACTTCTTCCTCTTGGTGTGTTTCTGCAGTGACTCTGAAAGGAGGCACAGACCTTCATTACACACCTGTCTGTCCTCCTGCTGGGCAGTGAGTGATCTACAGTGGAGGCAGACTTCCCAGCAAAACAAACACTTTCTATGTCATTGTAGGATATGAGAAAATGAATGACTCTAAGTATTTTTTGAAGGTAAAAGATTAGAAGGCTTTATTGTTTAATTTTTACTACTTTTTATGAGGTGTTCTGATACAGACTTAACAAGATTGGTGAGTAGAAACGACACCTCTCTAATCCTATTGGTTAAACTAGAGAAACAGAACTAGAAAGGCAAAACATCATGTAGAGAAAAATTGTTTTGAAAACGAATCAATTGCTTATCAATATTGTTTTGAGAAGAAGCTTTCTCAAGATATTTTTCCCTTGGGAAAAGGTTAGCAGCTGCTAGCAGGCTAAAACCTCTCAGACGCAGAAATATCAGGCCCACACTTTCTACCCTCACATCTTTATTAACTACACTCTTAATGGGGATGGTTAGACAACATACAGCAGTGAAACCACTTGTTCATCTCTCAACCATCAGCAAAATCTCAATCACCATTCTTCAGGGAACTTTACTGTCTCTGAAGTGCAAGGATGCCTTGACTCCTGTGACCAGTGATAGGCCTTGAGAAAATGGCATGAAGCTGGGTCAGGGGAGGTTTAGGTTAGATAACAGGAAAAGGTTTTTCACCCAGAGGGTGGCTGAACACTGGAAGAGACTCCCCAGGGCGGTGGTCACACCATCAAGGCTGTCTGAGTTCAAGGAGCATATGGACGATTCTCTAAGTACATGGTGGATTTATGGGTACAGGGCCAGGACTTGATGATACTGATGGTTCTCTTCCAACTCAGCATTTTCTATGGTTGTATTGCAATGACTTGCAGTTTAAGACTAATGAAGGACTGACAGCTGTCTGAACATCTGCATGGAGAAATTTCACCTCTTTGCTATCTCTTCCTCTTCACATTACATTCAGGTATGAGAGCAATTCTGGGACACATGTATAATGCCAGAAGAGTTCAGCACTGCACTAGAGAGCAATAAAATCTCTATCTAGCTGTACCACATTCCTGCACACTCCTACCTCTCCTCAGCTGCATTGGAGCTTGGAGTCTGGGTTTCAGGACAAACTGACACTGTTTTTCCTTTGGGAGCTGAGCAAGGAAGGAAACCTCTGTCGCATCAGCCAGGAGAGTGTTATTGTTGGTTCTTTGTTGTTGGTCAGCAGAGTCCCGGAGACAGCTCAAGGCGATGCAGAAGGGATACTCATGCCCTGTTGAGGAGAGTTGTGTAAAGAGAAAGCAAAGATGCAGAGCTATGGTAAGAACTCTTATTGTTATTGGAAAATTCTGGCTTTGGTCATCTCCATGATGAATGCTTAGAACTTAACAGACAAAATTCAGTGGTTTATTTTAAAATGTTCCTTCTATTTCTGAAATCAGCCTCTACAGATCTGTATCACTCTCGTCCATTGTAATTGTCCAAAAGGTCCCCATATATATGCCTACCCTCCCTCAAGCATGAGGAGTTTCTAAAACCTAAACACAAATTGTTTAAAAGGAAAGTTTTCCAATAAACAGCCTGCAAAGACACTGATGCAAGTGGCCCACATGTGTTTGTGAGGTCAGTTTAGTATTGGATTAAGGTAGCAGTTCAGAAGATAACAACCCATATGCAACAAACTGGATTTTCAATGAGATACAACATTTTGTGTGGAAAGCAGTTTCATTATTTGTGAACTGAAATGCAATGAAAACTAAGTAAGTACCAAAAAGTAGGATAAACAAGTTAGCTTCCTAACTAGAGGCTTTTAAGTCACCAATAGACCATCTTAAAAATTTACTTCTTTCAGTTGCCAAAGTGCTTTTCTCTAGATCTTGTTGAATCACCTGATTGCAGGAATTGGTTTGGTTCTGACAGAGCCCAAAGACAAAGCACCTGGGAAGTGTCGGGAGGTCATCTATCTGACAGAGATCAGTGGACACCTCTATTACAGACAGTGGGATGAGACTGCCCCTGACCTCCTGCTTCTGCCCACGAAGAGATGCCTGCAAAGCTGAGCGGGAGAGAATGACCAGCCTCCAAGCCTGTAACCCTGCAAGCTCATACCAACAGCCAGAGGGACTGAGTTAGTCTTTGAGGCATGTCCTACCCCTAGATCACATCTGCTGCAAAGAAGGTACTTCTTGGGCCAGCCTAAAGATCTCCCATTTATTTGGAGCATCTGCTGAAAAGGGTGATGGGCTCCCACCCAGACATGCACAGATTTGCTTGGAAAAGGAGGGTAAGTGTGAAGTTTTTCAAAGATATCACCATGTTTTGATTAAATGTGGATTCTGAGATGATTAAAGCCAAGTGACATCTCACAGCAACTTGATGTCACATCTGACATCAGCGACAGTGTCCCTACCATTGCTTTTTAAGTGAAGAGTGCAATGTTTGTGATGTATCTCTGCCACACACGCTGATATAATTTATCACTTGTTCTTCTGGTGCCAGAGTTAAGCTCCAAAATGATACTCAATATGAGAGGGCTCTTACCAATGAGAGGGTAAGCAGACTCATCTTTTCCTGAGACCACCCAGAGGTGGTGTTCACTGGTCCTGCCCTGTTGGGTGAGGAACAGAGAAGAAAAAAATGTTAGTTGAGAGGAGCCAGAGTGAGGGTCCATGAGGCTGCCCTCAGAAAGCAACAGACTGCAAATCTACACTTATCCACACCCACACTGTCCTGTGAAACAGATGCTGCCAGCATCTTAGCTAAGGTCTGTCACCTGCCCACTTACAGGGAGCCCAAGCTGTAGAATAGTCTTCTTCATCACATTCTCTGCAGTTTCCACATTGGACACATTGACTGCAGTAGTCTAGAGAGGCAAACAGAGAAAATACAGGAAGCTAAGATGAAGGTGAGAAGTTTGGTTGCAGTTCCTTGTAGCTTCAAAATCTGGGGAAAATATCACATCTCTGTCTAATGACTGTCTTTATTAAACGTTCATGGTTGGATGAGCTGTACTAATTTGAACTACACCAGAAAGGATGATGGCTATACAAAGTGAAAGCTATTCTCCACTACTTCTGTCATGGGTCTATTATACCTTCCGAAGATTTCATCCAGCAGAAATCACAGGAGGTGGGTGGTGCTCAGATGCTGTGTTTCATCCCGTCAGTGTTTGGCTGATTATAGTGCCACTGTCACACAAAAGGGTGATCATGGAGCATGGCAGTGCTCATCAACCATGAGTGTTAGGGGTCAGTCTTTGAGGGAGGAATACCCAGGAGGCAAATGTGACCCTCGAAGCTCGGCATGAAGCCAAGAAATGTATGCTAGACTGGGACATATTCCAGTAAATTAGTTCAGGTCGACGCATCAGTGACTCTGTAATCAATATCCTCAATTCATAGCACTGGAAGTAGGAATTGACTGTGGCACTCAGCCACAAACTGTCATTAATTTTGATGTCAAGCAAGAGGAAAAGAGAAAAGAAGTCAGAGGTGAAGAATAATCTTAAAAATTAGGTACTGTTTGGAAAGGGTCTGGCTGCCTCCTCATTTCTCAAATCAAAACTCTCCAAGTGGGCTTCCACGTGGGAAGGATGCAGATACCCAGATGCACACCTTCTAAATCTTTTTAGCTGGGACTCGAATTTGAAATGGGAATGCCAGCACAGCCCTGCATTCCCTCCCCTACTTCACAGACCCCTGTGTAGTCTTGATCTGATGAGCAGGTTCTTAGCTTTACTTACAGAAGAACAGTTGTCATCATCCAGCACAACGATCTGAAGGGTCAGATTCTTCAGATACTCATTTTGTTTTACCTCATTAATATGCCTGAAAGTCAAAGAAGGGGGAAGGGATGTAATTTCCCAATCAAATTTGAGAAGGGCCCTAAAATTTGGATGGGACATCGTCCTTGGCACCGTAATAAATACAGATTAATTACGATATACATGAAATAGTGTTCATAGTGAGGCCACATGCTCTGACTGACTTCATTATCTACCTGGAGCACAAAGACTAACAATCTTAACATGCAGTACTTCAGTGCAGGTCCTGCATAATACCTTCCAGTGTTCCCTCAGGATCACTACTGTTCTCCACAAATCAGATGATTTCTTCCCCTCTTTGTCTCTATAAAAACACTTTTGTCTGGGTGTTAGTGAAAGCAAGATATAAAACATAAAAGAAAAAGAAANAAAGCAAGATATAAAACATAAAAGAAAAAGAAAAAACTGTAGCCTCTAGATGCACGGTAATAAAAAAATTAGTTAAAAAAAAAATCTGAAGAATCAGTAACACTTGTGTCAGTTCCACAGTGATTAGCAAAGTTGACCTCCAACTCCAAAGGAAAAAAGATGTTCCAACAATATAATCTTCTGATGAATCCCGTTTTTTCCCAACTGTAAAAACCATTTTTGCACTCTCCTAGGGGCATC